>CM034471.1:19473040-19483040 GCA_019925255.1 Litchi chinensis
TATATTGGGCATAACTTGCACAATTTTTATCGGATTCGATCCGTTCCAAAACCTATGGTTTTCTATGGTTCCTAGGCATCATTTGAGGTGTAGAACATCCCCAAATAAGCCAAACATGGTCAGGTCTCTTATAGCTCAAGATTTGAGCTCGGGTTCTCACATTGTCAATTTTTCCTCTTTTTCAACTTCAACAATTTCTTAACTTATCTAACCTCTTTTATACTTGAAATTGGTTTCGAAACCATCTAATTTCCATGTCTAACTACTGCCCTTCAAGTGTCTAACACAAACATAAATCTAACTTGATCATTAGAGTGCTCAAAATTCACTCAAAACTTTTCTCAATCACTTGGTGTTCCTAAAACTCTACTCTCGGTTTTCATTTTGAGGGAGGGTGTAACAGCCCATTTACATCAAGCTATGGCATCAATTACACCCAAAACTCATCCTTGATGATTCTATAACAATCTCCTAAGGTTCTAACAAGATTTACAAGCAATCTAATCACATAAACCAACAAAAATTCTGCAGTAACTTCTCAGCAGCACTGCTGAAATTTTCAGCAAGAAAAGATTAAGAAACTTGCTTCTCTTACTTGGTTCTTTGTTTGGGGAGTTGAGAGAGACTTACTAGGGACCCTAAGAGGTGGATTGAGGGGATGGAAGGCTGGTTGGGAGGTTTTTTCTTCCCTGACCGACCCGCTCGCTGCACCCTGTCGCTACTCTGTTCCAGCTCGCGTCTGGTGCCGTTTCTGCTCTGTTTCTGCTCGTTTTGCTCGACCAGCAGCTGGTGTTCCTCCTTCATGTCTCCTCCCTCTTCTCTTCCTTTGCTGCCCAGTTTGCTGCAGTTCACGGCCTCTGAATCCTCCTCACGCGAGCTGCCCGAAATCGCGACCTGCACTGTCGCGCGAGCTACTGGTGCGCGGGAGTCTGCTTTGGTTGCTGCTGCTGTCTTCTTCTTCCTTGCTTCCAGCCTTTCCCTTCTGGTCTGCTTCTCTTCTCCCTTCTGGTCTTCTCTTTTGGTTCCCGGCAGCAGCCCCTGCTCTCTTTCTCTCGACTCCTCTCGGTTTCTCTCGAAGGAAGGCTGCTGGTGACTGAATGGGCTGAAATTTTCTGCTGAAAATTCAGCCCTAAGTCTTGTTATTTATATTGACCATCTTCTAATATTTGCATCTTGTCCCATTTCTTTTCTTTAATTCTCATTCAACTCATCATCTTCTTAGTGCTCTTTCACGATTACCCCTCATGGTCTCCCGTGTCTATTTCGCTTCTATTCGATTCAAATTCTCGTCTCGCAAGAATTTATTTTACAAACGCTAAGCTTATTTCATTTACCTTGACTCTCTCTTTTAATCGAATTTTAATTCGATTATCCTTTACTAAAATCTTGGATTTCCTAATTTGGATTTTCATTGGGACGTTACTAAACTTTTTAATACGACGAATTTCATCGTATTCTAAATGAATAAATTTCGGAGGCTATGAAATTAAATCAATTAAACGTAGAGAGTTATATATTATCTCTCTAACTTAATTTCTAATGTTGGGACTTTAGAAGTCGGAGCTAGGAGTTTACAATTTCTTCCCCTCTTATAAAAATTTCGTCCTCGAAATTTAAATTGCGTACCTTACTCAAATAACTGAGGGTATGGGGCACGCATCTGTGCATCGGGCTCCCATGTAGCCTCTTCTAACTCGTGATTTCGCCATAGCACCTTCACTAGCGGAATCACCTTGTTACGCAATACTTGATCTCTACGATCCAGGATCTCTATTGGATGCTCCTCGTAGGTCAAGTTTTCCTTCAACTGAACTGGTTGCCCTTGCAAAATGTGAGAAGGATCAGCTATGTACTTGCGTAACATAGAGACGTGGAATACGTCATGGATGTTGGCTAATTCTGATGGTAGCCTCAATTTATAAGCCACTTCGCCCACTTTTGCTACTATCTCATATGGCCCTATGTATCGTGGACTCAACTTTCCACGCTTCCCGAATCTCAAAATACCCTTCCAGGGTGAGACTCGTAGGAATACTCTATCACCCCCTTCAAACTTCAAGTCTCTTCTTCAATTGTCCGCATAACTTTTCTGTCTATCGTTTGCTATCTTCAATCGTTCTCTTATCATATTTACTTTCTCTGTTGTATCTTGGACAATCTCTGGGCCAATTAATCTTCTCTCCCCCACTTCGTCCCAACAGACTGGGGTTCTACACTTTCTGCCATACAACGTCTCATATGGTGCCATACCAATACTCGATTGGTAGCTATTGTTGTAGGCAAACTCTATCAATGCTAGGTAATTATCCCAGCTTCCCTTAAATTCCATCACACAGGCTCTCAACATATCTTCGAGAGTCTGGATGGTTCTCTTTAATTGGTCATCTGTCTGTGGGTGAAAAGCAGTACTGAAGTGTAATCTGGTGCCCATGGCATCTTGTAGCTTCGGCCAGAATCGAGAAGTGAAGCGAGAATCTCTATCTGATACAATAGACACTGGTGCGCCATGTAGCCTCACAATCTCGTCTACATACAACTGTGCATATCTTTCCAGAGAATAGGTTTGATTAACAGCGATGAAGTGGGCCAACTTCGTCAGTCTATCTATGATAACCCAAATGGCATCATGTCCACGTTGTGTCCTGGAAAGTCCTGTCACGAAATCCATCGTGATCCTTTCCCATTTCCACTCAGGAATTGATAAAGGCTGTAGTAACCCTGCTGGTTTCTGATGCTTAATCTTGATCTGTTGACAAGTTAGGCACTTGGATACGAACTCTGCTATCTATCTTTTCATACCTCTCCACCAATAGTGGTCTCTCAGAGTCCGATACATCTTCGTACTCCCTGGATGCATAGCATATGCAGAGGAGTGTGCCTCTTCCATGATTTCTTTCTTCAAATCTGTTACATCTGGCACGCATAATCTTTGGCCCAACATTAGTGTTTCATCACTTTGCAAAGTGAAGCTACTCTGCTGTCCAGCCTCTATCTTGCTTCTCAATTCCATCAAGTATTTATCATGAGCTTGTAAGTCTCTAACTCTATCTGCTAACACTGGCCGAACATGGAAAGCTGCTACTAGAGCGCCTGATTCTGCTGTCTCTAAACTGACCCTCATAGATCTCAACTCTACTAGCATCTGCAAGTACTCTGCTTTAAGCTGGGCTACGGAGCTAGAGGGTTTCCTGCTTAGTGCATCTGCTACTACATTTGTCTTGCCTGGGTGGTATTCAATGGTGCAGTCATAGTCTTTAATAAGCTCTATCCACCTTCTCTGTCTCATGTTCAAGTCTTTCTGCGTGAACAAGTACTGTAGGCTTTTGTGATCCGTGAAGATCCTACAAGGTACTCCATAGAGATAGCGTCGCCATATTCTCAAAGCGAACACTACAGCTGCTAACTCTAAGTCGTGTGTTGGATAGTTCACTTCATGCTTCTTTAATTAGCTTGAAGCATAAGCTATCACTCTATCATGCTGCATTAACACACAACCTAAACCTTGCCTGGAGGCATCGCAATATACTGTAAATCCTTCACTTCCTGAGGGAAGTGTAAGCACTGGTGCTATAGTCAGCCTTTGCTTTAACTCATCAAAACTGCTCTGACAGGCTTCTGACCAGATGAACTTCTCTTCTTTTCTTGTTAACTTGGTCAGTGGAGTAGCTATCTTGGAGAATCCTTCTACAAACTTTCTGTAATACCCAGCTAAACCCAAGAAGCTTCTGACTTCTGTTACACTCGTGGATGGCTTCCAATCTACAATAGCTTCTATCTTCTGGGGATCTACTGAAATACCCTCTGCTGATACTACATGTCCCAGAAATGCCACGCGATCTAGCCAAAACTGGCACTTGCTAAACTTTGCATACAACTGATGCTCTCTTAGAGTCTGCAATACAATCCTCAAATGCTCTGCATGTTCCTCACTACTACTTGAATACACCAGGATGTCATCGATGAAGACTATGACAAACTTGTCTAAATATGGTCTGAAGACACGATTCATCAGATCTATAAAGGCTGCTGGGGCATTGGTTAAGCCGAATGACATCACCAAGAACTCTTTTTTGCCCGCACAATGTATACACCATAATTTTATTTCAGATTTTAGGGATTTTTCCATGCAATCAAAATCCATTTTGGACCTCTTTTCTATTTTTTATGATTTTTCCCATTTTATCACTTCAAAAAATAAAAAAAAATACTTCCCGTGCTCAAAAAATTTTCTAAATTTTTTTCAATGTAGATTACATTATTCTTAGCATCTCTGCAAAAAATCTCATCAAAATTCGAAGAATTGAATTTTTTAGGGGGGTGGTGACAACTCAAGCATACCAATGTTTCCTCCTGTCACTCCTGCAATGTCTTTAAAACCTCTTTAGGGGGGAGGTGCTTGGCTGCCCACCAGCAGCCAAGGCCTTGGCCAGGCCTCCCCCCCGTTCCCCCCACACCACTAGCTTGGTGTGGGGGGCACGTTGGCAACGGGCGTGCCCATCGGTCCGACCACCCTCGGTCGGTCCGGTGGCCCGTCCGGCGGCCGCCCGTCCGGCGGCCACCCGGTGCGGAAAAATGGGAAAGTGGGGAAAAATTCGAACGGCGCGGTGCGTTCGATGTAGCCTATCTTCGGTGTCCTAACGATGCCATCGAGAGGGAAAAGCATCACGGTTGGTTTTTCCAACGTTTGACTTGCCGAAAACGTTAGCTATGGCCTCGGTCGTGTGAGTCTAACGCCAATAGGTGGGCGGGCTGCGGTGGTCTAGGCGTGGTCCAAGAGCCAGCAGAGCTGGAGGTGCCGACCATTGTGCGCTAGATGTGGCCGATTACATCATGGTGAGTGCCTTCAGGGCAAGACAGGGTGCTTCAGGTGTGGACAGGAGGGCCACTTCATGAGAGACTATCCCAGTGCAGTAACTTCGAGCCCATCGGAGGCCAGATCAGCAGTTCAGGGGCAGACTAGTGGGAGTCGTGGACCCGATAGGGGAGGCCCCCAGACTGGAGGAGCTACTAGTGCATGGCAGTCTAGTGGCGGAGCAGGTAGAGGCACACCCCTTAGGGGACAGCCTAGTAGACCACCCAGGGCACCGATAGGTAGACCTCGCAGTCAGGCCGCCAGAGTATATACGGTGACCCAGCAGGCGGCAGATGCTACACCAGATGTGGTCACAGGTACCATTTCTTTATTTGATACTGATGCTCATGTATTGGTGGACCCAGGAGCCACCCATTCTTTTATTTCTCGGGAGTTCATAGATAGAGTCGGGATAGAGATGAGATCGACCGAGTGTAGTATGGTAGTGTCACTTCCCACGGGTGATTCGCTTATTGCGGATAGAGTCTACAGGGGAAGTAAAGTGACTATAGCAAGTCATGAGTTCGAGGCTGACCTAATAGTACTCGATATTCATGACTTTGACATCATCTTGGGCATGGATTGGCTAGCTAAACATCGCGCTACTGTAGATTGTTATAGAAAAGAGGTTCAGTTCAGCAAGCCTGGGGAACCAGATGTGATCTTTTGTGGAGAGCAAAAAATACTCTCTACAAGTTTAGTAAGCGTGATCCGAGCGAATAAGATGCTCCGTAAAGCATGTCAGGGGTACTTGGTCTATGCAATAGAAGCTAGCGACAGAGAGCTACAGTTAGCAAAAGTCCCGGTGGTGAACGAGTTCTCTGATATATTTCCCGAGGACCTTTCAGGACTACCCCTGGATAGAGAGATTGAGTTCGATATTGAGCTAGCACTTGGCATAGAACCCATCTCTATAGCTCCGTATCGGATAGCACCAGTTGAGCTAAAGGAATTGAAAGTGCAAAGGGAAGATGTTCCCAAAACAGCCTTCAGAACTAGATATGGGTATTATGAGTTCTTGGTGATGCCATTCGGCTTAACTAATGCCCCAGCAGCCTTTATAGATCTGATGAACCGTGTCTTCAGACCATATTTAGACAAGTTTGTCATAGTCTTCATCGATGACATCCTGGTGTATTCAAGTAGTAGAGGGGACCATGCAGAGCACTTGAGGATTGTATTGCAGACTCTAAGAGAGCCTCAGTTGTATGCAAGTGCCAGTTCTGGTTAGATCGCGTGGCATTTCTGGGACATGTAGTATCGGCAGAGGGTATTTCAGTAGATCCCCAGAAGATAGAAGCTATTGTAGATTGGAAGCCACTCACGAGTGTAACAGAAGTCAGAAGCTTCTTGGGTTTAGCTGGGTATTACAGAAAGTTTGTAGAAGGATTCTTCAAGATAGCTACTCCACTGACCAAGTTAACAAGAAAAGAAGAGAAGTTCATCTGGTCAGAAGCCTGTCAGAGCAGTTTTGATGAGTTAAAGCAAAGGCTGACTATAGCACCAGTGCTTACACTTCCCTTAGGAAGTGAAGGATTTACAGTATATTGCGATGCCTCCAGGCAAGGTTTAGGTTGTGTGTTGATGCAGCATGATAGAGTGATAGCTTATGCTTCAAGGCAATTAAAGAAGCATGAAGTGAACTATCCAACACACGACTTAGAGTTAGCAGTTGTAGTGTTCGCTTTGAGAATATGGCGACACTATCTCTATAAAGTACCTTGCAGGATCTTCACAGATCACAAAAGCCTACAGTACTTGTTCACGCAGAAAGACTTGAACATGAGACAGAGAAGGTGGATAGAGCTTATTAAAGACTATGACTGCACCATTGAATACCACCCAGGCAAGGCAAATGTAGTAGCAGATGCACTAAGCAGGAAACCCTCTAGCTCCGTAGCCCAGCTTACAGCAGAGTACTTACAGATGCTAGTAGAGTTGAGATCTATGAGGGTCAGTTTAGAGACAATAGAGTCAGGTGCCTTATTAGCAGCTTTCCATGTTCGGCCAATGTTAGTAGACAGAGTTAGAGACTTGCAAGCTCATGATCAGTACTTAATGAAATTGAAAAGCAAGATAGAGGCTGGACAGCAGAATAGCTTCACTTTGCGAAGTGATGGAACGTTAGTGTTGGGCCAAAGATTATGCGTCCCGGATGTAGCAGATTTGAAGAAAGAAATCATGGAAAAGGCACACTCCCCTGCATATGCTATGCATCCAGGGAGTACAAAAATGTATCGGACTCTGAGAGACCACTATTGGTGGAAGGGTATGAAGAGAGAGATAGCAGAGTTCGTATCCAAGTGCCTAACTTGTCAACAGATCAAGATTGAGCATCAAAAACCAGTAGGGTTACTACAGCCTTTATCCATTCCTGAGTGGAAATGGGAAAGGATCACGATGGATTTCGTGACAGGACTTCCCAGGACACAGCGTGGACATGATGCCATTTGGGTTATCGTAGATAGACTGACGAAGTCGGCCCACTTTATTGCTGTTAATCATACCTATTCTTTGGAAAGATATGCATAGTTGTATGTAGACGAGATTGTGAGGCTACATGGCGCACCAGTATCCATTGTATCAGATAGAGATTCTCGCTTCACTTCTCGATTATGGCCGAAGCTACAAGATGCTATGGGCACCAGATTACATTTCAGTACTGCTTTTCACCCACAGACAGATGGCCAATCAGAGAGAACCATCCAGACTCTCGAAGATATGTTGAGAGCCTGTGTGATGGAGTTCAAGGGGAGCTGGGATAATTACCTAGCATTGATAGAATTTGCCTATAACAATAGCTACCAGTCGGGTATTGGTATGGCACCTTATGAGGCATTGTATGGCAGAAAGGCTATGCGGACAATCGAAGAAGAGATTTAAAGTTTAAAGTGGGTGATCAAGTATTCCTACGAGTCTTACCTTGGAAAGGAATTCTGAGATTCGGAAAGCATGGAAAGTTTAGCCTATGATACATAGGCCCCTATGAGATAGTAGACAAAGTGAGTGAAGTGGCGTATCGATTGAGGCTACCATCAAAATTAGCCAACATCCATGACATATTCCACGTCTCTATGTTACGTGAGTATATAGCTGATCCTTCTCACATTTTGCAAGAGCAACCAGTTCAGTTGAAGGAAAACTTAACCTACGAAGAGCATCCAGTAGAAATCCTAGATCGTAGAGATCAAGTATTACGCAACAAAGTGATTCCGCTAGTGAAAGTGTTATGGCGAAATCACGAGTTAGAAGAGGCTACATGGGAGCCCGAAGCACAGATGCGTGCCCAGTACCCTCAGTTATTTGAATAAGGTATGCAATTTAAATTTCGAGGACGAAATTTTTATAAGGGGGGAAGAAATTGTAAACTCCTAGCTCCGACTTCTAAAGTCCCAACGTTAGAAATTAAGTTAGAGAGATAAAATATAACTCTCTACGTTTAATTAATTTAATTTCATAGCCTCCGAAATTTATTCATTTAGAATACGACGAAATTTGTCGTATTAAAAAGTTTAGTAACGTCCCAATGAAAATCTAAGTCAAGAAATCCAAGATGTTAGTAAATGATAATCGAATTAAAATTCGATTAAAAAGAGAGAGTCAAGTGATCAAGAGAAAAACTTGACATCCCATAAGATGTTTATGAGATATATAAACCAATCAATTAAAAGTAAAAACTATCAAGAAAATAAAATTAGATAAGAGGAAAGTTAGATTTCCACAAATAAGAAATATATATATATATATATATTGACAAGTAGACAAGTTCTAAAGTTAGAACTTCATTACATAAATAAATATAAGTAATAAAGTGTTACTAAGTGATTGAATAAGTTTAAGTGATAGCCCAACAAATTAAATAGAAGCAAAACCTTCAAAACCATAAAGGATGAAGGGTGTAGTAGCAATTAAGTAAAACAAGAGAAGGATTTTTGTGAATAGAAAAAGATGAATGCAAGAAATGCAATTCTTGAAAGGTGGAGTCTATAAATACAAGACTTAGCTGATAATTTTCAGCAAATACAACCATTCAGTCGTGAAATACACAGAAACCGTGAGAGCAGAACAGGGCAGCAGCTGTTGGCGTGAGAAGCTTCCAGAAACGGGCAGAACCAAGGGAGATTAAGAGCAGAAGTGAAAGGCCATAAGAAGAGAAGAAGAAGGCATGAAGAGAAGAGGAAGATCAGCTGCTGGTCGTGCTCAAGAGGAAGCAACCAGCAGCAGCAGCAAGAGCAGAACCGAACCAGAAAAGTGAAGACAGCTCTGCAGGGGTCTGGACGCCAGACCAGAAAAGTGGGAGAAGAAACAATCATCCAGCCCATTCAAGCCTTGAATCCTCTTCTCTAAGACCTCTCCCAAGTCCCTCTCAACTCTTTAAGTCAAGAACCAAGTAAGAAATTAGCTTACTCTTCCTTTTCTTTACAAAAATTTCCAGCAGTGTGCTGAAATTATTTCTGCAGAATTGTGTTGTATGTTGTTGGAGGTTTTGCACTAGAAATGGTGTCAAAACCTAAGTGATTGTTATAGAACCTTAGAGGAGATGTTTTTGAGTGTAAATGATGACTTAGGGTTTTATTTATGGGCTGTTATAGGCCTGAGAATCATAGAAACGAAAATTTGTTTTTCACACACACAAACTAGTTGATAAAAGTTTTGAGTGAATTGTTAGTGTTCAAATGAACAAGTAATGTTTATGTGTGTGTTATGACCATATTAGACAGTAAATAAGCTCTGAAATTTAGAGGTTTTGAACCCAAGTTTGAGCATAAAAATGATTAGAAAAGCATAGGAAAGCATGTGGGAATAAGAGAAGCTCAAGAGAGCTAGTTTTGACAACATTAGTGATTCCCGAACTGAATTTTTAGCTAGGGGAGACCTGACCATATTTGGCTTATTTGGGGGTGTTCTACACCTCAAATGATGCCTAGGAACCATAGAAAACCATAGGTTTTGGAACGGATCGAATCCGATAAAAATTGTGTAAGTTATGCACAAAATAGTGCCGTTAGAGCTCTGAGAAGTGAAACGGCTATCCTAATGCAATTTTTATTGCATGGTTTGAGTTTGGTTCATCATTATAAGTTAAATGAAGCTTAGTTATGGAATAAAATCTAGCGTCGCTAACCCAAAACCAAGAGTTTGCAAAAC
>CM034471.1:19483540-19646790 GCA_019925255.1 Litchi chinensis
AATCCACAATATTTATTTTATTATTTAATTAATTTTACTAAAATTTTGAGGTTTTTCCCAAACAAACAAGACAAGTAGATTATGATATTCTAATAACAATTAATTTAAAATTTTTCTTTTACAATTACTTCCTTAAAAAGATTTTAAATTATTCTTCACACTTTACAATTAATTTTATATTCTTTGAAAAAAATTGATATTTGAAAAAAAAAAAAAAAAAAGTCAATTTAGAGAAGATAGAATTTGAAAATGTATAAAGAGTTTTATCTCGATTTAATTTTTGATTGAGTTTAATTTTTAAAGTTATATGGTAGTATTTAAATAAGTTTTTTGTTATTTGATAAAAGTGCAATATTTTATTTTGGCTCAATGGATATATTGTATTATGAAGAAAGGATGTTTGAATTAATCGGTGATTCCTTAAGAGTATTTAGAAAAAACAAACATCTTGGTATATGGTCTTCTTCTTATTATTATTTTTTTAGTAGGCTCGACTTTCCAAAAGTTTTGTTTAAATCAATGTTCAAATGATGCGGTATGTAAGTTGTCAACATATTATAAATAATAAGATAATATGATAATTAATAAGATTTTAATAACTCACATGTCATATTATTTGCGTATGGATTTGACAAAAGTTTGGGAGCCTAACATTAATTTTTTTTTTCTTTACCTTTCAAACATGTTTTATTTTTTCTTCTTTTTTCTTTTATTTTTTCCTTTTTAACTAAATCCAATAATTCATCATGATTTTAATTCATTCTTAACATCATGCAATTAATTTGTTTTCCTTAAAAATGATTTGAGATTTGAAATTAGTATTTCAAAATCATAATATTTTACAATTAATTTATTTCTTTAAAAATCGTTTGATATTTAAAATTAATATTTCCAAGAGAAGTTACGAATTTGAGAAACTAAAAAGGTTTTATCATATATATAAGGAAGTGATTAATATTTATGGATGTAGTTACAGATTATTTACCTTTTTTAATAATTTTCTTTACGGATAATAGTGGATTTTTATAAATAGACCACGTTAAGGTATACATACAATTTTTTAGGGGTGTTAATGTCGTTACTCTTAATTAATTAATTGTACGTGTGATTTTCAATATGTGTTTCGTGTTTGTATCGTGTAATAGGCTTTCACCATACAAAGAAGCAGGAGTAGCCCTATTGCATTTTCAATTGGTTTACGTGAAAATAAATTCATGATATTATTTCTTGACAGCGTGTCTCAATAACCATGTAGAGTAGAAGAAATTAACAGTAATAAAGACATTGACAAAGAGGGTCTAGCCTAAGGCATTTCCCTATAGCTTGCATTCCAAACTTCTTCTGACAATCCTGATTGCATTCAGCATTGACACAAGCACCAGGACCACGAGGCTTTATTGCTTCTTCACAAACTTTAGCATCCACTGTCATCACTGCATACCCTACAATCGTAAAAAAAAATCTCTTAATTACCTGAACTTATGCTACCAATAGTGAATATCGATTTGACCATTTAACATTAATCCCGGGAATGATGCTGCAAATCAAAATTAGTTATTTATCTTAACTCATATACCCCTTAAAATGAAAAAAACACATGACTTAAACGCATTAGGTCATGACTTAAAACACATGACCTATACATAAAAGTATTGTAAGAGGCATATTAAAAAACTAACTTTCATCTTATCAAATTTTTAGAGATTTTAACTTAAAGGATAAGAATTAATAAAAGACAGAATTTTTTTTTTTTTTTTTTTTGGGTAATGAATTGTATTTTTAAACTCAAAATAACTAATAAATAAAAATTTATGAACTCCAGAAATCTATATCATATCATACAACTTAATAACAATGCAACAATAATGAACACTATATCATGCCACCCAAAAATAATGAAATGGAAGATATTTAACAACTTAAAAGAAGAAAAAAACTATAAATGAAATTAAGAATTAACGAACACCTGCAGTGATCAATAGAGCTAGTAAAAGAATGCCAATGATTGAGAAATTTCTCATTCTTTCTCTCCTTTTTAAAATAATCTGGTACAAGTATATTCAGACAAGATGCAATGAGTTTTGGTTGCTAGTGACCATACATATATATACCGAATTTCTACACTACTAGGTAGTGCTATTGATAACGCTAAATTATACCATATTTTATACTAATTTATTTAGCATTTATGATGAATATTCCAGTAAATTATGTTAATTATTTAATATTTTTATTTTATTTTATTCAAGTGAGTTATGGAAAGTGTTATTGAGCAAATTGACAATTTATTGGAGATTTCTAGCAAAGTTGGAAAGTTCCAAATTGAAGTAGGTATTTTTGGAAGCAATTCAAAATCAAATCAGGATTTCTTTGTACGCAAGTAAATAACCAAATCAGATTTGAAAACTATAAACTACATTCACAACAATAGCAGTATGTATATATCATTTAAAACATGAAAACAGTAAAACAAAAATGCAAAAAACATTCCCGATTTGCAATAGAAATTGATATGAATTTCTTATTGTTAAATTTAATTCGGATTTCAATCACTAAAATAGAAGGAAATCACAATTCACAATGTAAATATCTTACCTTTTGTTCTTCGTTTCTCTTTCTTACTCTGTCGTTTCTTTCTTTTCGTGTATGTGTTGCACACACAAAATGAAGCCAACTGCTGCCATTTAATCTATTGGTAACTGCAACATGCAATTATGAAAAATAACCCATAAAAAATGCCACCGACAATTAATAAACTTAATCCAACTTTCTATTAGATCCTGGATCCCCGATGTTGGATCTAGGTTCAGGTTTATTTTAAGTCATCTTGGGTGAACCCGACCTAAGGCTCATATAACCTAACAAAAACAAATTTATGAACAATTTGGAAAGAAATTAGATTTGGAATTAAACCAAGAAGAAAATCTTTGGGAATTAATGTGAATTAATAGAGGAGAGTCAAATCAATTTAATTTTTGAAAATAAATCTTGAAGAAAATTAGAAGAGAATCAGAGCTAAAAATGAATTAGGAAGAAACAGTATTTGGAAAGGTTCTAAAAGTAAATTACAAAGTTATTATGGTTTCGAGCCGTTGCTACCACCATAGATTCTTTAAAAATTTCCATTTGTTTCATTTTAAAATGATTGTCGCACCACAAGCTCTTCAGACCGGATCTCCAGTTTTTCTCCACTAAAATTTATTCCAAAAATCTGCCAATTTTGTCTTTTCTTCTCCTAACCTTAATTTAAACACAGAAACACAAAACAAAATGAAAATACCAATTTCATCTGTAAACATAACATAAATGATAGGTACAATGGGTAAGAAATAATGACAATAATTGACCTAATACCGCATGCAGGATGGCTTGCACAACTCATAATATTCTAGTCGTGCGCACTTACCTGTGCGCCTTCCCACCTGCACTGTGCGCACCTACATGCCCAGTGTTGCTAATAGCTTCTCCATATGCCCTTTCGCACCATCCAACACGTGTGGTAGTGTGCCCACACACCAAAAACAACTCTTATGCGCACCCCACTTGGCTTATTTGACAGGCCCCTCTCCTTACTAGGCCTGTCGACCGCCCTTACAGTAGCCCTCCAGCGGATATCTGATCCAACTGGAAGGTTTCCGTAAAGCTACGCCGTTTACTTTTAAATACTTTCTGTAAATGCGTAAACGTAGAAAATTTTCTTTTTTATTTTGAACATTTATAAAGCAGGTTTATAAAAATTTGGGCAGCATAACATCTGTTTTTCAAACATGCCACCTTGTAAATTTCAAAATTTACACTTCTAAGGTAAATATTTCTCCACTACTGGGCCTCGAGCCCTCAAATCATTTCCACAATACATCCACAAACATTTCAATGTGAAATCTGTAAATATATTTCCATTTTATTCAAGACAAATAGATAATTGAATTTATCAAAGACTTAATTTTATAAATACAAAGTACTATATACAACTCAAAACATAATTTACGAATACTCATCAAAAGTTGCATGAAATGCATGACATATACTTTTAAATTAGACTTATGTAGTGGTGCTGTTGCGTCAGGCCACTTACGCGTCTGATGGAGCCTCTTCTGGTTGATGGCTCGTTCCTGCACCTGGGGAGGATTTTTATAAAATACGAAAATAGGGTGATGAGTATAAAACTCAGTGAGTGGTAAAGTAATTTAACTGTATATTGGTTTAAACTAACTCCTCCCAAAACGGTTGGAAAATAAACTTTTAGGTTCTAAAACTAAAAATGATTTCTTGCATTCTATGATTAATTTCAAATATTTACTCGTTTAAATATCTCGCATACTAAAATAGTTAATTCATATGCTAAAATATATCTCGAATACAATACTTTTAAAATGCTTTGCATGCACAAATATAAGTAATTGATACAACTTGGAATATAATACTGAATAATCGTAAATAACTGGCGTACATAAAAATTTAATTTCTTTCTTATATCTCGCCAAAGGGATAGCTTTTCATTAATATGTTGTTTTTCAAAAGTGCATACTTCCTCTCAAAATACTTTGTAAACTAATAACTCTTCTATAAATTTATAAAGATCAAGTAGAGAAACTTTTTCAAAATTATAAACTAATAATCTTTCTATAATTTTTTAAAATTACAAAATGAGAAATTTTTTTTTCATAAACCTTTCTTTATTTCTTAAAACTGGATATCAGTTCTAATTTAATAAAGTCTTTATTTCTCAAAACTGGAAATAATTTCTAATTTAATAAACTTCACATCGTTTTAAAATGCTTTCTCTTTTATCTCGCCAAAGGCAACCCAGGGAAACTTAGCTCCATTGTGACGGAATCTCTCAACGCCACAGGAGCTCGGGAATGCTACTAGGCGTAGTCGCAGATGCGGGAAAACTCTCTTGGGGTTACGATCCCCTCCCAACATCAGGCAGATCTACGCTACCATATACGTGCAGAGGGCGACTGACAGACTCGACTCAATCCCCCCCAAGTTAGTGTTAGTAACTGACTCTCCCAACTGCTCTTGCCATACACGTATACGGTACTTCGGCCGGTAATCTCTGGGGGCTAGGGTAAACCCAAGGCATTTAAATCTTTTTATAATAAAACTCTTACTTCTCTTTTCTTTAATATAAAATCTTACTTTTCTTTTCTTTAATAAAAATCTCACTTTTCTTTTCTTAAATTTCTAGTAATAAGCTTTACCTTTTCTGAGGCCGAAGCCTAATGTCTGTAAATAACTTTAGCATGCATAATTCTCGAATATAATTACTCAATATGCTAACTTGCTTTAATACTCAGATAATCATACTTGCAATAAAATAGAAATATTCATGCGATTCATATAAAAATATGTAACATGCTAAAATAACTTTAAAATCACATAATCAACTCTTTTACTAAAACAACAATTTAATAACTCACTTCTCATATTGTAAACTTTCTTTTTTAATCTCAACTTTGTAATCGAAATTACTTTCAAAATATTTTATCAACTTGATCTCATGCATGTATATATATTAAAAGCTTACTTTTTTTACTTTGCTTAATAACAAATAAAGGTAGCATATAAACTCAAGTGATATTCATGCATGATAAAACTTAAAATATGCAACCATTTAATTAAACTTAATAACTTGAAATGAGGTAAATAACTTCTCATTTAAAACAATTCAATACTAAAATATATGATTGCTAACATGGACAATCAAATTATAATTTCATCAAAACTTTTAAAATAAAACCACTCACTATTTTACTTCCAATTACTCCACCACCTCTCTAAACCTCCTTTTTGATTCTTGAGATTTTCCTACATCATAATCCAACCAAAAATCTTGGTTTAGGATCCTTAAATACATTACAATTTCAATTTCAATAAAAATCACATGCACCACACAATGTAACCCATATTCTTGACTAGTCTTCCAATTTCTTTCTAACCCAAAATCTTTACATCTAAATCAATTCAAATATCCCATAATTTATTCACTTTTAATCCAACACATACATTACCTAATGATAATTTAATCTAACTCAAAATATATGTATATATATTTCACCAACTTCACCACTTTGCCTTATCTTTCATTAATAATTTCACAACAAACTTAATTCATTCCTTTGGTGCTCAAATATTCAAACACATCAAACTCACCATCCAAACACATATAATAATTCATCCAAGAACTCATCATTCACTCACATAAACTTCCAATAAAATATATTAACTAGTTAACTATTTTATCCACCAACATATATTCTCAAGGAATCCACAACTCTATCAACTTTCCAAATAAAATTTCCACATCCATTTCCATTTATTTCTTTGACAATAAAGCACTCAAACATCTTATAGTCATCATCCAAATACATACAATCTATTTGATGACAAATTTTGTCTCACATTTAATCTTAACCAACATAACTATCCCACATTCAAATTTCCATTTTTCTTACCTCCTTTTTATTCCAACCAATTCAATTTCATTCCCAAACCTTATACTATTACTTCAAATGTTAAGAATCAACTTAAATATATGCAAAAACACAATGGTTCATATACTAATATACATATATATATATATATAATATATCCAATAACACAATCACTTAATATTTCTTTTCAAGGCTTCAATTCCATAATCATAAAATCTCACATATAATTTCATTAACCATCCAAATAACCTCATCATCTAGACTTTCATCATTTAGCCACATACTAATTTATAACAACTCCATTCATCCTTTCAATCTCAAGCAAATAATCACCCATAATACTTCCACAAATCAATCATTAAATTAACTACAACTTTAAACTAAAAGAATAATTCAATATCATCAACATTAACTCATCAAACCCCAAACCCTTACATCTCAACAACCTTGATCCAAGCCTCTTGATTCTCTTCCTTCACTTCCAAGCTTAGATTGAAGATGATAAACCTTGATTTAGTCCATGAATTTCATTAAAAACCTCAAATAACCCAATAACTAAAATATCCATCAACCAACTACAAAATTACTTCACTTATCCTCACCTTTCTTTCTTGATGAAGATGGATGGGTTTGAGAGATCACAAAGCTTGGATCATCTCTTCTTCTTCTCCTCCTCCTCTTCTTCTTCTTCTCCTTCTCCTTCTTCACGGCCTGCAGAACTCTCTTCTTCTTCCCTCACGGTTCTGCTCACGTCTGCAGCTTTCTCTTCTCGGTTTCTGCTCTTGCACGGTTTCAGCTTCTCCTTCACGTTTGCTTCTCCTTCTTCTTCTGGTTCTGCTCGTGCTCCAGCTCTCTCTCTCTCCCTCTCGGCTTTGCTTCTATTCTCACGGTCTCCCTCTCTCCTTCTCTCGGTTCTGCTTGATTTTTACGGTTTCAGCTTTGCTACCCGATTGCTCTCTCATCTCACCGACTTATCTCTCTCTCTTTCAGCTATCACACACTCACTTATATACTAACACTTGATCCATGCCAAAGTTGCCATTAAATAAATTCCATAATCACAACAATGCCACTACTTATTCATGAAAACATTTGATTGGTTAATTAATTCATCCAATTAATCACTAACAACACATTCCATTTCATTAATTAACTCTCAACCAAATCAATTGCTATTTTTTTTTTTTGACTTAAAGATGTCACAACCTTATTGGCTTTCATCCAAGCACATAGATTGTGCTTCTTTGATGAATAACTTTTCCTACACATTTAATATTACAATTAACTTAAATTTTAATCCTCACTTAACACCAATAAATCCCAAAAATATTTCATGATCATCCTATCGTCAAATTGCCCATGCAATCCTCTAATTGGGTGTCTTAACATTTAATTTCATGCTTTGAAAAAATTTCAATCGGCTATAAACTCATTAAAATTCACAACGTTCTCAACGGGGGCGTTTTTATCAATAAATATTCGGAACCTTTAAAATTCATTTAAACGAACTCATTTTTACTCTGTTTTAGTTTCTAATAACTCTAATGCATATTCTGGAACTTTTGATGTCCAGGTTCCATTTTTTGAAAATCACTATTCATGCGAACCCTATTTACCCGAAAATACTATTCACCGAAAAATTTTTATTTCACGAAACTTGAAGAAATATTCATTTTCCCGGAAATCACTATTCACTCAAAAACACTATTCACTCGAAAATCACTATTTATCTAAAAACACTATTCCGTCCGAAAATACCTTTTATCCGGGAAATACTATTTCTCTCAGAGAAATGAAATTCTGGGCCTTACATTATTCATCCAGCAGCCTTTAAGACAGTGCGCTCATAAACTTGCCAACTAGCCCAGCGTGCAGTCCAGCACACTCCTCCACCAACTTGCATGCTTTTAGGCTTCCATTGTCTTACATAATGTAATGCCCTCTTCCAATTTTACTACTGTACATATGTAGTGAACAGTATATTGTACTGGTATACCCTCCTTTATGAAATAATAAAGGGATTATAAAATGCTCAGAGGTGAAATTAAATTTTTTTAATAGAATTTTCGGAAGGATCGAAAATAAATTTAGATTATAAAATCTAAAAGGTAAGTGATGGAATAAAAGATTTTTTCTAAAGAGTGGCAAAATTGTAAATAAAGTGAGATATCAAGGATATTGTTGGAAAGTTAAGAATTCTCTCGAGAATGGTCAACTTATAAATTTAAGAAAGTTTAAGGGTTAATGTTAAGCTTGACCCATGCCTATATATATGGGTGTAGTGAGTGTTCTCGTAAATGTGGAAGAGAGAGAGAGTTGAATAAAAGAAAAATCTATAGAGGGAGAGAGAAGCTGCTGGAAATCAAAAGCTGAAGGCATATCGAAGAGCAGCCGTTGGTCCAAGTCATTCTCCACCATTTTTGAAGAGATTTAAAGCTTCAAAAAGGTGAAAAACAAGTTTAAGAGGATTATTAAGCCAGATTTGGTAAGAATTAGTTGGTAAGATTTAGTTCTCATGGTGTTCTTTCAGTGAAAAATCTGTCAAGAACAATCAATGTACTACACCTGATGTTATCGAGATTTTCATGCTTAGATTTGGTGATTTGAAGCAGCAAGCAGGTGAGAAAGTAAGACAAAAGATCAAGGAGAAAGTGGTAAGTGAAGTAGCTAAGAAAATAATATTGATCTACAGTAGTCTGATGGTTGTTTAGGGTATTGAGTTTCCATCGTAAAACCTGTTATAGTTGTGATCTGGTTTTAGGTGAAGGAACTGATGAAATATTTCTGAGTGTATGTATGTGAAATTTAATGAGGTCGAGATGTGTTAATGCTTGGTAGAGTGTAAAACCTGGAAAAAAATGTTAAAAATTGAGTACACATGAGTTAGGGCAGGAGCTCGCACTAGTACCCGCAGCCCATTTCAGCACCTGTCGAGCTTGACTAGGGTGCGAGCTCGCAAAGAACGAGCTGGGCGATGCCCGTTTCCCTTTTGCTGCACCTGTCCGAGCTGGGCTAGAGTGGTAGCTCGCAAAAGGTAGCTGGGTGATGTCGTAGCCCGTTATAGTGTTTGTTCGAGTTGGACTAAGGTAATAACTTGCAAAAGGTAAGCTGGGCAATGCCCGTGAATCGGGCTGAGCTGGAACGAGGTAGCAGCTCGCAGAAAGGGGTGAGCTGGACGAGCTAATTGAGCTCGCAGCTCGAGCTGGACTGGACAGTGTTACAATCCGTTATAGCCTGGATGAAAGTATAAGCTATATTAATAATAGAATTGGCCTGAGATTGAGGTGTTTGATGTGCATGGCCGTTCTAAACGGAGATCTCATTTGCATTAAGTGTAGGTGAAGAAGCGAGCTTAAGGAGGTCATTGAAGAAGTAATTTTGAGTGAATTGGGAAAGCAAGCTGTGAGTGTGAAAATATTTTTATCAATGTTGAATATATTTTAGTTTACTTTGCAAGCTTTTTTATAAAGATCCATTTCTTGTTTCTAGTTTATAAATGATTTTATGAGATATCATGCAACCTGTTAGTATATTTTTATGTTTCTAAAATAAACTAGAATTCAATTTGAATGATATAAAGAAAAAGTTTTCAAAGGCTAGTAGACTACCCAAGTTTATAGACCTTATAGATTCAGACCTGACCGGTATATCCCACAGTGTTTGGAAAGTGTTGGGAGGGCGTGTCACTAACCTTGGAGGGATTGAGTCTGTCGAGTCGCCCTCTACAATTGTGGGGTATTATCTCGCTATGCGATGTGCGATGTAGCAATCCACCACGTAGTAGCGAGATATCTTTGTAGTTTGTCACGGTGTGCGGTGCTAGCTTTTACGCCACGTGACCCCACATTGAGCGGCGCTAGTTTAGTCGCTATGTGGTTATAGCTTCCATTGGGTTCCCATTAGTGCATTTTAGAAAGAAAATCATACAATTAAAAGCGGATTTTAGTAAGAAAATATTTTAGACATACTTTGGAAATTATGAAATATTTTAGCATTTTATGAACTCAATTTAGTACGAGCTTTTGAAACTTCATAAGAAAGTTTATAAAACATAAGTTTTTAGAAATAAAATTGTTTTATAGAAAAATGTTTTTCAAATGATTTTGGGAGGTAGATTTTATAAAGATTAATTTAAATAGAAATGTTTACACATTCACTGAGCTTTTGTAGCTCATAATATTTTTGGTTTATGCTATAAAAACCTCCCTAGGTGTAGGAACAAGTGATCAGGGTACCTGTTCGCCTCGTTCAGATTAGGTGGGCTAAATATGATCGACGAAACTGCAAAGTCTCTTTTATGAATATTGTGATTTGGATATTCAGTATATGCTTGTGCATGTTTTTTATCGTGAACAAATTTTGTAGAACTTTTCATATTAAGATGATGCATGCATGTTTTTAAATAACCGAGTATTCGTGATGATACTTTTAGTTATGTTCTAGAAAATTTACTTAAAATTTGAAATGAGATTGTAAACTTTATGTTCCCTACATTATGAAAAAGGTTAAAAATTGAGGGTTCGCCCCACGATATTCTTTTGGCTCTTGCGAGTTAGACTACAGAAGGATTTCGTGGGGTGCATGGTGGGATCACTGGATTCGTTAGAAAGAATCCGGGTCAGGTCCTGTCACATCATGCCTACATGTGTGCCTTCTCACACAACAGCATGCTAAGGAGCATTATACGCTACTTATATCATGTGAGGGAACTTGAACAAGGGCATGTTCAACTTTTATTAATCCATGTCATGCCTTAGCCTTTTAGAAGATATAAATAGGTCCCTAAATGTTGAAAGACACAACCTTTGATCCAGGAGGGGACGTGGGGGGTAGACGGGTAGAGGTGGTGCGATAGGGGTGGTGTGGGTGAGGGATGGGAGGAGTAGCCCCTAGGGTTCCAACAGCTTGGCTTCACCATTTTTCAAGCTCAATGTGAAGAATCCACTCTTACATTACATCATTCAATAAGGAGAAGAGAAGTGAGAAAGCAAGCTTCATCTTTGGAGGAGAGGGGAGGCCACTTTTGAATAGAAGGAAGCTTCCTTTCAACTCCCATAAGATTCTCTTACTCTCTCTTGTTATGTTTATTGTGGAAATTTTGATGAATATGTATTGTAGGATTGGTTTTTTATATAAATCAGAATTTCATTTCCTTGAGAGAAATAGTGTTTTCCGATAAATAGTATTTTCGGATGAAATAGTATTTTCAAATGAATAGTAATTTTATGTGAATAGTATTTTTGAGTGAATAGTGATTTTCGGGAAACGGAAAATATCCTCAAGTTTCGTAAGAAAAAAAATTTTCGGTTAATAGTATCCGTGTGAATAGTGATTTTTGAAAAATGGACCTCAGACATCATAAGCCCCGGAATAGGAATTAGAGTTATTAAAAACTGAAACGGAGTAAAAATGAGTCTGTTTAAGTGGATTTTAAGGGTTCCGAATATTTATCGATAAAAATACCCTTATCGAAAACGTTGTGAATTTTAGTGAGTTTATAACCAATTGAATTTTTTTCGAAGCTTGGAATTGAAAGTTAAGACGCCCAATTAGAGTATTACATGGTCAATTTGATGATAGGATGATCATGAAATATTTTTGAATTTATTAGTGTTAAATGAGGATTAAATTTTAAGTTTAATGAATTATTAAAGTGTTGCATGAAAGGATAATCATCAAAGAAGCACAATCCTTATGAAATAGAATGGACCAATGAAGTGTTGACACATTTAAGTCAAAAAGAAATGTAATTAGTTGAATTCAAACTAATTTGGATGGAATTGATTGGTGAATTAACTGGATTGCATGGTCGGACCAATTAAATAATGTAATTTGTAAATAATGGTAATTGTATGATTTTAAAGTCATTCCAAGGGCAATTTAGACTTTCTAGGGACAAGTATATAAAGTTGAAGTGCATGAGAGCTAGACCAAGTGAAGCATTCGGTTGAAGTAAGTAGAACCGTGAGCTGAAAGAGAGCAGAACCGAGACAAGTGCAGACCGAGAGGAAGAAGGTTGCAGCCATGAGAAGAAGAAAGAGGGGGAGAAGAAGAAGAGATCTCTAGTGTGTCATCCATCCTTCTCTCTCTATTTATCAAGATATTTCAAGAAAACAAAGTGAAGAGATTGAAGGTTAGTGAGTTGATGGGTTTTTATGGATTGTTGATTTAATGAGTTCTTTGATGGATTTTATGGGCTGAAGGGAGTTAGATGACCATCAATTTGATCTTGGAAGGGAAGGAAAACATCAAGAAGCTTTGGATCAAGATTTTTGAAAGGTAAGGTTAGGGTTTGATATCTTGAGTTGATGAAATTTGATTGATTTTTTAGTTTAAGGTTTTAGTTGATAAATTGATGAATTGTTGATGCTTTTAGGTGTGATTATTTAGCTTGAAATGAAGAGTATGGATGAAGTTTGTCATATACTAGTATGTGATTAAGTTGGAAAAGATTAGGTAATTGGATGTATTTTAGTGTTTGAATGAGTTTATAGTGGATATTAGATTTATTTGAGATGAATTTTGGAAAGAAAAATCAAGTGAATGAATTGTTGGACAATTATACTAGTGTGTGGACCACTTGTGTTTTTGCATGTGTTTATGTTTATTTTAATGTTTGAATGGTTGGTATGATGTTTTGGAATGAAAATGAATTGATTGGTATCAAAGAAGTGGAAGAATAATGAAATTGGAAAGTTTGGGTGATTATGTTGGTTAAGGTTAAGAATGGATATAAATTTGTTATCAAATATTTTTTATGTGTTTTGATGATGTTTATAAGGTGTTTGAGTGCTTTGGTGCTAAAGAAATTAATAGAGTTGGATGTGAGATTATTAGTGGAAAATATGGTGAAGTGGTGAATTTATTGAATAAATATATATTGAGATGGATTAAATGATTAATTGGCATTTTATTGTGTTAAAGATTTAATTGAGTGATTTGTTGATATTTGAAGAAGTTTAAATGCAAAATGTTGGCTAGGAAGTTGGTTGGAAGATTATGTCAAAAATTGGAATTATATTGTATATTATCATTTGAGTTTAAATTGAAGAAATAATTGAGATTGACATTAAATTTAAGTGGAAAAGGGTGATGAATTGATGGTGGAATGTGATTTTAGGTGATTTGGAAACAAAAAAAATTAAAGGGAGGTTTTGAAGGAGTGGTGGAGTGGTTGAAAGTAAATTTGTGAGTGGTTTTATTTTATTGAGTTATTTTAATGAAATGTTATTGACATTATTACAAACTATTAAGTTTAATTAAATTCTATCATATTTTTAAGTTTTATTATGCATGTATATTTCTTGAATTTATATTGTAATTGTATTTATTTTTAAGCAAAGTAAATTAGTAAGCTTTTGATATATATACATGCATGAAATTAAGTTGATAATATATTTCGAAAGTATTTTTTATTATAAAGTTGATATTAGAAAAGAAAGTTACAAGTATATGAAAGAATTTTAGATGCCTTTGGTTTACCCTAATCCCCAGTATACCCAGCCGTAGTACCATTGCGTGTATGGCAAGATGGTTAAGATAGTTACTAGCTTGGGGGGTTGAGTTTGAGTCTGTGAGTCGTCCTCTGCACGTATATGGTAGTGTAGATCTGCCTGATGTTGAGAGGGGAATCGCGACCCCAAGAGTTTCCCACATCTGCGACTACACATGGTAGCATTCCCAAGCTCTAGTGGCGATGAGAAATTCTGTCACAATAGGGCTAAGCTTCCCTGGGTTGCCTTCGGCGAGATAAAAGAGAAAAACACGTCAATAGACGTAAATTTTATTAAATTTGAAATTTATTTTCAGTTTCAAGAAATAAAGAAAAGTTTATAACAATTAATTAGTTTCGTAATTTTAATAAAGTTATAAGAAAATTTTTAGTTTACAAATTATTTTGGGAGGATATATACATTTTAGAAAATGATATTTTAGTTGAAAAAGCTATCCACTCACTGAGTTTTATACTCACTCTTCTTTCTATGTGCTTTCAAAAAAATCCTCTCCCGGTGCAGGAACGAGCCGTCAATCGGAAGAGGCTCCATCGGACGTGTACATGGCCTGATGCAAAGATATCACCGCATAAGTTTATGTTCGAAAGTGTATGTCATGCATTACATGCAACTTTTGATGAAAATATTTGTAAATTATATTTTGGGTTGTATATAGCGTTTTGTATTTATAGAATTAAATTTTTGGCAAATTAAATTATATATTTATGTTAACTGAAAATGAAGTATATTTATGGATTTCAAATTGAAAAATGTTTGTGGTTGGATTGTGGAAACGATTTGAGGGCCTGAGGCCCAGTAGTGGAGAAATGTTTGTTATAGAAGTGTTAAATTTTGAAATTTACAGGGTGGCATGTTCGGAAAACAGCCGTTATGCTGCCCAAATTTTTATAAATTCATTTTATAAATGTTTAAAATAAAAAGAAAAATTTTCCCACGTTCCCGCATTAACAGAAAGTTTTGAAAAGTAATTGACGTAGCTTTACGGAAATTTTTCAGTTGGATTAGATATCTGCTGGAGGGCTACCGTGAGGCGACCGGTAGGTCTAGTAAGGAGAGGGACCTATCATTTTCCCTTTGTATCTATGAACTAATTTATTGTCTACGGTTGTAATGGAACCAAACTTCGTGGCTTAACTTTTATTTATCATTGAAGTTTATTTCTCCATTTAATCTTTCACTTTAATTGTGTGTAATACTCCAACGTTAATTGATCACTAACTAGGAGAATTAGTAATCATATTGAACTTGGAAAAAGGATATATGTGTTGATAATGTGTTATGAAGTAAAGTCTAAAAAGCAATGAATTTAGAACACTAACCAAAACAATAGAGAAAAGAAAAAACATAAAAGCAATTTAAGAGAGAGTAACTTTCTATTATTTTATTCACTGCTTGAATTGCCTTACAATACATATCCATACACCCTCTATTTTTATACTAACAACCATAAGTATAGGTAATAGAAAAAAGCACAAGTTACATAACATTAAGACATTTTTATGAGGAGAATTATGAGAGATAATAACGGTTTTAAGTGTAGGTTATGGAAGACCAAAAGGTGGTATCTACACATAATTGTTTTATAATAATAATAATAATAATAATAATAATAATTCTCAATTAAGGATATTCTAAAATTTATATTCCAAGATCATTAATTACAACAATTCATTTTCAGTGGATCTGACCATAGTTATTGGATCATTTAAAAATAAGTGGTGATAATTAATGATCCTAATTACAACCATGTGTTTTTTATGGGCCTGATAATTATAGTTGGGTCCACTGAAAATGATTGATTGTAATTAATGATCCTGAAATATAAATTTCAAGACGTCCTTATTTAACAATTATTATTATTATTATTACTAATATTATTATTGTTATTGACATGCCCCTCTCCTTACTAGGCCTGTTGGCCATCTCACGGTAGCCCTCCAGCGGATATCTGATCTAACTGGAAAGTTTCCATAAAACTACGCTTTTTACTTTTAAAAACTTTTCTAAACTTTATTTCGAAATGCGGAAACGCGGGGAAATTTTTATTTTCTTTTCTTTTTATTTCAAACATTCATAAAACGGATTTATAAAATTTGGGTAATATAAATTTCAAAATTTTAACACTTCTATAGCACATAATTCTGCACTACTGGGCTTCAGGCCCTCAAATCATTTTCACAATCCAATCACAAACAATTTCTCAAATTGAATTCTATAAATGCATTTCATTTTTAGTTAACATAAAAATATAATTTCGTTCGCCAAATATTTAATTTTATAAATGCAATATGTTATATATAACCCAAAAGATAATTTACCAAAATCTACTTATGATGCATGACATACAATTTAAGATGTAAACCTATGCAGTGATTATTTTCGTGTCAGGCCACCTACGCATCCGACGGGGCCTCTTCTGGTTGACGGCTCGTACCTGCATCTGGGGAGGATTTTTCAAAAACATATGAAAAGAATGGTGAGTATAAAACTCAGTGAACAGATAACCTTTAAACTGAAATTTCATTTTCTAAAATATATATATTCTCTCAAAATAGTTTATATAACTAAAAATTTCTTATAGCATTATTAAAAGGGAGAACTTCATTCTAGTCCCTATGTTTTTAAAAAGCTTCTCGTTTTTAAATGTGAATTCATTTATAGTCTTCATGGTCCTTCACTTTTTAAAAATTCATCAAATTGGTCCTTCTGTCATCATTTTGGTCCCTATGTTTAATATAGAGAACTTCATTTTGGTCCCTATGTTTAATAAAGAACTTCATTTTGGTCCCTATATTTTTATTAAAAATTATGACAGAAGGACTAATTTGATGAATTTTTGAAAAGTAAGGGACCATGAAGACTATAAATGGATTCGCATTTAAAAACGAGAAGTTTTTTAAAAACATAGGGACTAGAATGAAGTTCTCCCTATTAAAATTATAAAACTAATTAATGCCTATAAACATTTCTTTATTTCTCGAAACTGGAAATAAATTTCTCATTTAATAAACTTCACGTCTATTGACGTGTTTTTCTCTTTTGATCTCGCCAAAGACAACCAAGGGAAATCTTAGCTCTATAGTGACGGAATTTCTCATCGCCACCTGAGCTCGGAGATGCTACTATATGTAGTCGCAGATGTGGGTAACTTTTGGGGTCATGATTCCCCTTCCCAATGCCCGCCCCCCCCCCCCCCCCCCCCCCCCCAACATTGGTAGATCTACACTACCATATACGTGCAGAGGGCGACTCACAGACTCGACTCAACCCCCCAAGTTAGTGACTGACTCTCCCAACCACTCTTGCCATACACGTATACGATACTTCGACTGGTAATCTCTAGGGGTTAGGGTAAACCAAAGACATCTAAAATTTCTTTTTTCAATGAACTAAAAATTCTTTCTTTTCTTTTTACATAAGGCTTGAAACTAAAATCTCTTCTTTTTTTTTTTTTTTTTCTTTAAGGCCAAAGCCTAACTTCCGTAAACAACTTTAACATGTCAATTCTCGAGTAGAATTACTCAAATATACTAAATTGCTTTATACTAAAATGATTACAATTGCAATATAATCTTAAAAATTTCATGCAATTCATATAAAAATATATAACATGCTAAAGTAAAGTTAAAATCTCATAATAAATTCTTTCATTAAAGCAACAATTAAATAAATAAATTCTCATTTAATAAACTCATAAATACTTTACAAAAGTAAAACCACTCACAAATTTACTTCAAATACCAATTCACCACTCCTTCAAGTCCTCCCTTTGATCTTGAAATTTTCCTACACTTCAATCCATCAATAATCTTGATTTAAGATTCATAATACACTATATTAATAATTTCATTAAAATTCCACACACCATGCACCAAATTGTCATATTCTTGACTAATCTTCCAACCAACTTTCTAACCAAAATTTTGTATTTAAACTCATTCAAGAATCCAATCATTCACCCAATTACATCTACACATAAAATTCCAATTAATCAATTAATCCAACTCAATATATATATTCAAATATCTCACAACTTTACCATAATTCCATCTAATTTTCTAACATCCATTTCTTTACATTTCTTTGGCACAATTATATTCAAACATATCGTAAACACCATCAAAACACCTTAAAATGATTGAATGACAACTTTACACCCAATTCTTTACTTTAAACACATTAACACCCAACTTTTTCAAATTTCCATTTTTCTTACATTCTTTTAATTCCAATCAACTTAAATTCATCCCAAAACCTCATACAACTCATTCCAACATTAAAATCAACATAAACACATGCAAAAACACAAGTGGTCCACACACTAGTATACTTGTCCAACATTCACTTGATTTTTCTTTCCAAAATTCATCTCAAATTAATCTAATATCACCTATAAACTCATCCAAACATTAAAATACATTCAATTACCTAATCTTTTCCAATTTAATCACATACTAGTATATCATACAACCAACTTATTCACTTC
The DNA here is from genome assembly GCA_019925255.1 of Litchi chinensis. NCBI lineage: Eukaryota > Viridiplantae > Streptophyta > Magnoliopsida > Sapindales > Sapindaceae > Litchi > Litchi chinensis. The sequence continues at coordinate 19,501,981 of CM034471.1, forward strand.
ATTCCAAGCTAAAAAATCACACAAAATTGCCTCAAATAATCCTCAATAGATCAACCAAAGCCTTAAAATACCAAATCAATTTTATTTCATCAATTTAATATATCGAACCCTAACTCACCTTACTAATTTCCTTGACCCAATTTGTTTGATGCTTTCCTTCCACTTCCAAGCTAGATTTGATGATCATCAACCTTGATTTAAACCCATAAAATTCATCAACACATCATTTAATCATCATACCATGAAAAACCATGAAACCTAACTTTCATACCTATTTCCTTGCACTTTCTTGCTTGATCTTTGCCCTAACCTCTTGCTTGATGATAATTGATGGATCTTGGCATAAAAAATGGGATCAAAACCTTGATTTTCCCCCTTCTCCTGGCTGCCGAACGGGGCTGTTCTCTCTCCACATAAATTCCTCTCTTTTTGCCATCCAAAACACTCTTACAAGTTCACTAACACTCCACTTTATATAGGCTTGATTTTTCTTGACTAAAATGCCCCTCATCTAACCTACAAATGGCCATCAAGTCCTCTCCTTTATTTTACTGAAATACCCTTACTCATAGCTTATAGAAATTTAATTAACAAAAGGGCAATTTAGCACTTGATCACTAAAAGCATTAATGTATGCCAACTAATTCCCATTAAATTAATTTGATGTGTCATGCTTCTATTGGCTCATTTTGCATGACATGGGTTGTGCTTCTTTGATGATCATCCATTTATGCAACTATTCATTAATTCATTAAACTTAAAATTAAATTCTCATTCGCCTCTAATAAATTCCAAAAATATTCTATGATCATCCAATCATCAAATTGACCATGTAATACTCTAATTGGGTGTTTTAACCTTCAATCCCATGCTTAAAAAAAAATTACATTGGTTTTAAACTCACTAATTTCACAACGTTTCCACTTAAGGTATTTTTATTGTTTTATCTTCGGAACCCTTAAAATTCACTTAAACGGACTCATTTTTGCTCCGTTTCAGTTTCTAATAACTCTAATTCCTATTCCAGGATTTATGATGTCCGGGGTCCATTTTTCAAAAATTACTATTCACACGGATACTATTCATCCGAAAATACTATTCACCGAAAAAATTTGATCTCATGAAACTTGAGAAAATTTTTTGTTTTTCCAAAATCACTATTCATTCGAAAATACTATTCACACGAAATTACTATTCATCTGAAAATACTATTCCAGAAGTTTTGGGTTTTACAATTATTGTTGTTGTCGTTGTTGTTATATGAAAAATAAAACACGACCAAATTTAATAATGGTGTGAAATTTATCAATCCATTACATAACCTATTTTCATTTTGTATTGATATGGTGCTCACAGATAGGATAGTATAAAAAATTAAGTTATATATAAATAAATAGTCTAAGAAATTAATTTACATGTAATAATTGTATTAGTGTCAATTGAAACACAATTTGTTTAATTAAGAGTGGCAAAATTTCCATCCTTTCATAAGCACATCTCATCAAAACTGTGAAAAGTCTTTAGTTTATAAATAAATCTCAATTAATACCAATATTGTCTTTCTTTTATTGTTTTTATACTATATTTTTGTAAGTATAATCCACAATATTTATTTTATTATTTAATTAATTTTACTAAAATTTTGAGGTTTTTTCCCAAACAAACAAGACAAGTAGATTATGATATTCTAATAATAATTAATTTAAAATTTTTCATTTTACAATTACTTCCTTAAAAAGATTTTAAATTATTCTTCACACTTTACAATTAATTTATATTCTTTGAAAAAAAACTGATATTTGAAAAAAAAAAAAAAGAACAATCAATTTAGAGAAGATAGAATTTGAAAATGTATAAAGAGTTTTATCTCGATTTAATTTTTGATTGAGTTTAATTTTTGAAGTTATATGATAGTATTTAAATAAGTTTTTTGTTATTTGATAAAAGTGCAATATTTTATTTTGGCTCAATGGATATATTGTATTATGAAGAAAGGATGTTTGAATTAATCGGTGATTCCTTAAGAGTATTTAGAATAAAACAAACATCTTGGTATATGGTCTTCTTCTTATTATTATTTTTTTAGTAAGGCTCGACTTTCCAAAAGTTTTGTTTAAATCAATATTCAAATGATGCGGTATGTAAGTTGTCAATATATTATAAATAATGAGATAATATGATAATTAATAAGATTTTAATAACTCACATGTCATATTATTTGCGTATGGATTTTGACAAAAGTTTTGGGAAGCCTAACATTAATTTTTTTTTTCTTTACCTTTCAAACATGTTTTATTTTTTCTTCTTTATTTCTTTTTATTTTTTCCTTTTTAACTAAATCCAATAATATCATCATGATTTTAATTCATTCTTAACATCATGCAATTAATTTGTTTCCTTAAAAATGATTTGAGATTTGAAATTAGTATTTCAAAATCATAATATTTTACAATTAATTTATTTCTTTAAAAATCGTTTGATATTTAAAATTAATATTTCCAAGAGAAGTTACGAATTTGAGAAACTAAAAAGGTTTTATCATATATATAAGGAAGTGATTAATATTTATGGATGTAGTTACAGATTATTTACCTTTTTTAATAATTTTCTTTACGGATAATAGTGGATTTTTATAAATAGAGCACATTAAGGTATACATACAATTTTTTAGGGGTGTTAATGTCGTTACTCTTAATTAATTAATTGTATGTGTGATTTTCAATATGTGTTTCGTGTTTGTATCGTGTAATAGCCTTTCACCATACAAAGAAGCAGGAGTAGCCCTATTGCATTTTCAATTGGTTTAGGTGAAAATAAATTCATGATATTATTTCTTGACAGCGTGTCTCAATAACCATGTAGAGCAGAAGAAATTAACAGTAATAAAGACATTGACAAAGAGGGTCTAGCCTAAGGCATTTCCCTATAGCTTGCATTCCAAACTTCTTCTGACAATCCTGATTGCATTCAGCATTGACACAAGCACCAGGACCACGAGGCTTTATTGCTTCTTCACAAACTTTAGCATCCACTGTCATCATTGCATACCCTACAATCGTAAAAAAAAATCTCTTAATTACCTGAACTTATGCTACCAATAGTGAATATGGATTTGACCATTTAACATTAATCTCGGGAATGATGCTGCAAATCAAAATTAGTTATTTATCTTAACTCATATACCCCTTAAAATGAAAAAACACATGACTTAAACGCATTAGGTCATGACTTAAAACACATGACCTATACATAAAAGTACTGTAAGAGGCATATTAAAAAACTAACTTTCATCTTATCAAATTTTTAGAGATCTTAACTTAAAGGATAAGAATTAATAAAAGACAGAAATTGTTTTTTTTTTTTTTTTGGGTAATGAATTGTATTTTTAAACTCAAAATAACTAATAAATAAAAATTTATGAACTCCAGAAATCTATATCATATCATACAACTTAATACCAATGCAACAATAATGAACACTATATCATGCCACCCAAAAATAATGAAATGGAAGATATTTAACAACTTAAAAGAAGAAAAAAATTAGAAATGAAATTAAGAATTAACGAACACCTGCGGTGATCAATAGAGCTAGTAAAAGAATGCCAATGATTGAGAAATTTCTCATTCTTTCTCTCCTTTTTAAAATAATTTGGTACAAGTATATTCAGACAAGATGCAATGAGTTGTGGTTGCTAGTGACTATATATATATACCGAATTTCTACACTACTAGGTAGTGCTATTGATAACGCTAAATTATACCATATTTTATACTAATTTATTTAGCATTTATGATGAATATTCCAGTAAATTATGTTAATTATTTAATATTTTTATTTTATTTTATTCAAGTGAGTTATGGAAAGTGTTATTGAGCAAATTGATAATTTATTGGAGATTTCTAGCAAAGTTGGAAAGTTCCAAATTGAAGTAGGTATTTTTGGAAGCAATTCAAAATCAAATCAGGATTTCTTTGTAAGCAAGTAAATAACCAAATCAGATTTGAAAACTATAAACTACATTCACAACAATAGCAGTATGTATATATCATTTAAAACATGAAAACAGTAAAACAAAAATGCAAAAAACATTCCCGATTTGCAATAGAAATTGATTTGAATATTGTTAAATTTAATTCGGATTTCAATCACTAAAATAGAAGGAAATCACAATTCACAATGTAAATATCTTACCTTTTGTTCTTCGTTTCTCTTTCTTACTCTGTTGTTTCTTTCTTTTCGTGTATGTGTTGCACACACAAAATGAAGCCAACTGCTGCCATTTAATCTATTGGTAACTGCAACATGCAATTATGAAAAATAACCCATAAAAAATGCCACCGGCAATTAATAAACTTAATCCAACTTTCTATTAGATCTTGGATCCCCGGTGTTGGATCTAGGTTCAAGTTTATTTTGAGTCATCTTGGGTGAACCCGACCCAAGGCTCATATAACCTAACAAAAACAAATTTATGAACAATTTGGAAAGAAATTAGATTTGGAATTAAACCAGGAAGAAAATCTTTGGGAATTAATGTGAATTAATAGAGGAGAGTGAAATCAATTTAATTTTTGAAAATAAATCTTGAAGAAAATTAGAAGAGAATCAGAGCTAAAAATGAATTAGGAAGAAACAGTATTTGGAAAGGTTCTAAAAGTAAATTACAAAGTTATTATGGTTTCGAGTCGTTGCTACCACCATAGATTCTTTAAAAATTTCCATTTGTTTCATTTTAAAATGATTGTCGCACCACAAGCTCTTCAGACCGGATCTCCAGTTTTTCTCCACTAAAATTTATTCCAAAAATCTGCCAATTTTGTCTTTTCTTCTCTTAACCTTAATTTAAACACACAAACACAAAACAAAATGAAAATACCAATTTCATCTGTAAACATAACATAAATGATAGGTACAATGGGTAAAAAATAATGACAATAATTGACCTAATACCGCATGCAGGATAGCTCGCACAACTCATAATATTCTAGCCGTGCGCACTTACCTGTGCGCCTTCCCACCTGCACAGTGCGCACCTGCATGCCCAGTGCTGCTAATAGCTTCTCCATACGCCCTTTCGTACCATCCAATGCGTCTGGTAGTGTGCCCACACACCAAAAACAACTCTTATGCGCACCCCACTTGGCTTATTCATCCAGCAACCTTTAAGACAGTGCGCTCATCAACTTGCCAACCAGCCTAGCGTGCAGTCCAGCACACTCCTCCACCAACTTGCATGCTTCTAGGCTTCTATTGCCTTACATAATGTAATACCCCCTTCCAATTTTACTACTGTACATATGTAGTGAACAGTATATTGTACTGGTATACCCTCCTTTATGAAATAATAAAGGGATTATAAAATGGTCAGAGGTGAAATTAAATTTTTTTATTAGAATTTTCGAAAGGATCGGAAATAAATTTAGTTTATAAAATCTAAAAGGTAAGTGATGGAATAAAAGATTTTTTCTAAAGAGTGGCAAAATTGTAAATAAAGTGAGATATCAAGGATATTGTGGGAAAGTTAAGAATTCTCTCGAGAATGGTCAACTTATAAATTTAAGAAAGTTTAAGGGTTAATGTTAAGCTTGACCCACGCCTATATATATGGGTGTAGTGAGTGTTCTCGTAAATGTGGAAGAGAGAGAGAGTTGAATAAAAGAAAAATCTATAGAGGGAGAGAGAAGCTGCTGGAAATCAAAAGCTGAAGGCATATCGAAGAGCAGCCGTTGGTCCAAGTCATTTTCCACCATTTTTGAAGAGATTTAAAACTTCAAAGAGGTGAAAAACAAGTTTAAGAGGATTATTAAGCCAGATTTGGTAAGATTTAGTTCTCATGGTGTTCTTTCAGTGAAAAATCTGTCAAGAACAATCAATGTACTGCACCTGATGTTATCGAGATTTTCATGCTTAGATCTGGTGATTTGAAGCAGCAAGCAGGTGGCAAAGTAAGGCAAAAGATCAAGGAGAAAGTGGTAAGTGAAGTAGCTTAGAAAATAATATTGATATGCAGTAGTCTGATGGTTGTTTAAGGTATTGAGTTTCCATCGCAAAACCTATTATAGTTGTGATCTGGTTTTAGGTGAAAGAACTGATGAAATATTTGTAAGTGTATGTATGTGAAATTTAATGAGGTTGAGATGTGTTAATGCCTGGTAGAGTGTAAAATCTGGAAAAGAAATGTAAAAAATTTAGTACATGTGAGTTATGGCGGGAGCTCATGAAGTGCGATCTGAATGGTACCTGCAACCCATTTCAGTGCCTGTCGAACTAGACTAGGGCACGAGTTCACAAAGAACGAGCTGGACGATGGATGTTTCCCTTTTACTGCAACTATCCGAGTTGGGCTAGAGCGGTAGCTTGCAAAAGATAGCTGGGTGATGCTGTAGCCCGTTATAGTGCCTGTCCGAGCTGGACTAAGGCAACAGCTTGCAAAAGGTAAGCTGGGCAATACTCGTGGATCGAGCTGAGCTGGAAGGAGGTAGCAGCTCGTAGAAAGGGGTGAGCTGGACGAGCTGATCAAGCTCGCAGATTAGGCGGGCTAAAGATGATCGACGAAGCTGCAAAGTCTCTTTTATTAATGTTGTGATTTGGATATTCAACATATGTTTGTGCATGTTTTTTATCGTGAACAAATTTTGTAGAACTTTTCGTATTAAGATGATGCATGCATGTTTTAAATAACCGAGTATTCGTGATGATACTTTTAGTTATGTTCTTGAAAATTTACTTAAAATTTGAAATGAGATTGTAAAATTTATGTTTCCTATATTATGAAAATGGTTAAAAATTGAGGGTTCGCCGCACGACATCTTTTTAGATCTTGCGAGTTAGACTACAGAAAGATTTTGTGGGGTGCATGGTAGGATCGCTGGATTCGTTAGAAAGAATCAGGGTCGGGTCCAATCACATCATGCCTACATATGTGCCTTCTCACACAACAACACGCTAAGGAGCATTACACGCTGCTTATATCATGTGAGGGAACTTGAACATGGGCATGTTCAACTTTTATTAATCCATGTCATGCCTTAGCCTTTTAGAAGATATAAATAGGTCCCTAAATAATGGGAGCCTTCCTGAATCCCTCCCCTGAACCCGAGAAAGATCTCGTAGCACCCCGATAGAACTCCAACGAATCCTAACTTTGGCCCAAAGAAATCTCATCGGAGCACCAAAACTTACTTTAACTTGTTTTATATCTCATTTACTAGGTGGTAGGAGTAAAAATTTTTCATTTTTCTTATGAAAATCCAGTAGCATGCCGGCTGTTTATTGAAATATGCCACCCTGTAGATTCAGAGGCAATTTAAAAAAACACTTCTAATTACAATCAATCTCAACTACTAGGGGCCTCTGGCTCTTATCCCAAAAATCAATTTCAACGTGGAAAATCACATTCACGAAAACTAGTTAAAAAACTAAAACTTTCTTATCAAATTAACTTTATAAGGACATGTATCCAAAAACTTATATTTACATTTATAATTTACATCATGCCTTGATTCTAAATATGCACATGACAAAAATATGAGCTATACAAGGTAGTAGAGGTCGTCCGTCAGTCGATCTGCGCATCCGTTTGAGCCTCGTCTGTCGGACGACTCACTCCTGTGCGACTTGCTCTTGCACTTGAGGGAGAATTTTTAAGGAACACATTGGAAACAAACTGTGAGTAAAACTCAGTGAGAATTACAGTTTAATAAAACTAAAGAAAAACAGTTTCATTCTTTTCTAAAATACTTTATCGCAACTCGTTCGAAAACTGTTTTTTCAAGTTCGTTCTCAGTATTTTTCTTAAACTTTCTCATTTTCCCGTCTTAATGGTAACTCAAGGAAACTATTCCTGTCGTGGCAGCATAAATTCTCTCGCTTACTACTAGGAATTAAGGAATCTGCCCTGTGTAGTCGCCGATGCGTAAACTCTGGGCACGTGTTACCCTCTTGCAATAAGTCTGATCTACACTACCCTTATACGTGCAGAGGGTGACTCAACTGACTCTCTCTCTTAGGAGTCATCTAGACTCCACTCTCGGTTAGTGACTCTCTCACATCTACCGTACATGCACAAGGTACTCAATTGGGGCTAGGGTAAACAATAGGCGTAATAAAACTCTTTTTCTCAATATTCTAGAATAAACTCGTTTTTAAGGCAGAAAACATAAAATCTTTACTTCTAGCATGTTCTCGGTATGAATATACACTCAACTCAAAGCTCATATGCTAGAATCTTAGCATAACTTCAATAAACAACTTAATTACATAATTAATAAATTCATATGAATAGTAAATAAAATGCATTCATTCGTATATAAACAAGAAATAAAATTGAAATAAAATAACATTTTAAATAACTAGTTTTCTACTCACAAAACGCCTTCCGATACTTTCCGCTTTCACCCTTTGAACATAAAGCTTGCTCAAAAGGCTTTAATCTTCTTGTCTTGATCCACTGGCTTCCTTGTCGCCTACATAACATACTTTTACTTAAAATTACTCCACATTTGATTATATAAAGCTTAAAAAATAAAACTTTTAACTCAAATCCCTCATTTAGCCTCTTTTTATACTTAAACTTGATTTGCAGTTTTCTACTTAATTGAGGCTCTAAAATTCTGATTTCTTTGCAAAAGTTTTACTTATATACCCCTAGGGACATCTCTATGAAGTCCGTATAATTTTCGGAGGTCTGGAACGAAAATTCAAAATTTTCGGACCTCCTTTGACCGAATATTGTTCATAGCCTGATCCGTGGGCTTTTTCACTTCCGTTTTCACTTGAATCATCTTCTTATCTCTCATTTAGGTCACCCGTAAAATGGTTTTGAAAAATTCCAACTATAGAGGGGTGAAACCTATGAAATACCCCTATTTTCAACACTTTTTATGAGCATTTTTGCACACTTTGATTATCTAACTTTATCTCTTGATTCTCTTGGTTTACATATGTCTAAATATGGTCATACATAGCTTAAGAATGCATGGAATAGGTGACGTTACTTAGTAACTTTGATTGCCCTTTAACTAACCATAACAATGCTAATTGTTTCTAACCTTGTTCTTTTGCAACTCTAGCATTTTCTAATGTTTATTGTACATCAAATAAGTACTAATTCAAGCTCAAACACATCAAAACACAATGACATCACATAATCCTCTTATTGCCGTGAGACATATACAACACCCCAATTCTTACTTCTTTCCCTTTTTAAGTCATCTAAGTGATGGTTTCTTGAATACATTACAACAACCGCTTAATGGCCACTAAATCCATGATCATTCTCATCAAAATACAAGGGTTACACACACCCTTGTTTTGATGTGAACCACATACCCACACACACATCAAGTTTGTCTCATCAAATTTTGAGCTACTAAATTACCAATTCATTGAGACAATGCATCAAACACTTAAACTACAACATAATTCATATCATCATCCATTCATCTTTAGAGTTGTACTACAAAACCCTAGCTCACCAAACCTACATAACAACACATACATCAAGCTTCTTTTGGGTTCCATATAACTCAAATCAAAGTACAAACAAAAACCCATATCAATATAACATCAGATAATAACTAACACATCCATAACTCACAAAATCTCCCATTTGAATAACTTATGAAAAACTTAGAAACTCACCTCCTTTAACTTATTTCTTGCTCTGAGCTTGATCTCCTAGCTTTGAAGAGCTTAAGTTCTTGATTTGAAGCCTAAAAAATGGTTGGAACCCTTGCTTCTTCTTCCTTGGTTGCTCACGGCACACTTCTCATTTTTTCTAAGTGTTTGGCCTTTGTTTGGTGTGTTACCCGGCAACACAACCATTTTTCATATAAACAAGCTTTTAATAAAATAAAAATGACCATCATGTCCCTTAACAATCTCATTTCCACCCTTGGACTTCACTAAATTCCACTTTGACCTCAAGTTGGATAAACTTGACTCATCTAGATCCCTAATTTGTCCACTTGTCGTCTCCACAATCACTAAATTTTCTAACTAATCACTTTACGCCATGTGGCACTCCGAATTTTCGGATTCTGATGACACTCATTTGAATCCTATTAGTGGAATTTAATTAACTTTTTATTATTTTAGGGCATCTCTATCTTATTCAGATTCGTATTAATCTCTAAAGTCTCCAGTAGAAAAATGACAACTATGCCTCTCCTTTTGGCTTTTATCTCTAATCAAGTTCAATATACTTTGAAAATTTCTCTACTAACTTTTAACATCTCTTTAAACTTATTCACATAAAATTCATGCATAAAATCATGACTTAACTACTCATACTAAGAAATTAAATTCATAACTTAACTACTAATATTAATACACAATAATTTGGATTGGGGCTTGCATTAAATGTGGAAAGACACAACCTTTGACCTGAGGGGGAGGGGGGTAGGGGGGGTACGATAGGGGTGGTGTGGGTGAGGGATGGGAGGAGGAGTAGCCCTTAGGGTTCCAATAGCTTGGCTTCACCATTTTTCAAGCTCAATGTGAAGAATCCACTCTTACATTACATCATTCAACAAGGAGAAGAGAAGCGAGAAAGGAAGCTCATCTTTGGAGGAGAGGTGAGGCCACTTTTGAAAAGATGGAAAGAAGGAAGCTTCCTTTCAACTCCTATAAGATTCTCTTACTCTCTCTTGTTATGTTTATTTTGGAAATGTTGATGAATATGCATTGTAGGATTGATTTTCCCTTTGTATCTATGAACTAATTTATTGTCTACAGTTGTAATGGAACCAAACTTCGTAGCTTAACTTTTATTATCATCGAAGTTTATTTCTCCATTTAATCTTTCACTTTAATTGTGCGTAATACTCCAACGTTAATTGATCACTAACTAGGAGAATTAGTAATCATATTGAACTTGGAAAAAGGATATATGTGTTGATAATGTGTAATGAATAAAAGTCTAAAAAGTAATGAATTTAGAACACTAACCAAAACAATAGAGAAAAGAAAAAACATAAAAGCAATTTAAGAGAGAGTAAGTTTCTATTCTTTTATTCACTGCTTGAATTGCCTTACAATACATATCCATACACCCTCTATTTTTAGACTAAGAACCATAAGTATAGGTAATAGAAAAAAACACAAGTTACATAACATTAAGACATTATTATGAGGAGAATTATGAGAGATAATAATGGTCTTAAGTGTAGGTTATGGAAGACCAAAAGGTGGTATCTACACATAAATTTTTTATAATAATAATAATAATTCCCAATTAAGGATATTCTGAAATTTATATTCCAAGATCATTAATTACAACAATTCATTTTCAGTGGATCCGACCATAGTTATTGGATCATTTAAAAATAAGTGGTTATAATTAGTGATCCTAATTACAACCATGTATTTTTGATGGACCTGATAATTATAGTCGGGTCCACTAAAAATGAATGATTGTAATTAATGATCCTAAAATATAAATTTTAAGACGTCCTTATTTAAGAATTATTATTATTATTATTACTAATATTATTATTGTTATTGTTGTTGTTGTTGTTGTTGTTATATGAAAACTAAAACACGACCAAATTTAATAATTTTGTGAAATTTATCAATCCATTACATAACCTATTTTCATTTTGTATTGATATGGTGCTCACAGATAGGATAGTATAAAAAATTAAATTTTCTTAATTTACATATAATAATTGCATTAGTGTCAATTGAAACACAATTTGTTTAATTAAGAGTGGCAAAATTTCCATCCTTTCATAAGTACACCTTATCAAAACTGTGAAAAGTCTTTAGTTTATAAATAAATCTCATTTAATACCAATATTATCTTTCTTTTATTGTTTTTATACTATATTTTTGTAAGTATAATCCACAATATTTATTTTATTATTTAATTAATTTTACTAAAATTTTGAGATTTCTTCCCAAACAAACAAGACAAGTAGATTATGATATTCTAATAATAATTAATTTAAAACTTTTCATTTTACAATTACTTTCTTAAAAAGATTTTAAATTATTCTTCACACTTTACAATTAATTTATATTCTATTAAAAAAAATTGATATTTGAAAAAAAAAAAAGAACAGTTAATTTAGAGAAGATAGAATTTGAAAATGTATAAAGAGTTTTATCTCGATTTAATTTTTGATTGAGTTTAATTTTTGAAATTATATAATAGTATTTAAATAAGTTTTTTGTTATTTGATAAAAGTGTAGTATTTTATTTTGGCTCAATGGATATATTGTATTATGAAGAAAAGAAGTTTGAATTAATCAGTGATTCCTTAAGAGTATTTAGATTAAAACAAACATCTTGGTATATTGTCTTCTTCTTCTTATTATTTTTTTAGTAAGGCTCGACTTTCCAAAAATTTTGTTTAAATCAATGTTCAAATGATGTGGTATGTGAGTTGTCAACATATTATAAATAATGAGATAATATGATAATTAATAAGATTTTAATAACTCACATGTCATATTATTTGCATATGGATTTTGACAAAAGTTTTGGGAAACCTAACATTATGTTTGTTTTTATTTTTTAACCTTTCAAACATGTTTTATTTTTTCTTCTTTATTTATTTATTTATTTTTCCTTTTTAACTAAATCCAATAATATCATCCTGATTTTAATTTATTCTTAATATCATGCAATTAGTTTGTTTCCTTAAAAATTATTTGAGATTTGAAATTAGTATTTCGAAATCATAATATTTTACAATTAATTTATTTCTCTAAAAATTGTTTGATATTTAAAATTAATATTTTAAAGAGAAGTTACGGATTTGAGAAACTAAAAAGGTTTTATCATATATATAAGGAAATGATTAATATTTATGGATGTAGTTACAGATTATTTACCTTTTTTAATAATTTTCTTTACGGATAATAGTGGATTTTTGTAAATAAACCATGTTAAGGTATACATACAATTTTTTAGGGGTGTTACATTACTCTTAATTAATTAATTGTATGTGTGATTCTCAATATGTGTTTCGTGTTTGTATCGTGTAATAGCCTTTCACCATACAAAGAAGCAGGAGTAGCCCTATTGCATTTTCAATTAGTTTACATGAAAATAAATTCATGATATTATTTCTTGAGACCATGTAGAGCAGAAGAAATTAACAGTAATAAAGACATTGACAAAGAGGGTCCAGCCTAAGGCATTTCCCTATAGCTTGCATTCCAAACTTCTTCCGACAATCCTGATTGCATTCAGCATTGATACAAGCACCAGGACCACGAGGCTTTATTGCTTCTTCACAAACTTTAGCATCCACTGTCATCATTGCATACCCTACAATCGTAAAAGAAAAATCTCTTAATTACCTGAACATATGCTACCAATAGTGAATATTGATTCGACCATTTAACATTAATCTCGGGAATGATGCTGCAAATCAAAATTAGTTATTTATCTTAACTCATATGCCCCTTAAAATGAAAAAAAACACATGACTTAAACACATTAGGTCATGACTTAAAACACATGACATATACAGAAAAGTACTGCAAGAGGCATATTAAAAAACTAACTTTCATCTTATCAAATTTTTAGATATCTTAACTTAAAGGATAAGAATTAATAAAAGACATATTTTTTTTTTTTGGGTAATGAATTGTATTTTTAAACTCAGAATAACTAATAAATAAAAATTTATGAACTCCAGAAATCTATATTATATCATACGACTCAACAACAATGCAACAATAATGAACACTATATCATGCCACCCAACAATAATGAAATGGAAGATATTTAACAACTTAAAAGAAGAAAAAAATTATAAAGTAAATTAAGAATTAACGAACACCTGCAGTGATCAATAGAGCTAGTAAAAGAATGCCAAGGATTGAGAAATTTCTCATTCTTTCTCTCCTTTTTAAAATAATCTGGTACAAGTATATTCAGACAAGATGCAATGAGTTGTGGTTGCTAGTGACTATATGTATATATATATATATATATATACCGAACTTCTATAATCAGTGTCTCATAATTTTAAAAAGTTAGGATGAACCAATTAAATTAATTCATTGCATTTGAATTAAATAAGAGAGAATTTATTTTTGGAGAAAGAATGCAATGAATGAATTTGATTGGTTCGTCCTAAGTTAAAAAGCACTGACCATAGGAATTATATATATAAATTTAAGGCGAATCCAATTTTCGTAAAGCAAACGAATGAGAATTTCTACACTGTTAGGTAGTGCTATTGATAATGCTAAATTATACCATATTTTATACTCATTTATTTAGCATTTATGATGAATATTCCAGTAAATTATTTTAATTATTTAATATTTTTATTTTATTTTATTCAAGTGAGTTATGGAAAGTGTTATTGAGCAAATTGATAATTTATTGGAGATTTCTAGCAAAGTTGGAAAGTTCCAAATTGAAGTAGGTATTTTGGGAAGCAATTCGAAATCAAATCAAGATTTCTTTGTAAGCAAGTAAATAACCAAATCAGATTTGAAAACTGTAAACTACATTCACAACAATAACAGTATGTATACATCATTTAAAACATGAAAACAGTAAAAAAAAAAGTACAAAAAACATACCCGATTTGTAACAGAAATTGATTTGGATTTCTGATTGTTCAACTGAATTTGGATTTCAATCACTAAAATAGAGGGAAATCACAATTCACAATGTAAATACCTTACTTTTTGTTCTCTGTTTCTCTCTATTACTCTGTCATTTCTTTCTTTTAGTGTATGTGTTGCACACACAAAATGAAGCCAACTGTTTCCATTTAATCTATTGGTAATTGCAACATGCAGTTATGAAAAATAACCCACAAAAAATGTCACCGATAGTTAATAAACTTAATCCAACTTTCTATTGGATCCTGGATCCCCATGTTAGATCCAAGTTCAGGTTTGTTTTGAGTCATCTTGGGTGAACCCAACCCAAGGGTCATATAACCTAATAAAAACAAATTTATGAACAATTTGGAATTAAATCAGGAAGAAAATCTTTGAGAATGAATGTGAATTAGTAGAGGAGAGTTAAATTAATTTAATTTTTGAAAATAAATCTTGAAGAAAATTAGAAGAGAATCAGAGCTAAAAATGAATTAAGAAGAAACAGTATTTGGAAAGGTTCTAAAAGTAAATTACAAAATTATTACGGTTTCGGGCCGTTGCTACCACCATAGATTCCTTAAAAAATTCCATTTATTTCATTTCAATGCGATTGTCGCACGGCAAACTCTTCAGACCGGATCTCCAGTTTTTCTCCACTAAAATTTATTCCAAAAATTTGCCAATTTTGTCTTTTCTTCTCTTAACCTTAATTTAAACACACAAACACAAAACAAAATGAAATTACCAATTTCACTCGTAAACATAACATAAATGATAAGAACAATGGGTAAGAAATAATGATAATAATTGACCTAATACTGCATGCAAGATAGCTGGCACAACTCACAACATTCCAACCGTGCGCACTTACCTGTGCACCTTCCCACCTGCATAGTGCGCACCTGCATGCCTAGTGCTGCTAATAGCTTCTCTATACGCCCTTTCGCACCATCCAGTGCATCTGGTAGTGTGCCCACACACCAAAAACAACTCTTATGTGCACCCCACTTGGCTTATTCATCCAGCAGCCTTTAAGACAGTGCGCTCATCAACTTGCCAACCAGCCCAGCGTGCAGTCCTGCACACTCCTCCACCAACTTGCATGCTTCTAGGCTTCCATTGTCTTACATCATGTACTATCTCGTTCCAATTTTACTATTGTACATATATAGTTAACAGTGTATTGTACTCGTATACCCTCCTTTATGAAATAATAAAGGGATTATAATGTGCTCAGAGGTTAAATTAAATTTTTTTATAGAATTTTCGAAAGGATCGGAAATAAATTTAGATTATAAAATCTGAAAAGTAATTGATGGAATAAAAGATTTTTTTCTAAAGAGTGGCAAAATCGTAAATAAAGTGAGATGTCAAGGATATTGTGGGAAAGTTAAGAATTCTCTAGAGAATGGTCAACTTATAAATTTAAGAAAGTTTAATGGTTAATGTTAAGCTTGACCCACGCCTACATATATGGGTGTAGTGAATATTGTGAAAGTGGGAGAGAGAGAGATTTGAATAAAAGAAAAATCTAGAGAGGGAGAGAGAAGCTGCTGGAAATCAAGAGCTAAAGGCAAATCTAAGAGCAGCCGCCGGTCCAAGCCATTTTCTACCATTTTTGAAGAGATTTCAAGTTTCAAAGAGGTGAAAAACAAGTTTGAGAGGATTATCAAGTCAGATCTTGTAAGAATCATGTGATAAGATTTAGTTCTTATGGTGTTCTTTTAGTGAAAAATCTGTCAAGAACAATCCATGGACTGCACCTAATGTTATTAAGATTTTCATGTTTAGATCTGGTGATTTGAAGCAGCAAGTAGGTGGGAAAGCAAGACAAAAGATCAAGGAGAAGGTGGTAAGTGAAGTAGCTAAGAAAATAATATTAATCTGCAGTAGTCTGATGGTTTTTTAAGGTGTTAAGTTTCCATCACAAAACCTGTTATAGTTGCGATCTAGTTTTAGGTGAAGGAACTGATGAAATATTTTTGAGTTTATGTATGTGAAATTTAATGAGGTCGAGATGTGTTAATGCCTGGTAGAGTGTAAAACCTGGAAAAGAAATGTTAAAAATTGAGTACACGTGAGTTAGGGTGGGAGCTCACGAAGTGTGAGCTGGATGGTACCCGCAACTAATTTCAGCGCCTGTCGAGCTAAACTAGGGCGCAAACTCGTAAAGAACGAGTTGGGCGATGCTCGTTTCCCTTTTATTGCACCTGTCCGAGCTGGGCTAGACCGGTAGCTCTCAAAAGATAGTTGGGTGATGTCGTAGCCCATTATAGTGCCTATCCGAGCTGGACTAAGGTAATAGCTTGCAAAAGGTGAGCTGGGCAATGCCCGTGGATAGGGCTGAGCTGGAAGGAGCTAGCAGCCTGCAGAAAGAGGTGAGCTGGACGAGCTGATCGAGCTCGCAACTCGAGTAGGACTGGGCAGTGTTACAGTCCGTTACAACTTGGATGAAATTATAAACTATATTAATAATAAAATTGGCCTGAGATTAAGGTGTTTGATTTGCATGGTTGTTCTAAATGATAATCTCATTTGTATTAAGTATAGGTGAAGAGGTCAGCTAAAGGAGGTCATTGAAGAAGTGATTTTAAGTGAATTGGGAAAACAAGCTGTAAGTGTAAAAATATTTTTATCAATGTTGAATATATTTTAGTTTACTTTGCAAGCTTTTTTATAAAGATCCATTTCTTGTTTCTAGTTTATAAATGATTTTATGAGATATCATGCAACCTGTTAGTATATTTTTATGTTTATAAATAAACTAGAATTCAATTTGAATGATAGAAAGAAAAAGTTTTCAAAGGCTAGTGACTACCCAAGTTTATAGACCTTATAGATTCAGACTTGACCGGTATATCCCGCAATGTATGGCAAGTGTTGGGAGGGTGTGTCACTAACCTTGGAGGGATTGAGTCTGTCGAGTCGCCCTCTACACTTGTAGGGTATTATCTCACTATGCGATGTGCGATGTAGCATTCCGCCGTGTAGTAGCGAGATGTCTTTGTAATTTGTCACGATGTGTGGTGCTAGCTTTTACGCCACGTGACCCCATATTGAGCGGTGCTAGTTTAGTCGTCATGTCGTTATAGCTTCCCTTGGGTTCCAATTAGTGCATTTTAGAAAGAAAATGATATCATTAAAGACGGATTTTTGTAAGAAAATGTTTTAGACATATTTCAGAAATTATGAAATATTTTATTATTTTATAAACTCAATTTAGTGCGAGCTTTTGAAACTTCATAAGAAAGTTTATAAAACATAAGTTTTTAGAAGTAAAATTGTTTTACAGAAGAATGTTTTTCAAATGTTTTCGGGAGGTAGATTTTATAAAGATTAATTTAAATAGAAATGTTTATACATTCACTGAGCTTCTGTAGCTCATAATATTTTTGGTTTATGCTATAAGAACCTCCCTAGGTGCAGGAACAAGTGATCAGGGTACCTGTTCGCCTTGTTCAGATTAGGTGGGCTAAAGATGATCGACGAAGCTGCAAAGTCTCTTTTATGAATATTGTGATTTGGATATTCAGCATATGCTTGTTCATGTTTTTTATCGTGAACAAATTTTGTAGAACTTTTCATGTTAAGATAATACATGTATGTTTTAAATAACCGAGTATTCGTGATGATACTTTTAGTTATGTTCTTGAAAATTTACTTAAAATTTGAAATGATATTGTAAAATTTATGTTTCCTACATTATGAAAAAGGTTAAAAATTGAGGGTTCGCCCCACGATATCCTTTTAGATCTTGCGAGTTGGACTACAGAAGGATTTCGTGGAGTGCGTGGTGGGATCGTTGGATTTGTTAGAAAGAATCCGGGTCGGGTCCTGTCACATCATGCCTACATGTGTGCCTTCTCACACAACAGCATGCTAAGGAGCATTATACGCTACTTATATCATGTGAGGGAACTTGAACAAGGGCATGTTCAACTTTTATTAATCCATGTCATGCCGTAACCTTTTGGAAGATATAAATAGGTCCCTAAATGTTGAAAGAAACAACCTTTGATCCAGGAGGGGACGTGGGGGGTAGGGGGGTAGGGTGGTGCGATCGGGGTGGTGTGGGTGGAGGATGGGAGGAGGGGTAGCCCCTAGGGTTCCAACAGCTTGGCTTCACCATTTTTCAAGCTCAATGTGAAGAATCCACTCTTACATTACATCATTCAACAAAGAGAAGAGAAGTGAGAAAGGAAGCTTCATCTTTGGAGGAGAGGCGATGCCATCTTTGGAAAGAATGAAGCTTCCTTTCAACTCCCATAAGATTCTCTTACTCTCTCTTGTTATGTTTATTGTGGAAATGTTGATGAATATGCATTATAGGATTGGTTTTCCCTTTGTATCTATGAACTAATTTATTGTCTACGGTTGTAATGGAACCAAACTTCGTGGCTTAACTTTTATTTATCATTGAAGTTTATTTCTGCATTTAATCTTTCACTTTAATTGTGCGTAATACTCCAATGTTAATTGATCACTAACTAGGAGAATTAGTAATCATATTGAACTTGGAAAAAGGATATATGTGTCGATAATGTGTTATGAAATAAAATCTAAAAGGCAATGAATTTAGAACACTAACCAAAACAATAGAGAAAAGAAAAAACATAAAAGCAATTTAAAAGAGAGTAAGATTCTATTCTTTTATTCACTGCTTGAATTGCCTTACAATACATATCCATACACCCTCTACTTTTAGACTAAGAATCATAAGTATAGGTAATAGAAAAAAGCACAAGTTACATAACATTAAGACACTATTATGAGAAGAATTATGAGAGATAATAATGGTCTTAAGTGTAGGTTATGGAAGACCAAAAGGTGGTATCTACACGTAATTGTTTTATAATAATAATAATTCTCAATTAAGGATATTCTGAAATTTATATTCCAAGATCATTAATTACAACAATTCATTTTCAGTGGAGCCGATTATAGTTATTGGATCATTTAAAAATAAGTGGTTATAATTAGTGATCCTAATTACAACCATGTATTTTTTATGGGCTTGATAATTATAGTTGGGTCCACTGAAAATGAATGATTGTAATTAATGATCCTGAAATATAAATTTCAAGACGTCCTTATTTAAGAATTATGATTATTATTATTATTAATATTATTATTGTTATTGATAGGCCGCTCTCCTTACTAGGTCAATCGGCCGCCTCATGGTAGTCTTTCAGTGGATATCTGATCCAACTGGAAAGTTTCCGTAAATCTATGTCGTTTACTTTTAAAAACTTTTCTAAACTTTCTTTCGAAATGCGGAAACGCAGAGAAATTTTTCTTTTCTTTTCTTTTTATTTCAAACATTCATAAAACAAATTTATAAAAATTTGGGCAACATAACGATTATTTTTCGAACATATCACCCTGTAAATTTCAAAATTTTAACACTTCTATAACACACAATTCTCCACTACTGAGCCTCAAGCCCTCAAATCATTTTCACAATCCAACCACAAACAATTTCTCAAATTGAATTCTATAAATGCATTTCATTTTTAGTTAACATAAAAGTATAATTTCGTTCGCCAAATATTTAATTTTATAAATGCAATATATTATATATAACCCAAAAGATAATTTACAAATATATTTACTAAAATCTGCTTATGATGCATGACATACAATTTAAGATGTAAATCTATGTAGTGATTATTTTTGCGTCAGGCCACCTACGTATCCAACGGAGCCTCTTCTGATTGACGACTCGTACCTGCACCTGGGGAGGTGACGAGACCCTTCCCAAATCCTTCCTCTGAACCCATAGCACCCTGACAGAACTCCAACGAACCCTAACTTTGGCCCAATGAAATCCCGTCGGAGCATCGAGACTTAGTTTAAACTTATTTTCTAAACATTTACTAGGTGGTAAGGGTAAAAATTTTTCATTTTTCTGACGAAAATCCGAAAGCATGCTGACTGCTTATTGAACTATGCCACCCTGCAAATTCAAGTACAATTTAAAAATACTTCTATAGTACTCAATCTCAACTACCAGGGTCCTCCGACCCTCCTCCCAAAATCACTCTAGCATGAAAAACCACAATCACGCAAATTGATTTGAAAACTAAAACTTTCTTACCAAAATATCTTTCTAAAGACACGCATCCAAAAACTTGTATTTACATTTACAATTTACACCATACTTTAATACAAAATATGCACATGACAAAAGTATGAGCTATACAATGTGATAAAAGTCGTCCGTCAGTCACTCCGTGCGTTTGTCTGAGTCTCGCCTGCTGGACGACTCGCTCATGTACCTGAGGGAGAGTTTTTAAGGAACACATTGGAAACAAAATGTGAGTAAAACTCAATGAGAATTATAGTTTAATAAAACTAAAGAAAAAAAGTTTCATTCTTTTCTAAAATACTTTATCGAAATTCATTCGAAAACTATTTTTCAAATTTGTTCTCTGTCTTTTTCTTAAATTTTCTCATTTTCTCACCTTGATGGTAACCCTGGGAAACTACTCTTGTCGTGGCAGCATAAACTCTCTCGCTTGCCACTAGGAATTAAGGAATCTATCATGTGTAGTCGTTGATGCGTAAACTCTAGACACGCGTTACCCTCTCGCAATCGGTCCGATCTACACTACCCTTATATGTGCAGAGGGTGACTCAATTGACTCTCTCTCTTAGGAGTCGTCCAGACTCCACTCTCAATTAGTGACTCTCTCATATCTACCGTACACGCATAGGGTAGTCAACTGAGTACTTAACTGGGGCTAGGGTAAACCATAGGCGTACTAAAATACTTTTTCTCGGTATTTTACAATAAACTCGTTCTTAAGGCAGAAAACTTAAAATCTTTTATTCTAATACATTCTCGATATAAAAATATACTCAATTCAAAACTTACATGCTAGAATCTTAGTATAACTTCAATAAATCACTTAATTACATAATGAATAAATTCATATGAACAATAAGTAAAATACATTCATTCATATATATAAGAAATAAAACTTAAATAAAATAACACTTAAATAACTAGTTTTCTACTCACAAAGCGCCATCCGATAGATAACGATTTTCCTCCGGAAGCCTCTGAAACTTTCTGCTTTCATCCTAAAACATCAAATACTCATTTAGAATCACTAAACTCACTAATACAAAGTTATAAATAACTTCTAAAGCTATTAACTTTATAAAAGTGTTTTTACGCTTAAACTTTCTCAATTAAATTTTAGCTTATCCAAGGCTTTTGAATTTTGATTTCTTTTTACGAATCCTATTTATTATTACCTAGGAACACCTTGGTATCTTCGAAATAATTTTCTGAAGCTTGGAACAAAAAGTCCCCGTTTTTTACCCCTTTGGTCGAATGCTACCTAGGGAGAAATCCCTAGGTTTTCTTTGTTCCGTTTTCACTCCAATCATCTCTGTAACTCTCATTTAGGTCAGCCATGAAGCGAATTCAGAAGGAAACGATCATTGGGTGGGTGTTCCTAGCCAAAAACTACATTTTTTTCAATATTGTTTAATCCACATTTTTAATATGGCTGTTCTAAGGGGAAAATAACCCTAAAAATAGATTCTATACTTAAAAACGAGTTCATAGACGCGTCCAGTGTAACGCCCTCTCCCGCGATTGTACTGTGTCCATATATGAGATGAAAGAAATTTTATTTATAAAAATAATAAAAAGGGATTTTAGAGTATTTGGAAGTGTAATTTAATTTTTATAGAGTTTTCAAGATAATTGAGAGAAAATTCAATATTAAAAGTTGAGGGTAAAATGGTAAAAATAAAAGATTTTATCAAGCATGGCAGAACTGTAAATATGAGGGAATGACAAAGACATTGGGGAAAGATGAAGAATTTTCTAGGATCTGGTAAAAGTGTAATTTGAAAGAAGTCCAAGGGTGGAAAAGCTTAACCCAGGTTTATAAATATAGGTGTGTGGTGAGAGTGTCAGTGGGAGAAAGATCTGGAAAAGAGAGAGTGAGAGATGAGCTGTCGCTGGTAGAGGAAGAAGAATAGATCTGTAGCTGTTCTGGTAAGATTTCTGCCATTTTGAGGGAGATTAAGCTTGGTTTGGAAGGTGAGGAATCAGATCTGATAAGATTTAATGGAAAAAGAAATGATTTTATACGATTTTAAGCTGGTAAGAAGCTGTCGTGAACAACTTTTGGGTGTGCAGATGTTTAACCAAAGTTCTTATATGTAGATTTGGTGGATTGAAGCTGCAAGCGGGAGAGAAAGTAAGGCAAAAAGGCTGAGTAAAGTCTGGTAAGCGAAATCACTGAGAATTGTACTGATTTTGTGGTAGTTTGATATTGTTTTAGGATGATTCAGTTTGTGTCGTTGAACCTGATGAGGTCGCGACCTGAGTGTTGGTGAAGAACTGATATGTTGTTTTAGTGTGTGTGAGTTAAGTTGTGTGTCAGGTCAGGAGCTCGCGAGGTATGAGCTGAAGGAGGTCCTTAGTGCGTTCAGCTGGTCAAGATAGTCAAGCTGAGCTATGCTTGCTTCCCATCTCACCTGTCTGGACTGAACTTGAGGGTGAGCTCGTGAAAGGAGCTAAGTGAGGTCGCAGCTCATCAGGGGTGCCTAGTAGAGCTGGCCTAAGGCCGTAGCTCGTAAGAGTGAGCTGAGAGGTATGAGGAGCGACCTGAGCTCGAAGAAGATCTCAGCTCGCTAAGGGAACGAGCTGAGCGAGCTCACTAGGTTTTGGATGCCCTCAGCTCGAGCTGAGCTGGGCAGACTAAGAGCTCGCTGAAGGTGCGAGCTGGGCAAGCTAAGGTGCGAGCTCGCAGATCGCAGTCAAGCTGGACTGACAGTATTGCAGTCCCTAGCAGCTCGTATGGATTAAGGGTTAGAAAATAATTTAGCTAGCTAAGTGAAAGTTTCGTTTGTGAATAAGTGTAGGTGACAACGAGCTGAGGGAGGAGGTCGCTGAGGAGCTCGCGAAAGCATTGGCGCAAGAGAATAGGACAGCATGCAGTGAGTGTGAAAAAGAATTTATCCATTTTTAAGATGCTTTTTAGATTTTTCTTGCAATTGTTATATAATTTCTTATAAATTAATTTTAGCTCATCAGCAGTTCATGTTAGCATGAGATTTTAGCCTATTTGAATATAGTAGAGCAAAAAAAAAAAAAAAGTAAAGATTTTCAGTGACTAGTGGAACAACCCAAACTTATTGATAGATAGACCTTCTAGCATTTTAGACCCGACCGGTATACCCCACAGTGACAGGCCTCTCTCCTTACTAGGCCTGCCAGCTGCCTTACGGTAGCCCTCCAGAGGATATCTGATCCAACTGGAAAGCTCCCGTAAAGCTACGCCGTTTACTTTTTTAAAAACTTTCTGTTAATGCTGAAACATGGTAAAATTTTTTCTTTTTATTTGAACATTTATAAAACAGATTTATAAAAATTTGAGCAGCATAACGGCTGTTTTTCAAACATGCCACCCTGTAAATTTTAAAATTTAACACTTCTATAACAAACATTTCTCCACTACTGGGCCTCAGGCCCTCAAATCATTTCCACAATCCAATCACAAACATTTTCAATTTAAAATCCATAAATATACTTCATTTTCATTTTAGGCAAATAGATAAATTAATTTATCAAATACTGCATTTCATATATACAAAATATTGTATAAACTTCAAAATATTATTTAAAACTTAATCATCAAACATTGCATGGAATGCATGACCTATACTTTTAATCTAACTTATGCAGTGATGCTGTTGCGTCAGGCCACTTACGCGTCTGATGGAGCCTCTTCGGATTGACGGCTCGTTCCTGTACCTGGGGAGGATTTTTATAAAATACGAAAATAGGGTGGTGAGTATAAAACTCAGTGAGTGGTTAAAGTAATCTAACTGTATGCTGGTTTAAACTAACTCCTCCCAAAAACGGTTGGAAAATAAACTTTTAAGTTCTAAAACTAAAAATGATTTCTCACATTCTATGATTAATTTCAAATATTTACTCGTTTAAACATCTCGCATACTAAAATAATTAATTCATATACTAAAATATATCTCGCCAAAGGGATAACTTTGTATTAATATGTTCTTTTTCAAAAGTATATACTTTCTCCCAAAATACTTAGTAAACTAATAATCTTTCTATAAATTTATAAAAATCAAGTGGAGAAACATTTTCAAAACTATAAACTAATAACCTTTCTATGATTTTATTAAATTCTCAAAACTGAAAGATTCTTATAAATCTTTTTTTATTTCTCGAAACTAGAAATCAGTTCTAATTTAATAAATTATTTATTTCTCAAAACTGAAGATAATTTCTAATTTAATAAACTTCACGTCGTTTTAAAATGTTTTTCTCTTTTATCTCGCCAAAGGCAACCCAGGGAAACTTAGCTTCATTGTGACGGAATCTCTCGACGCCACAGGAGCTGGGGGATGCTACTAGGCGTAGTCGCAGATGTGGGAAACCTCTTGGGGTTACAATCCCCTCCCAACATCAGGCAAATCTACGCTACCATATACGTGCAGAGGGCGACTGACAGACTCGACTCAACCCCCTCAAGTTAGTGTTAGTAACTGACAACTGACTCTCCCAACTACTCTTGCCATACACGTATACGGTACTTCGACCGGTAATCTCTGGGGGCTAGGGTAAACCCAAGGCATTTAAATCTTTTCATAATAAAATCTTGCTTTTCTTTTCATAATAAAAATCTTAATTTTCTTTTATTTGATTTCTTGAAATAACACTTTACTTTTCTAATCTCAACTTTATAATCGAAAATGATTTCGAAGTATCTCATCACTTAATTGCATGCATGTGTGTATATCAAAAACTACTAATTTACTTTACTTGAAATAATTACACTTAAAATAAAATCTTAAAATTTAATGCAATTCATATAAAAATAAATCACTTGAAATGGAAATTTAATTTTTCTGAGGCCGAAGCCTATCATCTGTAAATAACTTTAGCATGCATAATTCTCGAATATAATTACTCAATATACTAGATTGTTTTAGTATTCAACTGATCATAATTGCAATTGAATAAAAATATTCATGCAATTCATATAAAATATGTAACATGCTAAAATAATTTTAAAATCACATAATAAACTCTTTTATTCAAGTAACAAGTAACTAACTCAATTCTCATGAAATAAATTCATAAATACTTTTAAAAATAAACCACTCACAATTTTACTTCCAATTATTTCACCACCACTCCAATGCTTCCTTTTTATCCTTGAAATTTTCCTACAATATCATCCAACCAAAAATCTTGGTTTAGGATTCATAAATATTACAACACTTTCAACTTCATTAAAATTTCATGCACCAATGAATAATCTCACCATATTTTTGACAAGCCTTTCAATTACTTTCTAACCCACAATCTTTACATCTAAATCAATTCAAATATCCCTCACTTTTATTCACTTTTAATTCAACACATATCAATTGCCCAAGAGACCATTTAATCTAACTCAATATATATACATACTCAATAAATCCACTAATTTATCCTATCTTCCAATAAAATTTCATATCAAAATCAATTCATTCCTTGGGTGCTCAATTATTCAAACACACCATAATCACCATCCAAACACATATAATAATTCATTCAAGAATTTCATCATTCACTTACATAAATTTTCAATAAAAATACCTTAACTAATCACTTACTTTATTCTTTGATATAATTTCTCAATAAGTTCACAACTCCATCAATTTCCCAACTAATATTCTCATATCCATTTCCATTTATTCCTTGGGCATTAAAGCAATCAAACATCTTATAACCATCATCAAACCACATATAATTTATTAGATAACAATTTTACTCTCACACTTAACCTTAACCAACATAACTATCCCACATTCAAATTTCCATTTTTCTTACCTCCTTTTTATTCCAACCAATTCAATTTCATTCCCAAACCTTATACTATTACTTCAAATGTTAAGAATCAACTTAAATATATGCAAAAACACAATGATTCATATACTAATATACATATATATATATATATATATATCCAATAACACAATCACTTAATATTTCTTTTCAAGGCTTCAATTCCATAATCATAAAATCTCACATATAATTTCATTAACCATCCAAATAACCTCATCATCTAGACTTTCATCATTTAGTCACATACTAATTTATAACAACTCCATTCATCCTTTCAATCTCAAGCAAATAATCACCCATAATACTTCCACAAATCAATCATTAAATTAACTACAACTTTAAACTAAAAGAATAATTCAATATCATCAACATTAACTCATCAAACCCTTACCTCTCAACAACCTTGATCCAAGCTTCCTTAATCTTCTTCTTCACTTTCAAGCTTAGATGGATGAAGATTAACCTTGATTTAGTCCAAATAATCCATCAAAACCTTATATAAATCAACAACTTTAAAAATCCATTAATCAAACATAAAACAACTTCCACTTACTCTCTCTTTTTCTTGATGAATATGGAGGGGATTGAGAGATCACAAAGCTTGGATCATCTCTTCCTCTTCTTCTTCTTCTTCTCCTCCTTCTTCTTCTTTTCCTTCACGGCTGCTGGACGTCTTTCTTCTTCTTCCCGGTTCTGCTTCAGCTCACGTCTCCCTCTCTCTTTCTCGGTTCTGATTTGGCCTTCACGGTTTCAGCTGCTCCTTCACGATCTCTTCTCCTTCTTCACTGCTGCAGAGTTTCTTCTTCTTCTTCTGTTTGGTTCCAGCCTGCACGTCCAGCTCTCTCTCTGCCTCTCGGTTCTGTTTCACGCACGATCTGCTCTCTCTCAATTTCAGCTCGCTTCTCACGATTTTCTTCAGCTCTTAACCGACTTACCTCTCATCCAATCATCCCTCATGCACTTGCTTATATACTAACACTCTTTCAATGCCAAAATTGCCATTAAATAACTCTAAAATCACCTAAATGCCATCACTCATGTATGAAGACATTTAATTGGTCCATTATTTCATCCACTCAATCACTAACAACTCAACCCCTTTCTTAATTAAATCTCTACTAACCCCTTGCTTTATGACTCTAAGATGTCACAACCTTATTGCCCTTCATCCAAGCACATGAATTGTGCTTCTTTAATACATATTATCTCCTACACATTTAATGTTATATTTAACTTAAATTTTAATCTCCACTTAACACCAATTAATTCCAAAAATATTCCATGATCACCCTATCATCAAATTGACTATGCAATACTCTAATTGGGTGTCTTAACATTTAATTCCACGCTTCGAAAAAATTTCAATCGGTTATAAACTCATTAAAATTCACAACGTTTCCTACGAGGGTATTTTTATCCATAAATATTCGGAACCTTTAAAATATATTCAAGCGAACTCATCTTCACTCCGTTTAAGTTTCTAATAACTTTAATTCATATTCTGGGGCTTATGATGTCCGGAGTCCATTTTCCGAAAATCACTATTCATGCATATACTATTCACCGAAAAAATACTATTCACCCGACAACACTATTCATCGAAAAAAATTTTATTTCATGAAACTTAAGGAAATATTCGTTTTCCCGAAAATCACTATCCATTTGAAAATTCTATTCCATCCGAAAATACTATTTATCCGGGAAACACTATTTCTTCCAGGGAAATAAAATTCCGGGTCTTACACACAGTGTAGGGCAAGTATTGGGAGGGTTAGTCTACTAACATCGGGGGGATAGAGTCTGTTATGTCTGTGAGTCGCTTTCTACACCGTGGGGTATTGTCTCGCTTGCGATGTGCGATGATAGTTTCGCCACGCAGTAGCGATGTATCTTTGTAGCTTTGTCACTATACGCGATGATAGATATTCCGCCACGTGACCCCCCCCCCCCCCCCCCCCCCACACTGAGTGGAGCTGGTCTACCCGTTCATGTGGTTGTAACTTCCCTTGGGTTCCCCATTAGTACGGATTTTAGCAAAATCAGCATACATTGAAAAGCAGATTTCATAAAGAAATTATTTTAGAAAAAGTTTTCGAATTTCTACAGAAAAATTTATGAGACTCAAGTTTTTGAAAAAAAATTCTTTTTAAAAAAAAATGTTTTCAGGAGGTATTTTATAAAACTTAATCAAACTCTCGCACTCACCAGGCTTTATAGCATACAACCCTTTTTGGTTTTATGTTTCAAAACCTCTCAGGTGCAGGAACAAAGAATCAAGGTACCAGTCCGCGGCAATCCAGCTAGGTGGGTCAGACGACTGATGATGCAGCATTTCATTTTGTGACCATTGGGTTTTAAATGTTTTTATCATGCTATTAGACGCCTTTTAAAGATTGAATAATATTTTGTGGATGTTTTATGTAATCGCGTTGATATGTCTACTTTGATTAATATTATTAGCTATATTTATCAAAATGTTTTTTAGATACACTTTTAAGCAAGTGGTTCATAGGTACGGGTTCGCTCCACGACGTCCTTTTGGGACTTGGTATTTAGATTTCAGAAGGGCCTCGTGGGGTGCCCGGCAGGACCGTCGGGTCCATTAGAGGGATTTCGGGTCGGGTCCTGTCATCCGAAGTTAAATTCCGAGTTCGATAAGTCGAAAAACTTACCTCCACTATACGTCATGGCCGGCGATGACTTTCAGACGGCATAATCCGGCGACCACGGTGGTGGGAGCTGCGGTTAGGTGAGTTTTGTTGTCCTCAACACGCTTGTCACAAAAATGGGTTGGTCGAAGTCGAAATCGCTTAATTTCACCAGGATCTATGGAATCTATGTCGCACGAGCTTTCCAACGGTATCAAGTTTGACCAAAACAGAGGTCGGATGTAGCCGGAATGAGAACTCAAAGTAGGGTTTGCGAAAATGGAAAACTGAAAAAAAAAAAAAAAATCTAGAGAGAGAGAGAGAGAAAGCACTTCTGACGACGGGAGGAAGAAGAAGAAGGATTATATAATCCTGCAAAATTTCAATTTGGTCCCTCAACAATTTATAAATTATGACTTTAAACTAAAGCTTTAAAATTTTAACTTTTTGACCCTTACACTTTTATACAATTTTACTCTTAAGAAAATTTAAGGTTTTTACAGTTTTGGTTGATGACAAAATGAAATTTGGTGATGAAATACATGAAGAGATTTGTATGAGATCTCTTGATCCCCTCTCTAATATCCACTTAAAACCACTAATTCTTCCACCAATAAAATGGCTCCAAGTAGCTCTCTAATATCTACAAACTAAATTTTGTATTTAAACTCATTCAAGAATCCAATCATTCACCCAACTACATCTACACATAAAATTCCAATTAATCAATTAATCCAACTCAATATATATATTCAAATATCTCACAACTTTACCATAATTCCATCTAATTTTCTAACATCCATTTCTTTACATTTCTTTGGCACAATTGCATTCAAACACATCCTAAACACCATCAAAACACCTTAAAATGATTGAATGACAACTTTACACCCAATTCTTTACTTTAAACACATTAACACCCAACTTTTTCAAATTTTCATTTTTCTTACATTCTTTTAATTCCAATCAACTTAAATTCATCCCAAAACCTCATACAACTCATTCCAACATTAAAATCAACATAAACACATGCAAAAACACAAGTGGTCCACACTCTAGTATGCTTGTCCAACAATTCATTCACTTGATTTTTCTTTCCAAAATTCATCTCAAATTAATATAATATCACCTATAAACTCATCCAAACACTAAAATACATCCAATTACCTAATCTTTTCCAAATTAATCACATACTAGTATATCACACAACCAATTTATTCGCTTCATTCCAAGCTAAAAAAATCACACATAATTGCCTCAAATAATCCTCAATAGATCAACCAAAGCCTTAAAATACCAAATCAATTTTATTTCATCAATTTAATATATCAAACCCTAACTCACCTTACTAATTTCCTTGACCCAATTTATTTGATGCTTTCCTTCCACTTCCAAGCTAGATTTGATGATGATCAACCTTCATTTAAACCCATAAAATTCATCAACACATCATTTAATCATCATACCATGAAAAACACCATGAAACCTAACTTTCTTACCTATTTCCTTGCACTTTCTTGTTTGATCTTTGCCCTAACCTCTTGCTTGATGATAATCGATGGATCTTGGCATAAAAAATGGGATCAAAACCTTGATTTTCCCCCTTTTCCTGGTTGGCGAACTAGGCTGTCCTTTCTCGACCGAAATTCCTCTCTTTTTGCTGTCCAAAACACTCTCACAAGTTCACTAACACTCCACTTTATATAGTCTTGATTTTTCTTGACTAAAATGCCCCTCATCTAACCTACAAATGGCCATCAAGTCCTCTCCTTTATTTTACTAAAATACCCTTACTCATAGCTTATAGAAATTTAATTAACAATAGGACAATTTAGCACTTGATCACTAAAGCATTAATGTATGCCAACTAATTCCCATTAAATTAATTTGATGTGTCATGCTTCTATTGGCTCATTTTGCATGACATGGATTGTGCTTCTTTGATGATCATCCATTTATGCAACTATTCATTAATTCATTAAACTTAAAATTAAATTATCATTTGCCTCTAATAAATTTCAAAAATATTGCATGATCATCCTATCATCAAATTGACCATGCAATACTCTAATTGGGTGTTTTAACCTTCAATCCCATGCTTCGAAAAAAAAATTTCATTGGTTTTAAACTCACTAATTTCACAACGTTTCCATCGAAAGTATTTTTATTGGTTTATCTTTGGAACCCTTAAAATCACTTAAACGGACTCATTTTTGCTTCGTTTCAGTTTCTAATAACCCTAATTCCTATTCTGGGACTTATGATGTCCGGGATCCATTTTTCAAAAATTACTATTCATACGAATACTATTCATTCGAAAATACTATTCACCCGGAAAGACTATTCACCGAAAAAATTTTATCTTACGAAACTTGAAGAAATTTTCCATTTTAAGGAAATCACTATGCACTCGAAAAATACTATTCACAGAAAATTACTATTCATCTGAAAATACTATTCCATAAGTTTTAAGTTTTACAGTTATTGTTGTTGTCATTGCTGTTATATGAAAAATAAAACACAACCAAATTTAATAATGGTGTGAAATTTATCAATCCATTACATAACCTATTTTCATTTTGTATTGATATGGTGCTCACAGATAGGATAGTATAAAAAATTAAGTTATATATAAATAAATAGTCTAAGAAATTAATTTACATGTAATAATTGTATTAGTGTCAATTGAAACACAATTTGTTTAATTAAGAGTGGCAAAATTTCCATCCTTTCATAAGTACATCTCATCAAAACTGTGAAAAGTCTTTAGTTTGTAAATAAATCTCAATTAATACCAATATTATCTTTCTTTTATTGTTTTTATACTATATTTTTGTAAGTATAATCCACAATATTTATTTTATTATTTAATTAATTTTACTAAAATTTTGAGGTTTTTTCCCAAACAAACAAGACAAATAGATTATGATATTCTAATAATAATTAATTTAAAACTTTTCATTTTACAATTACTTCCTTAAAAAGATTTTAAATTATTCTTCACACTTTACAATTAATTTATATTCTTTTTAAAAAAATTGATATTTGAAAAAAAAAAAAAAAGAACAGTTAATTTAGAGAAGATAGAATTTGAAAATGTATAAAGAGTTTTACCTCGATTTAATTTTTGATTGAGTTTAATTTTTGAAGTTATATGATAGTATTTAAATAAGTTTTTTGTTATTTGATAAAAGTATAATATTTTATTTTGGCTCAATGGATATATTGTATTATGAAGAAAAGAAGTTTGAATTAATCGGTGATTCCTTAAGAGTATTTAGAATAAAACAAACATCTTGGTATATGGTTTTCTTCTTATTATTATTTTTTTAGTAAGGCTCGACTTTCCAAAAGTTTTGTCCAAATCAATATTCAAATGATGCGGTATGTTAGTTATCAACATATTATAAATAATGAGATAATATGATAATTAATAGGATTTTAATAACTCGCATGTCATATTATTTGCGTATGGATTTTGACAAAAGTTTTGGGAAGCCTAACATTAATTTTCTTTTTACCTTTCAAACATGTTTTATTTTTTCTTCTTTATTTCTTTTTATTTTTTCCTTTTTAACTAAATCCAATAATATCATCATGATTTTAATTCATTCTTAATATCATGCAATTAATTTGTTTCCTTAAAAATTATATGAGATTTGAAATTAGTATTTCAAAATAATAATATTTTACAATTAATTTATTTCTTTAAAAATCGTTTGATATTTAAAATTAATATTTCAGAGAGAAGTTACAGATTTGAGAAACTAAAAAGGTTTCATCATATATATAAGGAAGTGATTAATATTTATGGATGTAGTTACAGATTATTTACCTTTTTTAATAATTTTCTTTATGGATAATAGTGGATTTTTATAAATAGACCATGTTAAGGTATACATACAATTTTTTAGGGGTGTTAATGTTGTTACTCTTAATTAATTAATTGTATGTGTGATTCTCAATATGTGTTTCGTGTTTGTATCGTGTAATAGCCTTTCACCATACAAAGAAGCAGGAGTAGCCCTATTGCATTTTCAATTAGTTTACATGAAAATAAATTCATGATATTATTTCTTGACAGTGTGTCTCAATAACCATGTAGAGTAGAAGAAATTAACAGTAATAAAGACATTGACAAAGAGGGTCCAGCCTAAGGCATTTCCCTATAGCTTGCATTCCAAACTTCTTCCGACAATCCTGATTGCATTCAGCATTGACACAAGCACCAGGACCACGAGGCTTTATTGCTTCTTCACAAACTTTAGCATCCACTGTCATCACTGCATACCCTACAATCGTAAAAAAAAATCTCTTAATTACCTGAACATATGCTACCAATAGTGAATATTGATTTGACCATTTAACATTAATCCCGGGAATGATGCTGCAAATCAAAATTAGTTATTTATCTTAACTCATATGCCCCTTAAAATGAAAAAACACAGGACTTAAACGCATTAGGTCATGACTTAAAACACATGACTTATACATAAAAGTACTGTAAGAGGCATATTAAAAAACGAACTTTCATCTTATCAAATTTTTAGAGATCTTAACTTAAAGGATAAGAATTAATAAAAGACAATTTTTATTTTTATTTTTTGGGTAATGAATTGTATTTTTAAACTCATAATAACTAATAAATAAAAATTTATGAACTCCAGAAATCTATATTACATCATACGACTTAACAACAATGCAACAATAATGAACACTATATCATGCCACCCAACAATAATGAAATGGAAGATATTTAACAACTTAAAAGAAGAAAAAAATTATAAAGGAAATTAAGAATTAACAAACACCTGCAGTGATCAATAGAGCTAGTAAAAGAATGCCAAGGATTGAGAAATTTCTCATTCTTTCTCTCCTTTTTAAAATAATCTGGTACAAGTATATTCAGACAAGATGCAATGAGTTGTGGTTGCTAGTGACTATATATATATATATATATATATATATATATATATACCGAACTTCTACACTACTAGGTAGTGCTATTGATAACGCTAAATTATACCATATTTTATACTCATTTATTTAGCATTTACGATGAATATTCCAGTAAATTATGTTAATTATTTAATATTTTTATTTTATTTTATTCAAGTGAGTTATGGAAAGTGTTATTGAGCAAATTGATAATTTATTGGAGATTTCTAGCAAAGTTGGAAAGTTCCAAATTGAAGTAGGTATTTTTGGAAGCAATTCAAAATCAAATCAGGATTTCTTTGTAAGCAAGTAAATAACCAAATCAGATTTGAAAACTATAAACTACATTCACAACAAGAGCAGTATGTATATATCATTTAAAACATGAAAACAGTAAAACAAAAATACAAAAAACATTCCCAATTTGCAACAGAAATTGATCTGAATTTCTGATTGTTCAATTGAATTCGGATTTCAATCACTAAAATAGAAGAACATCACAATTCACAATGTAAATATCTTACCTTTCGTTCTCTGTTTCTCTCTATTACTCTGTCGTTTCTTTCTTTTCGTGTATGTGTTGCACACACAAAATGAAGCCAACTATTGCCATTTAATCTATTGGTAACTGCAACATGCAGTTATGAAAAATTACCCATAAAAAATGCCACTGGCAGTTAATAAACTTAATCCAACTTTTCATTAGATCCTGGATCCCTAGTGTTGGATCCAAGTTCAGGTTTATTTTGAGTCATCTTGGGTGAACCCGACCCAAGGCTCATATAACCTAACAAAAATAAATTTATGAACAATTTGGAAAGAAATTAGATTTGGAATTAAATCAAGAAGAAAATATTTGGGAATTAATGTGAATTAATAGAGGAGAGTCAAATCAATTTAATTTTTGAAAATAAATCTTGAAGAAAATTAGAAGAGAATCAAAGCTAAAAATGAATTAGGAAGAAACGGTATTTGGAAAGGTTCTAAAAGTAAATTACAAAATTATTACGGTTTCGGG
Organism: Litchi chinensis; assembly: GCA_019925255.1. Taxonomy (NCBI): domain Eukaryota; kingdom Viridiplantae; phylum Streptophyta; class Magnoliopsida; order Sapindales; family Sapindaceae; genus Litchi; species Litchi chinensis. The sequence goes on from CM034471.1 coordinate 19,537,055, forward strand.
TCGTTGCTACCACCATAGATTCCTTAAAAAATTCTATTTGTTTCATTTCAACAAAATTGTCTCACCGCAAGCTCTTCGGACCAAATCTCCATTTTTTCTCCACTAAAATTTATTCCAAAAATTTGCCAATTTTGTCTTTTCTTCTCTTAACCTTAATTTAAACACAAAAGCACAAAACAAAATGAAAATACCAATTTCACCCGTAAACATAACATAAATGATAGGTATAATGGGTAAGAAATAATGATAATATTTGACCTAATACCGCATGCAAGATAGCTCACACAACTCACAACATTCCAACCGTGCGCACTTACCTGTGCACCTTCCCACCTGCATAGTGCGCACCTGCATGCCCATTGTTGCTAATAGCTTCTCCATATACACCCTTTCACACCATCCAGCACGTCTGGTAGTGTGCCCACACACCAAAAACAACTCTTATGCGCACCCCACTTGGCTTATTCATCTAGCAGCCTTTAAGACAGTGCGCTCATCAACTTGCCAACCAGCCCAGCGTGCAGTCCTGCACACTCCTCCACCAACTTGCATGCTTCTATTCTTCCATTGCCTTACATCATGTAATACCCCCTTCCAATTTTACTACTATACATATGTAGTGAACAGTGTATTGTATTGGTATACCCTTCTTTATGAAATAATAAAGGGATTATAAAGTGCTCAGAGGTGAAATTAAATTTTTTTATAGAATTTTTGGAAGGATCGGAAATAAATTTAGATTATAAAATCTAAAAGGTAATTGATGGAATAGAAGATTTTTTCTAAAGAGTGGCAAAATTGTAAATAAAATGAGATATCAAGGATATTGTGAGAAAGTTAAGAATTCTCTAGAGAATGGTCAACTTATAAATTTAAGAAAGTTTAAAGGTTAATGTTAAGCTTGACCCACGCCTATATATATGGGTGTAGTGAGTGTTGTCGTGAAAGTGGGAAAGAGAGAGAAAGAGTTAAATACAAGAAAAATCTAGAGAGGTAGAGAGAAGCTGCTGGAAATCAAGAGCTAAAGGAAAATCTAAGAGCAGTCGCCAGTCCAAGCCATTTTTCACCATTTTTTAAGAGATTTAAAGCTTCAAAGAGGTGAAAAACAAGTTTAAGAGGATTATCAAGCCAGATCTGGTAAGAATCAGGTGGTAAGATTTAGTTTTATGGTGTTCTTTTAGTGAAAAATCTGTCAAGAACAATCCATGGATTGCACCTGATGTTATTGAGATTTTTATGCTTAGATCTGGTGATTTGAAACAGTAAGCAGGTGGAAAAGCAAGGAAAAATATCAAGGAGAAAGTGGTAAATGAAGTAGCTAAGAAAATAATATTGATCTGTAGTAGTCTGATGGTTGTTTAGGGTGTTGAGTTTTCATCGCAAAACCTGTTATAGTTGCGATTTGGTTTAGGTGAAGGAACTGATGAAATATTTCTGAGTGTATGTATGTGAAATTTAATGAGGCTGAGATGTGTTAATGTCTAGTAGAGTGTAAAACTTGGAAAAGAAATGTTAAAAATTGAGTATACGTGAGTTAGGGTGGGAGCTCGCGAACTGCGAGCTGGATGGTACCTACAGCCCATTTCAACGCCTGTCGAGCTAGACTAGGGCGCGAGCTCACAAAGAATGAGCTGGGCGATGCCCATTTCCCTTTTACTACACTTGTCCGAGCTAGGCCAGAGCGGTAGCTCGCAAAAGATAGCTGGGTGATGCCGTAACCCATTATAGTGTCTGTCCGAGCTAGACTAAGGCAACAACTTACAAAAGGTAAGTTGGGCAATACCCGTGGATTGGGCTAAGCTGGATGGAGCTAGCAACTCACAGAAAGGGGTAAGCTGGACGAGCTGATCGAGCTAGCTTGAGCTAGACTAGGCAGTGTTGCAGTCCGTTATAGCCTGGATGAAATTATAAGCTATATTAATAATAGAATTGGCCTGAGATTGAGGTGTTTGATGTGCATGGCCGTTCTAAGCGGAGATCTCACTTATATTAAGTGTAGGTGAAGAGGTGAGCTAAAGGAGGTCACTGAAGAAGTGATTTCGAGTGAATTGGGAAAACAAGTTGTGAGTATGAAAATATTTTTATCAATGTTGAATATATTTTAGTTTACTTTACAAGCTTTTTATAAAGATTCATTTCTTGTTTCTAGTTTATAAATGATTTTGTGAGATATCATGCAACTTGTTAGTATATTTTTATTTTTATAAAATAAATTCAATTTGAATGATAGAAAGAAAAAGTTTTCAAAGGCTAATGGACTGCCCAAGTTTATAGACCTTATAGATTCAGACTCGACTGGTATATCCCGCAATGTATGGCAAGTGTTGGGAGGACATGTCACTATGTAAGCCCCTTTTTCGTAATTTTACAATTCTAAGTAGCAGTAATTAACTTATAGGGTGAGAATAGTAAATTTCATAAATATAACCCTATAAAGTGACATTAAAATGTTAGTAGAGATTTTAGAAATCAATTAAGTCAAATAACAAGTCAATTACTAATAAATGGCAAAATGTTCATTTGTCATATAAGGGCCTATATATATGAGTGTTGGTGTGATGTCACTCTTCTAAATTCTGTACTATAGAGAAAACCTTGCATAAACGATGTATATATATATATATATATAATATTGCCCTTGTTTGAAATTTATAAAGTTATTTAATTTTTTAAAATTGTATAATCGGATTTTAGTAAGATTTCCGAATGGATCGGAAACGAATTCCAATCCGAAAAGTGACATGATGATTTACCTAAGATATAAGATAAAATTTATGATCAAGGGCATCCAAGAAAGAGTATGGATTAAGTGGATTAATTTAATTGCATAATAGGTGAATATTTTCAAAAATTAGTATGATATGCATGAATTTTTGGCAATAAAGGAGGGCAAAATCGTAAAAATAAAAGAGTGCCACGCAATGTAATTATGTAACAAAGTTTAAGGGCAAACATTTAAGAAATTAGTGGCCATATATAAGTGAAAGTTGCTGGAAAAATCTGGTGAAGAGCAGAAGATATTCACATCAGAAACAGGGGGAGAACAGAACCTGGACTAGCAGCCATTTCAAGCTAGTTTTTCACCATTTTTGAAGCTTGATTAAGCCATCAAAGGTTGAAGAACAAGTCAAGGAAGGTTCCCAAGAAAAATCAAGTCAAAAGGAAGAGGTAAGATTGAGTTTTGATTGAGAAATTTTGATGAAAAATTCTGTTTAAGTGCAGTTCACGAGCAGATCTAGTATTGATGAGTTTTTTATGGTGTAATTCAAGGTTTTGAGGCACAAAACAAGTGGAGAAGCAAGCCAAGACATCAAGGAACACTTGGTAAGTAGTTTGGTTAAAAATTAATGTGATTTAAATGAGTTTTGATGGTGATAAGTGAAGATGAAATCTGCTGAAATTTTGGTTTGTAATTGTGGTGGAAGTTTGTGTAAGAAGTTTGGTGATATGTTGAGATATATATTGCTATGCATATTAGTTATGTTAGTATAAGATGTTGTGGATAAAATATGATGGATTTGGGGTAAAACATGAGTTGTTATGGATGATTTAAAGCATGAGAGTTAATTGAAGATGAATTGTTTGATAAATTGCTTCAATGTTTGGCCAGCATGGTGATTTTGGTTCCAACTTGTTTTAAATTAAATTTGAGGATGTTATATGCTGGAAATTATGTTAGAATGATGATTAAGAGATTGAAAATATGAAATGAGATCATGGAAATAAAGATGAATGTAATTTGGCCAAAGGAGGTAGAAATGGTATACATGCTGTCTTGATTTTCCATGATATTGTATGAGCTGATTTTGAGCAGTTTAGGGGGCTGCATGTAATATGAAACTTGTATGAAAATGAAGTGAAAAGATTGAACTTGAATATGTGTAAGTTTGGTCAAGAAATGATGAAAATTGGATAGGTAAATTATGTTAGGTGTTAGATGAATTGAAGGGGGTAGCTTGTGTATTGATTTCAATGTTAAAATTAAATGGAAGAATTGAAATAGAAAATATGTGAGGTTCGGTCAAGCTAGAAGAGATGATGTTTGATAAATTTGTATGATGTATTTGATGAATTTTATGAAAAACAAGTGTAAAGAATTGAGTTAGAATGGAAGTGGATTTGAAGGTAGTTATAGTGTTTGATAAAATGTCTAAGAGAATAAGTTAGTGAAAATATTGAAAGTTGAATGAAATGAAGTGTTGTGTGTGCATGCATAGGTCACGGTCACCATGATGAATATGTGATTCCATTGAGTTTAGATGTAATTAAGGTTTGATTTAAGCATGTTAGAAGTTAGAAAAATTAAGGAAATGTTAACATTTAAAAAAGAGATTGAAGAAAATAGTATGTTGTGTGTGTACAAGGGAGTCACGGCCAAGGAAAGGGGTATGTGACCCCATTGTGTTTTAACCTCTTTGAGCTCTAAATCATGCATAATTAAAGTTAGAAAAGCATATAAAAAAGTTAGAATTGAAAAAGGAAACTAGATGGATTGATTCTGCATCTCGGCTTGATGAAGGGCAGTAGCTTATGCATGTGTTTTGTTGGGGTTTATGATGTATTTAAGGTCCTAAAAACATGCATAGATGAGTAGGAATTAAGGTAATTAATATGGATACATATGGGTGCAAAATGAGATACAATCTAGTAGATATTAAAATAATAGTGGAATGAGAAAATAGGTACTTGAAGGGGGTATAGAGACCTGCACTATTTAAGCTTAATTGGAGTTGTTCTAGACCACAAAACATGCATAAATGTCATAGCAAACCATAGAAATTTAAAGAGAAATGATTGGATAAAAATTGAGGAAGTTATGGCTTAAATAGTGTATCTATGTAGTCATAAAGAGGAGTTGAGAGTGAAAATGCATTCTTTGATGCATGAAATGAATGTATTCGATCATAATTGAGTAAAAGAACCTTAGATACAAAAGAAATGACATCATTTCATGTGTGATGCAAAAATATATATTAAAAAATGTCAAAAAATAAGTGTTTTTCATAGGTTTCATCTCTCAATACTTAGAATTTTTTGAAATCGTTTTATGGGGGACCTAAATGAGAGATAAGGAGATGATCCAAACGAAAACGGAAGCGAAACAGCTCGTGAAACGGGCTATAAATAGTATTCTATTTTAGAGGGCTCGAAAATGTTGACTTTTTGTTCCGAGCCTCTGAAAATTATACGGACTGCATGGGGATGTTCCTAGGGGTGTGTAAGTTAAACTTTTGCAAAGAAATCATAATTAAAAAGTCTCGGTCAAGTTAGAACCTAATAGAGAAAGTTGTAGTCAAAAGAGCATTGTAAAGAGTTTTTAAGGTTGAAAGCAATGTGTATAGTTTTGTATAACACATTGTAGTGTATTTTAAATAAGAACGTGTTGTGCAAGTGACGAGCAAGCCAGTAGAGCTCAGGAGGCTCGTTGACGAGTATAGCTCGTTTGGTGAGGTAAGTGTCTTACCACTTGCATCTATTCCAAATTTCAAATTTAAATTCTGAATTATATAATCAAATGAATTCAAAAACGATTTTCAAATCCTAAATCTGAGTTTTGAGTATGTGATCTCTTTATGAGATTCAAAAATGGAAGGAATCAAAAACTAAGTTGATTCCAAAATAATTGAATCGAGAAAACTTTTAAGAGTTTGAAAAGTTAAAGGTTTTGTGCTTTTGCACTTAGTGAAACAATTTCAAAGTCCATGTATTTACCCTCAGTTTGATTAAGATTTAGCGCTACGCGACGATGCAGAAAATTTCGTCCGTAGTTGCTCAATTTTCAGAATATCTAGCGTTACATGTATGATCTAGAAAATTCCATATGTAGACACTAAGATATAGAGAGATTCTAGCGCTGCGTTGCGATGCAGAAAATTCCGCACGTAGTCGTTTAGATCTACAGTTTTGGCACTACACTGCGATACAGTAAATTCTGCTTGTAGTCGCCTAGAGTTATAGCACTACAATTGCGATGCAGAAAATTTCGCTTTGTAGATGCTCAGATTTGAGATTGTTTCACACTACGTTGTGATGCAATAAATTTCATGTCGTAGTGGTCGAAATATCTCAGTAGCTTCACGTTGGCATCAGTCGAAAACCACCACATGATAGTTTGAGTATACTAGGGGTATATATGGAGTTTTCAGAAAGAAAGATTTTTTTTAAAAAAAAAAAGATCAAATAAAGATTTTGATATTCGAGCGAAGTTATGAATTCTGTTGTAATTATATCTTGATATTATGTTCATATATAGAACTAACATATTTATTCTTGTGCAGCTTATATATTGTATTAGGTGCCTGTACAGGTGTTTTTTTATGCAGAAAATCTCATCGAATATTTTAGGTGGGCGTTGTATAGATATATTGCTTAAACGTCAAACATATTTTTGTTGTTGTAATTAACATGACTAGATGATTGTTTGTTTGACTCATGGATATTCAAAAATTTGTAAATTCATATTTTCTTATGTGCATATAGTTGAAACATTTACACATGATACATATCTATTACTTGATATATCTATGTATATATAATATATATTGTTGCGTATGCGTAGTATCCAAAGTGTTTATAAAGTGTATGTTGCGGAAATTATATACTTGTGAAAATGTGTGTTATGAATTTGAATAAGAATATGCATGTTTGTGGCCAAAAGAAGTTGGGTGGTGATCTGAAATAGTACGAAATGTGTTTCTTTTACAGGAACAATTTTGAAAACCTTAAAAATACAGTCGTTATGCTGTCGAAATTTTTGTAAAATCGTTTTAAATCGAATTGCAAAAAATTTACACACCACCCAAGTTGTTTACAAAAGAAAAGAATACATTTAAATCAAATTAAGGAATCGGGCAAGATTAAGGGGTTCGCTCTGCGGATCTTCTTTTATCCGACAAGTCGAGTTAAGAGAAGTCCGTTGGAGTGCCCGGCGGGACCCTCCAAATAAGAGATTAGAGAGAGTCTGGTTTGAGTCCTGTCACACTAACTTTAGAGGGATTGAGTCTGTCGAGTTGCCCTCTACACTTGTGGGGTATTATCTCGCTATACGATGTACGATGTAGCATTCCGCCGCGTAGTAGCAAGATGTCTTTGTAGTTTGTCACGGTATGCGGTGCTAGCTTTTACGCTATGTGACCCCATATTGAGCGACGCTAGTTTAGTGCCATATGGTTATAACTTCCCTTGAGTTCCCATTAGTGCATTTTAGAAAGAAAATCATATCATTAAAAACGGATTTTAGTAAGAAAATGTTGTAGATATACATTGGAAATTATAAAATATTTTAGCATTTTATGAACTCAATTTAGTGTGAGCTTTTGAAACTTAATAAGAAAGTTTATAAAACATAAGTTTTTAGAAATAAAATTGTTTTACAGAAAAATGTTTTTCAAATGTTTTCGGGAGGTAGATTTTATAAAGATTAATTTAAATAGAAATGTTTACACATTCACTGAGCTTTTTTAGCTCATAATATTTTTGGTTTATGCTATAAAAACCTCCCTAGGTGCAGGAACAAGTGATCAGGGTACTTGTTCGCCTCATTCAAATTAGGTGGGCTAAAGATGATCGACGAAGCTGCAAAGTCTCTTTTATGAATATTGTGATTTGGATATTCAGCATATGCTTGTTCATGTTTTTTATCGTGAACAAATTTTGTAGAACTTTTCATGTTAAGATGATGCATGCATGTTTTAAATAACCGAGTATTCGTGATGATACTTTTAGTTATGTTCTTGAAAATTTACTTAAAATTTGAAATGAGATTGTAAAATTTATGTTTCCTACATTATGAAAAAGGTTAAAAATTGAGGGTTTGCCCCATGACATCCTTTTAGATCATGTGTAACATGCTCTTCCGGCATCTAGGTAACCTCTTAAATTTTATCATTACGTACGGAATAGTAAAATTATTAAAATATTCGAATCCGGATACATAATTAAACTTTTATAAAAAAAAAAAATTTCGGATAGGTCCGAGGTAAGTTTATGATTTTGAAATCCTAAAATTTATTAAAACGAATGGACCCGGATGACAAATCAAATACTAACGTAGTTTTCGAATTTTAAATCGGATTTCAATAAAATTTCCAGACGGAATCGAGAGGATTTCGAATTCGAGGAATGTGTTATAAGAACTTGGAACAATGCGCGAGACAAGTGGAGTTAGTGATGTGCATGCAAGACAAGTGTCCCTCGTGTGTGTGGATCAGAGGACAAGTGCCATACATGCTTAATTAGTAAAAGACAAGTGTTAAGTAAGTGTATTATATATACAATTATATGTTAATTGATATAAAACAAAAAACAAAACAAAAGAAATCAAGCAATTCATTGTTTATTCCTTAGTGCATCTCACGGCCACTCACACAAGGGACATTCTGACAGGACCCTTCCCAGACCTTATCTAAGCTCTTGTCTGGAGAATCCTGCCGGGCACTTCAACGGATTCCTCGAAACCGACTCGTCGGATCGAAGACATCCGGGAAGCGAACCCTTTCTTTCTGTATCCGGTTTACTCGTTAAAACTTAGTGATTTGAATTTTTATCGTCACTGGTTGGGAGTGGTAAACATTTTCTTTGATTCTTTTTCAAATTCATTTTATAAAAATTTCGGCAGCATAACGACTGCATTTTTGATAAACCAAAAATTTGACCTGTAAGAAAAATAACACTTCGACTATTTCAATACACCTCCCAACTTCTATAATTCTCAATCATGCATCATTCATCACACATTCATAAGCATATCAATAAGCTTTAATGCCAAGTATACATATATGAATCATATATAGTATGCATGAATATATTTACATTTTGCAATCTCAACATCATTGAAATTCAAAATAGACATGATTAAATACATAATACAAAAATGTATATACATGTCTTGCGCTATCGCCCACCTATCAATGTGTATGCAAGCAAAAGATCTCGATCTCGTCCGATGGCGGCACGCAATAAAAACCAATGAGCTATAAAATAAATCAGAGGTTAGTGCAATAAGGATATATAATATCACATACACCAACATAAGAATTCATTATTGACTCGAGTTTTACAACTTCCTTAAAAATTCTTCCATGTATATCCTTGACTCATTCTAACCATCACGGGCGATTATAACTAACGCCTATCGTGAAGCTACTAAAGTGTCTCGACCACTACGTTACGGAATTTACTGCATCGTACGTAGGGCGCTAAACTATTTACTGAACAACTACAATGCGGAATTCTCTGCATCGCAAATGTAGTGCTAGATCTTTAGACGACTACGAGCGGAATTTACTGCATCGCGTCGTAGCGCTAAAGCTTATCGCTGAGCAACTACAATGCGGAATTTTCTGCATCGCAATTGTAGTGCTAAAACTCTGGGCAACTACGAGCGGAATTTACTGCATCGCTTCGTAGCGCTAACTGTCAACTAACCAACTACGTGCGGAATTTTCTGCATCGCAACGTAGCGCTTATATTTTCTAGGAAACTGAGCAACTACGGACGGAATTTTCTGCGTCGTCTCATAGTGCTAACTTCTCTATACTCTGAGCGACTACGGACGGAATTTTCTGCGTCGTCACGTAGCGCTAACTCTCATAACCTCTTAAGGCATATACATGGGTTTTATAATCAATTTCTTCAAGTGCAAAAGCACAAAACTCACTAGTTTTACATCTTCTGAAAACTTTCTTAGTTCATTTTCTCTACATACAACTCATAATCATTTTCTAGAAACATATGGATTACATCGGAATCCATACGCTTAACTTTAACTATATCATTATATATTATTTCCGATTTCCTTTATTACATAGCTACTATAGTCATTTAACATCATCAAGAAATTGCATGACCATTTAAAAAGCTATTAAGTGGCGAACCACTTACCTCAAGGTCTCGACGAGGCTCCTGGACGCCGCTCCGCGCTCGTCACCTACACAACATTTCATCATTACTAATAACAAAACTCAATTCTCAACTATAAGGTCAAGAATCTCAACTAAGACCATTTTTCTCTATATATCCTCCTAACTTGTTTCTACTCAACCGAGGCTCTCTAATCCCAATTTTTGTGTAAAAGTTTTAGTTTTAGACCCTTAGGGATTACCCCACGCGGTCCGTTTAATTGTTGGAGGCTTAAAACTAAAAATCACATTTTTAATTTAAACGGACAGCCCTTGACAGTGTGCACTGCTACGCACTGCCCGGGACTCCGTTTTCCTTCGTTCTTTTTCCTACGGCTCACTTATATCCCATTCTAGTCACACGATAAATTTCATTGAGAAATATTATCGTTTGCTATGTCAAATTTAAGGAAAACGTCCGTTTTGGACACTTTCGGGCGCAATTAAGTGCCCATTTTGCAAACTATTGGTTTTAGGTTAGCGACGCTAGTTTTTCTTCCACAACTAAGCTTCATTTAACTAATAATGACTAACTAAACTCATTTCAAGCCATAACAATTGCGTTAAGCTAGCCGTTTCACTTCTCAGAGTTCTAACGACGCTATTTTGTGCATAACTTACACAATTTTTATCGGATTCGATCCGTTCCAAAACCTATGGTTTTCTATGGTTCCTAGGCATCATTTGAGGTGTAGAACACCCCCAAATAAGCCAAATATGGTCAGGTCTCCCCTAGCTAAAAATTCAGTTCGGGAATCACTAATGTTGTCAAAACTAGCTCTCTTGAGCTTCTCTTATTCCCACATGCTTTCCTATGCTTTTCTAATCATTTTTATGCTCAAACTTGGGTTCAAAACCTCTAAATTTCAGAGCTCATTTACTGTCTAATATGGTCATAACACACACATAAACATTACTTGTTCATTTGAACACTAACAATTCACTCAAAACTTTTATCAACTAGTTTGTGTGTGTGAAAAACAAATTTTCGTTTCTATGATTCTCAGGCCTATAACAGCCCATAAATAAAACCCTAAGTCATCATTTACACTCAAAAACATCTCCTCTAAGGTTCTATAACAATCACTTAGGTTTTGACACCATTTCTAGTGCAAAACCTCCAACAACATACAACACAATTCTGCAGAAATAATTTCAGCACACTGCTGGAAATTTTTGTAAAGAAAAGGAAGAGTAAGCTAATTTCTTACTTGGTTCTTGACTTAAAGAGTTGAGAGGGACTTGGGAGAGATCTTAGAGAAGAGGATTCAAGGCTTGAATGGGCTGGATGATTGTTTCTTCTCCCACTTTTCTGGTCTGGCGTCCAGACCCCTGCAGAGCTGTCTTCACTTTTCTGGTTCGGTTCTGCTCTTGCTGCTGCTGCTGGTTGCTTCCTCTTGAGCACGACCAGCAGCTGATCTTCCTCTTCTCTTCATGCCTTCTTCTTCTCTTCTTATGGCCTTTCACTTCTGCTCTTAATCTCCCTTGGTTCTGCACGTTTCTGGAAGCTTCTCACGCCAACAGCTGCTGCCCTGTTCTGCTCTCACGGTTTCTGTGTATTTCACGACTGAATGGCTGTATTTGCTGAAAATTATCAGCTAAGTCTTGTATTTATAGACTCCACCTTTCAAGAATTGCATTTCTTGCATTCATCTTTTTCTATTCACAAAAATCCTTCTCTTGTTTTACTTAATTGCTACTACACCCTTCATCCTTTATGGTTTTGAAGGTTTTGCTTCTATTTAATTTGTTGGGCTATCACTTAAACTTATTCAATCACTTAGTAACACTTTATTACTTATATTTATTTATGTAATGAAGTTCTAACTTTAGAACTTGTCTACTTGTCAATTATATATATATATATTTCTTATTTGTGGAAATCTAACTTTCCTCTTATCTAATTTTATTTTCTTGATAGTTTTTACTTTTAATTGATTGGTTTATATATCTCATAAACATCTTATGGGATGTCAAGTTTTTCTCTTGATCACTTGACTCTCTCTTTTTAATCGAATTTTAATTCGATTATCATTTACTAACATATTGGATTTCTTGACTTAGATTTTCATTGGGACGTTACTAAACTTTTTAATACGACAAATTTCGTCGTATTCTAAATGAATAAATTTCGGAGGCTATGAAATTAAATTAATTAAACGTAGAGAGTTATATTTTATCTCTCTAACTTAATTTCTAATGTTAGGACTTTAGAAGTCGGAGCTAGGAGTTTACAATTTCTTCCCCCCTTATAAAAATTTCGTCCTCGAAATTTAAATTGCATACCTTATTCAAATAACTGAGGGTACTGGGCACGCATCTGTGCTTCGGGCTCCCATGTAGCCTCTTCTAACTCGTGATTTCGCCATAACACTTTCACTAGCGGAATCACTTTGTTGCGTAATACTTGATCTCTACGATCTAGGATTTCTACTGGATGCTCTTCGTAGGTTAAGTTTTCCTTCAACTGAACTGGTTGCTCTTGCAAAATGTGAGAAGGATCAGCTATATACTCACGTAACATAGAGACGTGGAATATGTCATGGATGTTGGCTAATTTTGATGGTAGCCTCAGTCGATACGCCACTTCACTCACTTTGTCTACTATCTCATAGGGGCCTATGTATCATAGGCTAAACTTTCCATGCTTTCCGAATCTCAGAATTCCTTTCCAAGGTAAGACTCGTAGGAATACTTGATCACCCACTTTAAATTTTAAATCTCTTCTTCGATTGTCCGCATAGCCTTTCTGCCATATAATGCCTCATAAGGTGCCATACCAATACCCGACTGGTAGCTATTGTTATAGGCAAATTCTATCAATGCTAGGTAATTATCCCAGCTCCCCTTGAACTCCATCACACAGGCTCTCAACATATCTTCGAGAGTTTGGATGGTTCTCTCTGATTGGCCATCTGTCTGTGGGTGAAAAGCAGTACTGAAATGTAATCTGGTGCCCATAGCATCTTGTAGCTTCGGCCATAATCGAGAAGTGAAGCGAGAATCTCTATCTGATACAATGGATACTGGTGCGCCATGTAGCCTCACAATCTCGTCTACATACAACTATGCATATCTTTCCAAAGAATAGGTATGATTAACAGCAATAAAGTGGGCCGACTTCGTCAGTCTATCTACGATAACCCAAATGGCATCATGTCCACGCTGTGTCCTGGGAAGTCCTGTCACGAAATCCATCGTGATCCTTTCACATTTCCACTCAGGAATGGATAAAGGCTGTAGTAACCCTACTGGTTTTTGATGCTCAATCTTGATCTGTTGACAAGTTAGGCACTTGGATACGAACTCTGCTATCTCTCTCTTCATACCCTTCCACCAATAGTGGTCTCTCAGAGTCCGATACATTTTTGTACTCCCTGGATGCATAGCATATGCAGGGGAGTGTGCCTTTTCCATGATTTCTTTCTTCAAATCTGCTACATCCGGGACGCATAATCTTTGGCCCAACACTAACGTTCCATCACTTCGCAAAGTGAAGCTATTATGTTGTCCAGCCTCTATCTTGCTTTTCAATTTCATTAAGTACTGATCATGAGCTTGCAAGTCTCTAACTCTGTCTACTAACATTGGCCGAACATGGAAAGCTGCTAATAAGGCACCTGACTCTATTGTCTCTAAACTGACCCTCATAGATCTCAACTCTACTAGCATCTGTAAGTACTCTGCTGTAAGCTGGGCTACGGAGCTAGAGGGTTTCCTGCTTAGTGCATCTGCTACTACATTTGCCTTGCCTGGGTGGTATTCAATGGTGCAGTCATAGTCTTTAATAAGCTCTATCCACCTTCTCTGTCTCATGTTCAAGTCTTTCTGCATGAACAAGTACTGTAGGCTTTTGTGATCTGTGAAGATCCTGCAAGGTACTCTATAGAGATAGTGTCGCCATATTCTCAAAGCGAACAATACAACTGCTAACTCTAGGTCGTGTGTTGGATAGTTCACTTCATGCTTCTTTAATTGCCTTGAAGCATAAGCTATCACTCTATCATGCTGCATCAACACACAACCTAAACCTTGCCTGGAGGCATCGCAATATACTGTAAATCCTTCACTTCCTAAGGGAAGTGTAAGCACTGGTGCTATAGTCAGCCTTTGCTTTAACTCATCAAAACTGCTCTGACAGGCTTCTGACCAGATGAACTTCTCTTCTTTTCTTGTTAACTTGGTCAGTGGAGTAGCTATCTTGAAGAATCCTTCTACAAACTTTCTGTAATACCCAGCTAAACCCAAGAAGCTTCTGACTTCTGTTATACTCGTGAGTGGCTTCCAATCTACAATAGCTTCTATCTTCTGGGGATCTACTGAAATACCCTCTGCCGACACTACATGTCCCAGAAATGCCACGCGATCTAACCAGAACTGGCACTTGCATACAACTGAGGCTCTCTTAGAGTCTGCAATACAATCCTCAAGTGCTCTGCATGTTCCTCTCTACTACTTGAATACACCAGGATGTCATCGATGAAGACTATGACAAACTTGTCTAAATATGGTCTGAAGACACGGTTCATCAGATCTATAAAGGCTGCTGGGGCATTAGTTAAGCCGAATGGCATCACCAAGAACTCATAATACCCATATCTAGTTCTGAAGGCTGTTTTGGGAACATCTTCCCTTTGCACTTTCAATTCCTTTAGCTCAACTGGTGCTATCCGATACGGAGCTATAGAGATGGGTTCTATGCCAAGTGCTAGCTCAATATCGAACTCAATCTCTCTATCCAGGGGTAGTCCTGAAAGGTCCTCGGGAAATATATCAGAGAACTCGTTCACCACCGGGACTTCTACTAACTGTAGCTCTCTGTCGCTAGCTTCTATTGCATAGACCAAGTACCCCTGACATGCTTTACGGAGCATCTTATTCGCTCGGATCACGCTTACTAAACTTGTAGAGAGTATTTTATTTTATTTTTTTTTGCTCTCCACAAAAGATCACATATGGTTCCCCAGGCTTGCTGAACTGAACCTCTTTTCTATAACAATCTACAGTCGCGCGATGCTTGGATAACCAATCCATGCCCAAAATGATGTCAAAGTCATGAATATCGAGCACTATTAAATTAGCCTCGAACTCATTACTTGCTATAGTCACCTTACTTTTCATGTAAACTCTATCCGCAATTAGCGAATCACCTGTGGGAAGTGACACTACCATGCTACACTTGGTCGGACTCAACTCTATGCCGACTCTATCTATGAACTCTCGAGAAATAAAAGAATGGGTGGCTCCTGGGTCCACCAATACATGAGCATCAACATCAAATAAAGAGATGGTACCTGTGACCACATCTGGTGTAGCATCTGCCGCCTGCTGGGTCACTGTATATACTCTGGCGGCTTAACTGTGGGGTCTACCTGTCGGTGCTCTGGGAGGTCTACCTGGCTGTCCTCTGAGGGGTATATCTCTACCTGCTCCGCTACCAGGCTGCCATGCACTAGTAGCTCCTCCAGTCTAGGGGCCTCCCCTATCGGGTCCACAACTCCTACTAGTCTGCCCCTGAACTGCTGATCTGGCCTCCGATGGGCTCGAAGTTACTGCACTGGGATAGTCTCTCATGAAGTGGCCCTCCTGTCCACACCTGAAGCACCCTGTCTTGCCCTGAAGGCACTCACCATGATGTAATCGGCCACATCTAGCGCACAATGGTCGGCTCCTCCAGCTCTGCTGGCTCTTGGACCCTACTGATGATCGGAAAGAACTCTGACTGGTCTGGGGTCTTTGACTCTGCTGCCGACTCTGTGACCCTGCTGAGCGCTGCCCACTCTTGGGCATCTTGCTGGACTCTCCCTGATGGCTACCGGTCCAGCTCCGCTTCTGACTGAATTTCAACTTGGACTCTACAACGGTCTGTGCGCTCTGCTCTACTCTGGTGGCTGCCTCTACCAGCTGTCCATATCTAGTATGCGAGGCAGATGTCACAATGGTCCTAACCGCGGGGTTAAGACCTACCATAAATCTATTGATCTTTTCTTCCTCATTCTCTACAAAGAATGGAACGAGGCGGATCAACTCTGGAAATTTCTTCTCATATTTTGGCACTGAGGAGTCCCCCTGCTCTATTCTATAAAATTCTTGTATTTTAGCATCCTTATAGCTCTTGGGGAAAAATCTGTCTATAAACTCTCTCTTGAACTCGGCTCAGGTGACTCCCTCTGAGTGGGCTCTCTGATGCGCCTTCCACCAATCCTTGGCGCGATCCCTCAGTAAGAAGGCTGAGAAGATGACCATCTGATCCTCGGTGCATCTTAGGATCTAAAATATTTCTTCATTCATCTCTAGCCATGACCATGCTCTCTCGGGATCCCCAGTCCCGTCATATGGCTTCGCGCCTAACCTGAAGGCGCGCTCTACACTTGCCCCTGTCTCCCGCGAGTGCTTAAGGACCGCGGTTAACATTTGGGTCATCTACTCCATCTGCCCTGGAGTAGGTCCTGGGGCAGGCTCTGGTCGTACTGACTGTGATGGCTCTGGGTGTGCAAAACTTTCTGGCACGTTGACAGACTCGTCAACCTGCTCTCTATCTGCTGTGGGTGCCTCTGTGGCTACCCGTCTCGTCCTCGGACGATCTCTATGCTGCATAGCTAAGCGTGTACTAATACACTAATAGCCACAAATCACGAAATTTAAATTTCAACAACTAGCTCAATATCATCTGGCATGATAATTTCATGCAATATTTAACTCACAATCTTATGCATAACTTTCTACTTAGCAACTTGCTTCGAAGCATATTCCTAACATGCTGAATTCAAATACTATAACTTATACTTTAGCTTATGCAATCGATGAAAGCATAACTCTCAAAATCTTTAAAAATAATGCATGCACAAGTAACTTCGTGCCTTAAGCATAACTAGCGCACAATTTGTGCGAAATAGCTCAAACTTTTCTTTTAAAACTTTTTCTCAACTGAACGAGAACCGGGCTCTGATACCAACTTGACAGGACCCTTCCCAGACCTTATCTAAGCTCTTGTCTGGAGAATCCTGCCGGGCACTTCAACGGATTCCTCGAAACCGACTCGTCGGATCGAAGACATCCGGGAAGCGAACCCTTTCTTTCTGTATCCGGTTTACTCGTTAAAACTTAGTGATTTGAATTTTTATCGTCACTGGTTGGGAGTGGTAAACATTTTCTTTGATTCTTTTTCAAATTCATTTTATAAAAATTTCGGCAGCATAACGACTGCATTTTTGATAAACCAAAAATTTGACCTGTAAGAAAAATAACACTTCGACTATTTCAATACACCTCCCAACTTCTATAATTCTCAATCATGCATCATTCATCACACATTCATAAGCATATCAATAAGCTTTAATGCCAAGTATACATATATGAATCATATATAGTATGCATGAATATATTTACATTTTGCAATCTCAACATCATTGAAATTCAAAATAGACATGATTAAATACATAATACAAAAATGTATATACATGTCTTGCGCTATCGCCCACCTATCAATGTGTATGCAAGCAAAAGGTCTCGATCTCGTCCGATGGCGGCACGTAATAAAAACCAATGAGCTATAAAATAAATCAGAGGTTAGTGCAATAAGGATATATAATATCACATACACCAACATAAGAATTCATTATTGACTCGAGTTTTACAACTTCCTTAAAAATTCTTCCATGTATATCCTTGACTCATTCTAACCATCACGGGCGATTATAACTAACGCCTATCGTGAAGCTACTAAAGTGTCTCGACCACTACGTTACGGAATTCACTGCATCGTACGTAGGGCGCTAAACTATTTACTGAACAACTACAATGCGGAATTCTCTGCATCGCAAATGTA
This sequence comes from Litchi chinensis, assembly GCA_019925255.1. Classification (NCBI taxonomy): domain Eukaryota; kingdom Viridiplantae; phylum Streptophyta; class Magnoliopsida; order Sapindales; family Sapindaceae; genus Litchi; species Litchi chinensis. The sequence goes on from CM034471.1 coordinate 19,554,782, forward strand.
GTGCTAGATCTTTAGACGACTACGAGCGGAATTTACTGCATCGCGTCGTAGCGCTAAAGCTTATCGCTGAGCAACTACAATGCGGAATTTTCTGCATCGCAATTGTAGTGCTAAAACTCTGGGCAACTACGAGCGGAATTTACTGCATCGCTTCGTAGCGCTAACTGTCAACTAACCAACTACGTGCGGAATTTTCTGCATCGCAACGTAGCGCTTATATTTTCTAGGAAACTGAGCAACTACGGACGGAATTTTCTGCGTCGTCTCATAGTGCTAACTTCTCTATACTCTGAGCGACTACGGACGGAATTTTCTGCGTCGTCACGTAGCGCTAACTCTCATAACCTCTTAAGGCATATACATGGGTTTTATAATCAATTTCTTCAAGTGCAAAAGCACAAAACTCACTAGTTTTACATCTTCTGAAAACTTTCTTAGTTCATTTTCTCTACATACAACTCATAATCATTTTCTAGAAACATATGGATTACATCGGAATCCATACGCTTAACTTTTAACTATATCATTATATATTATTTCCGATTTCCTTTATTACATAGCTACTATAGTCATTTAACATCATCAAGAAATTGCATGACCATTTAAAAAGCTATTAAGTGGCGAACCACTTACCTCAAGGTCTCGACGAGGCTCCTGGACGCCGCTCACGCGCTCGTCACCTACACAACATGATTTCATCATTACTAATAACAAAACTCAATTCTCAACTATAAGGTCAAGAATCTCAACTAAGACCATTTTTCTCTATATATCCTCCTAACTTGTTTCTACTCAACCGAGGCTCTCTAATCCCAATTTTTGTGTAAAAGTTTTAGTTTTAGACCCTTAGGGATTACCCCACGCGGTCCGTTTAATTGTTGGAGGCTTAAAACTAAAAATCACATTTTTAATTTAAACGGACAGCCCTTGACAGTGTGCACTGCTACGCACTGCCCGGGACTCCGTTTTCCTTCGTTCTTTTTCCTACGGCTCACTTATATCCCATTCTAGTCACACGATAAATTTCATTGAGAAATATTATCGTTTGCTATGTCAAATTTAAGGAAAACGTCCGTTTTGGACACTTTCGGGCGCAATTAAGTGCCCATTTTGCAAACTATTGGTTTTAGGTTAGCGACGCTAGTTTTTCTTCCACAACTAAGCTTCATTTAACTAATAATGACTAACTAAACTCATTTCAAGCCATAAAAATTGCGTTAAGCTAGCCGTTTCACTTCTCAGAGTTCTAACGACACTATTTTGTGCATAACTTACACAATTTTTATCGGATTCGATCCGTTCCAAAACCTATGGTTTTCTATGGTTCCTAGGCATCATTTGAGGTGTAGAACACCCCCAAATAAGCCAAATATGGTCAGGTCTCCCCTAGCTAAAAATTCAGTTCGGGAATCACTAATGTTGTCAAAACTAGCTCTCTTGAGCTTCTCTTATTCCCACATGCTTTCCTATGCTTTTCTAATCATTTTTATGCTCAAACTTGGGTTCAAAACCTCTAAATTTCAGAGCTCATTTACTGTCTAATATGGTCATAACACACACATAAACATTACTTGTTCATTTGAACACTAACAATTCACTCAAAACTTTTATCAACTAGTTTGTGTGTGTGAAAAACAAATTTTCGTTTCTATGATTCTCAGGCCTATAACAGCCCATAAATAAAACCCTAAGTCATCATTTACACTCAAAAACATCTCCTCTAAGGTTCTATAACAATCACTTAGGTTTTGACACCATTTCTAGTGCAAAACCTCCAACAACATACAACACAATTCTGCAGAAATAATTTCAGCACACTGCTGGAAATTTTTGTAAAGAAAAGGAAGAGTAAGCTAATTTCTTACTTGGTTCTTGACTTAAAGAGTTGAGAGGGACTTGGGAGAGGTCTTAGAGAAGAGGATTCAAGGCTTGAATGGGCTGGATGATTGTTTCTTCTCCCACTTTTCTGGTCTGGCGTCTAGACCCCTGCAGAGCTGTCTTCACTTTTCTGGTTCGGTTCTGCTCTTGCTGCTGCTGCTGGTTGCTTCCTCTTGAGCACGACCAGCAGCTGATCTTCCTCTTCTCTTCATGCCTTCTTCTTCTCTTCTTATGGCCTTTCACTTCTGCTCTTAATCTCCCTTGGTTCTGCACGTTTCTGGAAGCTTCTCACGCCAACAGCTGCTGCCCTGTTCTGCTCTCACGGTTTCTGTGTATTTCACGACTGAATGGCTGTATTTGCTGAAAATTATCAGCTAAGTCTTGTATTTATAGACTCCACCTTTCAAGAATTGCATTTCTTGCATTCATCTTTTTCTATTCACAAAAATCCTTCTCTTGTTTTACTTAATTGCTACTACACCCTTCATCCTTTATGGTTTTGAAGGTTTTGCTTCTATTTAATTTGTTGGGCTATCACTTAAACTTATTCAATCACTTAGTAACACTTTATTACTTATATTTATTTATGTAATGAAGTTCTAACTTTAGAACTTGTCTACTTGTCAATTATATATATATATATATATATTTCTTATTTGTGGAAATCTAACTTTCCTCTTATCTAATTTTATTTTCTTGATAGTTTTTACTTTTAATTGATTGGTTTATATATCTCATAAACATCTTATGGGATGTCAAGTTTTTCTCTTGATCACTTGACTCTCTCTTTTTAATCGAATTTTAATTCGATTATCATTTACTAACATATTGGATTTCTTGACTTAGATTTTCATTGGGACGTTACTAAACTTTTTAATACGACAAATTTCGTCGTATTCTAAATGAATAAATTTCGGAGGCTATGAAATTAAATTAATTAAACGTAGAGAGTTATATTTTATCTCTCTAACTTAATTTCTAACGTTGGGACTTTAGAAGTCGGAGCTAGGAGTTTACACATTCTCTCTCACGGTCAAGCTTTCATATCCCTCCATTCTCTCATTTTGTTTCAGTTTTGATCTCTTTCAAGTTTTCCTTGCTCACAACATTCTCTCATCACTCAAGATTCTTTCAAGCTCACGGTTCCAACATCATTTGGTTCAAGTAAGCTCTCATTCTCTCCTTCTAGTCACGGCAATCTCATCCTTCGTCATTTCTTCTTGTGGTTTTTGAAGAATAGAAACAAGAGTCAAAGTATAGTCACGGCTAGGGAGAGAAAGTGATGACCGAGCACATGCATGTAGAGATGATGATGTAAGACACATGCATGAGACTTGGAATGGTTTATGAGGTGTTTCCATCAATATCGGAAGGTAACGTTTAGTTTCCAAATAATTTCATTAAGTTTTCGAAAGGAGTTTTGTGTCAAAGCATGCTTAGGTCTTAGGATTTACTACCTTATTAGTGCGGAGGTTGGTTTGTGGATGATTTGGATGATAAATTGATTTCGAAAGTGAATGTGCATGTGTTTGGAAGGTTTAGCCATGAGGTCATTTTAGGATTGATTGAGTTTTTGATGATTTTGCTATTTTATGGATGTATTTAACATGTGTTAGATGTGTTTTGAGATGTGTAATAACTTGGAATCATGACTTTGGGGGGGATATATGCATTCAGCCATAAGGGTAAAATGGTCTTTTCAAATTGTTTTTGTTTGGGTTATGTGATTCTAGGAAGTATTTGAATGTTAAGGTGAGCTCGGAAGTCGAAAACAGATTTGTTAAATTTTAAATGGTCATTTCGCAAATTTAGAATTCGAAAACATTTAAAAACGATAATTATTGAATTTAAATAATCTTGTGTTGAATTGTGATTTGTATGAATGCAAAATGAATTGAAAATGTGAAAAGAATCAATACTAAGGTTATTGCTTAGAATCGGCTAGAGGAAAGATTTGAGTTCAAAGTTGTTGTAAAATTTCGTTAACATAATTTTAAGTTTCGAATTGTTATGCTTATAGCATTTAAATTATTAGAATCATGAACGAATGATAATTGAGAATAATTGAAGTGAAAGTGAATTATTAAACGACGTTTCGAAGTGATGTATTCGTTGAGTGATTCGTTGAATTTTCGTGTTTATGGATTTGAGCTAGTAACATTATTCGAATTGTAGTCTGAAAAATCGATTACGGATAATATATAGGATTTTCGGAGACGAATAAAGAGGATTTTCCATTGTTAGAAAAAGTTAGCCAGCTAGGGAATTCAGGTAAATGTCCTAATAAAAGTATTTTGAGCTAAAGTTATTTGTATTCACGTTACAATTGTATGTTAATATATATATATTCATATTGTTATAATCTTAAATTGATTATCTATATATTTATATATATGTATATATATACGGAAAACGAGTTTTACCAACTTGTATGAATTACGGAAATTGTCGTGAAATGTGAGTTTTGAAAGGTGAAACTTGTGATTTGAGATGATTTTTAGCATATGGTACATACATATATTATGTGATTTTCGGTATCGGTAGAGTACCCGGAGGCGATGTGGGATTCTGCCTAGGAGACGACGTGGAATTCCGTTCCCTATAGGGTACAATCTAAGATAGCTTACTACCTAAGACGATGTAGGATTCCGCTCCGTAGCGAGGGATAATTCCGCTACGTGATACCGGATACGTATGGCCTGAGACGATGTGGGATTCCGCTCCACCATACGGCATGGCCTGAGACAATGTGTGATTCCACTCTGCCATTCATTAGTGTGTTAGTACCGTATGACTCGAAAGTGATAGTGAATGACATGTTTTAAATAAAAAGCTTTTCAAAAATAAAGTCGCCATCATTAAGAGATTACAAGTATGAAATGGGAAATTGAATATGAGATTACATGTTTACTCTCATTTCAATATTTGAAAAGCATAAGAATGTGATTGGTGAATTAAACATAGACTTTTCAAATTAGTATAGATTTATGTGAGTTATGATACCTATGAGAAATATAAGTGAATATTCCTGCATTGAGATGTTTCGAGTCCTTGATATAGAGAAACATTTATATCTTTCAGCATGGTTTTGTTTATGAAATAAAATTTCAAAATGATTTTAAAAATGACACTTTAATAATGTTTTTGAATAGAAATTAATGATATACATTGAGTGATATATACTCACCCTAGTTTTGTTGCTTTCTTAAAATAAAAATCCCCCAGGATCAGGTACAAGTGCAGATGACCAGACAGTAAGGACCTCTCACCAGGAGTAGTGACACGCATCATTGGGCGTAACTGTGATATCATATTACCTTCATGTATGACACTTAGTTTTTTTTAAGCCTACGGATGTTTTCAAACTATATGTAAATATAAATTTTCTTACTTGAGTTTTATGTATATATTTGATCATGCATGCCATGTTTTGGAAATATAAACTTAATTCGAAATCAATACTTATGATGGGAATGTATGTGATTTGTGAAAACGGGCCTAAGGCCCTGCAGATTGAGAAAATGATTACTATACAAAGTGTATAGGTTTTAATTTCGATTTCACAGGGTGACATTTTTCTAGAAAAATAGTCATTGTGCTGCTGAAATTCTTACAGAGATGCTTTTCATAAACTTAATTTTTAAAATCAAAAAAGTTCTCACCCTATTCCGTTGACAAATGTTGTGTAAAAAGAGTTTTAGAAATGAGTTTTCTAAGTATGGTTTTAAAAAGGCTTAGCTTCACGGGAACCTTTCAGCCAAAGGGAATCCAGTCTAAAAGGTTACCGTGGGGTACCAGACGGGTCTTCTGGAGAGTAGAAATGGGACCCGTCAGTGTTGGTATCAGAGCCAGGTTTTCAAAATAGGGTTGTTCCTTTTTACGATGTTTTCATAAGCTTTTCCAGGACAACCCGAAATGATTTTAAAGAAAGAGAAGCTCATGTATACATCCCTAAGAGTTGCATATATTTATAATCTTGTTTTTGATGGATCATAGCAATATGCACCGATGAAGCCGTAGAGGTCCCAAAAGAGCTCTCCTAGAGGCTCCAGCACCAGAGGTACCATCCTCACAAGAGGCTGAACAAGCAATGGGTTCGACAAACGCCTCCATGAACTAACCAGGACCATCAGGACCGGCAACACCGGTTAGTGGAAATTTCAATACGGAGCAAGTGACTCAGATATTGATGACAGCTATGTGCTAGTTGCGAGAGACTCCAGAAACACTGAAAAATACAATAGAAAGAGTTTGTAAACTGGGAGCTAAATCGTTTGATGGTAGCAGTGATCCAGAGAGTGCATTAGCCTAGTTAAACAAACTCAATCGAATATTCGGAGTTATGGACTGTACAGACGAGCAGAAAGTCCTATTTTCCACCTTCCTCCTAGAGGACCGAGCAAAAGATTGGTGGGAAGCATTAGAGAGGCGACATCCAGCTGGGGTGTCCTGGACCTTATTCCAAAGAGAGTTCATCGACAGGTTCTATCCGAAGAGTTACAAGGATGCTCGGGGTAGAGGAGTTTTTCATACTAGAATAGGGTTCAGCTTCAATATCAGATTATGAAAAAAGGTTCTCGGAGTTGGTCCGGATTGTACCGTTCATCGCAGAGAATGAGGAACATAAATGTAAGAGATTCCTAGTAGGTCTAAGCCCCAGCATTAGAGTTCATTTGTCTCTAGCCCCTCAGACACACTACGGGGAACTGGTAGAGGCTGCATTAAAAGTTGAGCAGAATATGACAGTTGTCACTCAGAGTGGTAAACCAGAAGGCAAGCGCAACAGATCCAGTTTGCCCCCAACAGGGCCCAACAAGATTACTAAAAAGAAGAGCGGGTCCAGATCGGTAAGTAACAGGAGGATGAGTCAGGGGGCAACATCCAGTAAAAGTTCAGTTAGATCTCCATCACCATCTGGAAGCTTTCATGGTACAAGAACTTCCTAGCCAGAGTGTAATAAATGCGGACAGAGGCACAAGGGTGAGTGTCGAACAAGTAGTACGGCCTGTTATCGATGTGGACAGGAGGGTCACTTTATTAAAGACTGTCCACAGTCAGTAGAGCCTGCGAGTTCAAAAATCAAACCTACAGCTTCTACTCAGGCGAGTGTAGGCCAGAGATAGGGAGGCAGAGGCTCCCAGACTAGAGGGCAGAGTACTACAGCTCCAGGCAGAGGCTCTGGGAGCAGAGGAGCACCTTCTATGGGTCAACCAGGTAGACCCCGTACGCAGGCCAAAGTGTTTGTAGTCACCCAACAGGATGCCGATGCTACTTCAGGTTTAGTTGTTAATTTTAGTGTTAATTTTAGAATTTTCATTTCCAAGTTTCGATAGGTTGGAAAGGGTTAAAATTTATACAAGTTTAGTACTGGAAAATTTGGCCCCATTCCTCATAGGAATGATATATTACTTCAGTATTGTGTTACTTATAAACTGTATATACTTGCACGAGTTTCTTATGTGTGTCTTGTGAACTTAGGACACACTTAAAAACTAGCCATCAGTGTATACTTGCATGTAATACTTGAGCATTATTAAAATACCCAGTCTAGTTTTTGGCGTCATTGTCGAGGATGATGTCTCAAACTTTAGTATTAATATCAAAACTAGTTAAAGCAATTTTACTTCAGACAATTTTTCTTTTTCTTTTTCAAGTACTTCGGTCTTTGTATGCGAAAATCGAACAGTACTGAGCTATTACCTTTTGATAGTGAGATCGAAAGGACAATTGAGAACATAAAGAGAGCTAAAAAACTTAAAGAATCAACAGACATCATGGGAGACAATCAGAATGTAGTTGAATGAATAGTTGAGGTAGCTAAAAACCAAGCAGTAGTTGAGGGTTCAAAAACTCTCTTTTTTTTCTTTGGGTGGGAGGGGGGGGGGGGGGGGGGGGGGGGGGTGGGGGGTGGGGGGGGGGGAGTGGGGGGAGTTAGTAAATTTTTAGTCTTTTTTCATTCTCGAATTTCTTTTTTTTTTTTTTAATTAAGGTATTTGTGAATGTTACAAAAAATGAATTAATGATAGTGGATACTAATACATGCAAGAAGACATTAAAATCTTCTAGTGGTGACTGCATTAAAGGAAAATGTGAGAGAGATTGTAAAACCATTTATGGAGCAAAGGCTACAGGGGCTTGTGATCTTATAGTTACTTACAGATGCACTTATATATGTTTATTATGTATGTTAATTTCTCCTACTAATATACAAAAGCTTACAAGTACCAAATAAATGAATTAATAAAAAAAATACTAACTTTTAGTAGAAATGATTAAACATTTTCTTTGATCCTAGGAGGTCAAGAGTTCAAATATCATCCTTGTTGAAGATGTGAGTAGTTCTATGAATTTAATATCTCCCCTTCCCCACCTTAAAATATATATATATACAGAGAGAGAGAGAGAGAGAGAGAGAGAGAGAGGGCTTTTAGAATCAAATATATCTAATAAGGACCAGCTAATAAAATTTATTAATTACATTTAAATTAAATAGGAGAAAGGATTTATTGGTTCTTACTTTTTAATGGATGAATTTAATTGGTTGGTTCTTACTTTTTAAAATCAGGTATATCTAATTATAAAAGTATTATATATAAATATATATATTATAAGACGATAAGATGAATTTCAAATATATAAAAGTAAGCAACTTAAGGTCTTTTTTTTTTTTAAAAAAAAAAGAAAACTAAATAGTTTTGAATTTATTATAGACTAAATAGTAATTAAAACCTGAATATGATTAATTTTTTCCGTACCTTAAATTTATAATGTTATGCTTAAAAATAGCATATAAACTTTGAACCCAAATAGAGGTCTGCCCAAGATAGCTAGAAGCTTAGTAGTTTGACATGGTAGGAAAGCCCATAAAATTTTTCACGTTAGCATGTGTCACATCAACATGATACTATACAATTAGAACTCTAAGTAATCGAGCAATGAAATGACATGCAACAAGCTAGCTCAAATTGAACAGTCCACATGTCAAACATCTCGCATTCATTATAGCTCGAGCAATAAAAATTGACATATTTTCTTATTTTAGTAAATTCCTTAAAATAGAAAAAGATTTTTATCAAATCTGTACGAAGTAGGAAATCTCCATAATTGTAATTTGATTCAATATCTAAGTATTTAATGCATATTGATGTACAATAGGAAGGAAATCCTAGCCCTTCCAACATTGTAGTGATTTAACTATAAGAAATTAAGGAACCTTAAACACAACAAATAGGGCCCTTTTTGTAGAGAAAAAAACCCAACTCTCTAGCCACCACATACAAAAATTCTGAAACTCTATGATTTTCCTCCATTGCAACAATATAATTGTGGATGTAAGCATCTTTCATATAGTCGAACCATGTTAAAAACTCTTTTGCCTCTTTGTTTTATTGCTTTCATATCTCTATTACATTGCTTAAAGCCCTAATTGCTTTTGTAGTTTCATTAACTTTGTCCAAATCATATTAAATTAGATGTTAGCTGATTTTATTAGTCAAAATTTTGGCGCTAGAAGGAGTGCCACACCACCTCTAATTCTATTTATTCTCACCATTAATAGTCTTCTTATTTTGGTAAAGCCAACGAATATATAAAATTAAGGCGAAAGCAATTTTGGTAGAGCCAATGAATGAGATTTTCTACACCGTTAGACGGTGCTATCAAATTCCAGTTTTGGATGGAGATATTTTAACAAAACATGACACCTGTAATGAAATGATCCATTCATGTAAATCTTGTGGTTTATGCACTTCTCATAACTAATTGTCTTAACATAGCATTTCATTTTGATTTATTGTTGCATACATGTATATAAACAATGACACTTACATATATACAAACATACATATATATTTATTGCATGTGCCAATGTGTATACATATATGTAGCCATTAATCAAAATTAATTGATACATTAACACATATATGTAACCATGAATCATAAGTAATTGCTACATTAAGACGATTATTTGTGACTCATGAGAAGTTCATGAAAATAAGATGTCAAAAGAGTAAAACTTGTCCAACCCAATCCTAGTCCAGTTTGGTTCTAATCTGGCTCGGCCTATTCTTGTAGATCTAGATCACATTTGGTTCTAACCCAACTTTTGAATGTTCAAACATGAGCCAGCTTCAGTAAATTATTACACAAGTCAAGTCCAGATCGAAACCAAAAAAAATTGGGCCACAGAATTTTTAATTTTTAATTTTTAAATATGCTAAACTTTAAATTAAAAGAAAAAACAAGATAAAGCAAGTAATGTTTGCTTGACAATTTTGTGCGGCGTTCATACATAATATTTTCAGTATATTGCATTTATATCTAAATCATTACATTAAGATAAAGTGGCCTGCTGATATAACCATGTTTTTCTTTCGCGTGTGCTGGGTTGCATTCTATTCAATATAATTCTTTTTATTTTATAGTAATTATTTTATAATGGATCCAAATTAGATTAGGACTGATTTAGTTCATCATAATCCTTAACCCTTAAGGATTGGGATGACAACAAGTTGGATTGGGGCTAGAGCAGCCTGTGCCCAAACCCAAGATTTTGGTGGGGTGCTCCAAACCCAAACCATGACCCAAACAGATGGTCATTTTGCACCCCAAACCCGGATCCAATTGGGGTGGTTTGTTTCAAAATCAATCCAATTTGATTTGATTCAATTCTAACAAGACGCAAAATTTATAAAAATGGATATATAAACAATAAATAAACATTAAAGCTTAAAATAAGCTGATCTTTACTTCAATTTAACATCACATCTAAATAATGTCAATATAAAGTTCATGGAAAACATAAATTCATCACATAAGAATAGCAACATAATAACAAAGTTTTATTACATACACAAAAATAATAATTAGCACGTAATAGAGTTTCATAACAAAATAATAAAGCACAACGTTTGAAAATAAACTGCAATAATAAATACTAACAAAAATAATATTAATGTGTAATAACCTCTAATAATAACAATAATGCTAGCACAACTTAACTCTTTTGAGATCTTTAGGCCAAAGTATGTGGCACACAATTTCTCTTTTAACAAAGGTCCTCCATTTATGACTATTCGTAGATGTTTTTAACTTTATAAATTTTCACTTAAAATTGAAAATGTTCCGGCATTTATGACTAATAGAGGCAGTCATCTATGGCTTGATGGGCAAGTATCAAGCCAAATTGGTATAGCCCCGTCTAATACTAGCTTGGGTGGGCTCGCATAGTATGTGTCAGGCATGCTAAACAGGTTATGACATTGGATTGTAGCTTGGTGCTAGGCTTGGAAGATGAAAGTCGCAAGACAAACCCTTAAAAAAAATAAGTTATGGCAAATTTTCTCATTTATCAAAGTTAATACGCAGTAGAAATTCAAACAGCAAAATAATAAAAAAAATGAGACAAGAATAAAGAAAGTGCATAATGATTTTTACATGAAAAGCCATAAAAGGTAAAAATCATATGACTAAAAATCATATGACTAAAACCATCTCTAGCTATTTTTGAATAAAATTCTACTAGTGAAAGGATTATAAATAATATTCACAACAACTCCCTTTGCGTAGTAATCTAACCTATTTGCAGCCTTATCTCGTCTTTCATGAACCAGGCCAAAATCGATTGGTCCTTCATAAAATAGGTATAAAATATGTCCATCAATTATCTTAATTACCGTAAATGTTTTAGGAATTTCCATGCAAATTATGTATTTTTCCAATTGAATTTAGATCATCTCTAGTTCTGCACAAATAAATCCATCTAGGGACATTTGTAACTGATAATTCATATTTGTTTCTTTTATTATTATTCTTTTTTATTTTGTTTCTTTATTTTTAAATGTAGTATATTATCTTTACCTTTTTTATCAAGAAAAATACAGTGTATTATGACTTTTGTTTTTATTACTTTTCACTTAATAGATCTAAATTACATCTATTAAGTGATTTTTGTTTTTTTTTGTTTTTTTTAGGTGGTTAAATCACTTAAAACCACCCAAAAATCACTAAAAAAAAATACCATAATTTTTAGCTTTTATCTGAATGTCAAATCACTTAATGATTTTTTAAATATATTATTCTAAATCTATTTTTTCGAAAATAAGACATTTCTAAATTTATCTTAATTTTATATTTTATAGATTCCTTTTGTCGACGTTTGGAAGCGGTTGACCTAGAGATTCAAAGGCTCAAACTACGACTGTAATAATAAATGATAATTAATATCGCTTAAGGTTTGTGAATGACAATAAAGATGATTGACAATCGGTTAAAGTAGGTAGGTGATAGTAAATAAGCAACTAATAATAGGAGAAGGAGAGGATGAAGAATGTAAAGACAGAAGATTTTTACGTGGTTCAGCAAGTGTGCTACAACCACGGGCTACTCTGAATGTATTTTAGCAGAGTGACGGTAATACTAGTATTTTTCTTATTTTTTACAATGAATTCCCCCTATTTATAGAGAAGAGGGGGGTTACAATTGAGTATTTTATATGCTAAAAATCATCATCACTTTCAACTAGTCTGACTTTCGCTATACTGCATTTATTACTACTGCACTTATCATTTCTTCATACCCACGCTTGCATTAAACGCTTCTCGTAAAGTCTTCAACTTATTAAATGCACGGCTGCCATTGCATTAAATACCTCTCGGGAACTATAGAGATCATGCCGGCACGAAATTAGGAAACCAGGGTGATCTGGCATCTGTTATCTGAGGGATTATTTGATGCGAGCTTGGGGGACCTGTTCTGTTCACCTTCGCGAGCTTGAAGATGTTCTGAAATGGGCTTTGGCATGGACGCGAGCTGAGAATGTACCAAAGCGGATCTGTCATGGGGGCGAGCCGAGAACGTACTAAGGTAGACTGGTCCTGGGTACGAGCTGGAGGATCCAGCGAGCTCTACATTACGACCTGAGGACTGGGCTCACTGGGCCCTTCGTTACTGTACTCATCATTTAGGCCATCAGTGGTCCATTTGCTTATTTTGTGAAAACGGACATAACATTAGCCCCCCAGCTCTCAATACGATCTGTGGGCTGAGAGCTGAATATGTTGCCTTTAATAACTGTTTGTGAGCTTAGAAGATGTTGTTTCAACTTCTGACCCATTATTTTTGACACATGACGACTCTTCAGGCATTGGTACCATAAGCACGTCTCGGGCTGTGCGCATTTAATGCACATGTCTTGTAACTGACAGCGTGTGACGACAGGAGACCGAAGCTCGCGCTGAACCGTCAGATCTATGGTGGTTATTCTTCCGCTAGATCGAACGGTTGGGGACTGAATCACGCGCCTATATAAACCTGACGCCTTTTCACTTTGGCCATTTTTAAAACGAAACTCTGTCAAATTTTTTCCTCGCCATTTCCTCTTCATTCCTTCCCACTCTCGGGCCAATCTTCTCCAGATTCATCATCTTTAAACATCAAAGCCCTTCACCAGCAAACGAGCATATAAAGTAAGTCTTTTGAACTAGCTTTGAGATTCTGTGACTCGTTTCTGATTTCTGTTGTGGATTGCCTTCTGATGTGCTTATTGACTTCGAATCTTGCCTGCACGCTTTGTATGCTTAGCCTTGAATGTTATACATGTTGTTTGTGATTTTCTGTTGTTTTGTTGGAGTAATTTTGGTGCTTGTAGATTTCGTAATCTGTTGGTGTGGTTCTGATGCTTGTGTTTGGGGTGGCTTGCTTTTGAACTGTTTGATAGAAGTTCTGTAGATGTAGGGCCATAGTCTTAGGTATAAGACTTTTTAGTTTGGTGGGCCAAAACAGCTTGATGGGCTCGCATTCTAGGCTCGCATTGTTTTTAGCAGCAAAGTGTGTGACCTAACGCATAGGGAAATAGATTTACAGATTCCTTACTTTAGCTCGCTAGGTTCAGTATGTTTTCAGCGTTCTGATACCATTCTTTTTTTTCTGTAGATGTCAGGTCGCTCGCGTCGTGGTCATTAAACTAGTGACGAAGCTTCCGCCCCTGATGAACAAATAAAACAAGTTAGAACCACTCAGGATGCGACCTCCCAAAGCAGTGAGGTCGTAAGAGAGCCCGCAGGGCTAGCTGAGCCCTCAACATCTCAACCCGCAGCTGAGGGGGGGGTAGGGGGGGTGGGGGGGGGGGGGGGAAAGGAGGCACAGCTCGAGAGGTCTTCCACCACTATGTTTCTGAGCTAAGTTTTCCAACGTTGAGGGCCTTAGCTGAGGAGTATGACTTCCCCTCAAAGTGTCGTGCTATGACTTCAGTCCTTCGCGACCATGCTGCTAACCCCCCTTCCGGATTTGTCGCCATTAGTTGCGAGCATTTGGCAGCCGAGCTCAGGTTTTCCATTCCTGATTACCTGATAACCCTTTTGAACAATCTGGGCCTTGCTCCTTTCCAGCTGACTTCCAACTCATATGGCCAGATTACTACCCTGACCGCCTCCTTTATCAAGCATGAGCTCGGACCTTCTAGCCCTTGAATTATTTGAAGCTTATATAGTTTTAAGGGCACTCATGGCCGCCAAGCGGAACAGCGAGATGAGTTGTACTACACCTCAGCTCATAATACTATTTATAGGGAGCGATTGCCCAAGAGTAGCGGCAAGTCCCACTGGTTTTTAGTTACCTGTCTTTCCCTTCATAACTTGAAGAATTTTTCGTTTGCACTTTCTCTAGGTAGATGTGGATTTTAGCTTGCATTTTTTTTTAAACGAGCTCATTTTGTTTTGCATACGTTTCTACTCGCAGGGTCAGGCTTACCGAGGAGGAGACCGTGACCTTAGAGACATTTACTACGGTTAAAGACGTTCTAGAGAACCTACCACCTTCAGATTACGATTTACGAGCTTACGGTCTTGCTCCTCAACCCGGCAACAAACATCTGAACTTCTTTCGTAACCTTGGGATTCTCGGGCAGAGAGAGGTCGTGTCAGTTCTTTAGCTCCTCGAAGTAGAGAGCCCAAGCCCACCCAGAAGTACTTCTGAAGAAATGGCCAAACTGGCCTTGGTATCACCCCCGTCATGCGTTCAGGCTAGGCCTGGAGAGCCGGATTTCATGATCGTAGACCTTGTTCCAGTGGATCCCATCCAGCAGGTGCCTTCTAAGCCCGTTGATGCAGTTGCTTCTTAAGTCGAGACAATTGTGGTTTCCAAAAAGCAAGCCCCCAAGCCAAAGGTTGTATAGGGAAAGAAGACGACAGACCAACTTACTGCCAAGAAAACTAAGGCTCCAACTGGAGAGAGCTTGACTGCGCTGGAGCCCGAGCCCGAGCCTGTGGTGAAAGATAAAGGGAAAGGTATAGCTCAGCCCCACCTTCTAAACGTCAAAAAGTCGGAAGAGAGACGGCGGTTGTAACACCCTCTCTCAAGTTATATTGTATCTATGTATGAGATGAGATAAATTTTATTTATAAAATAATAAAAAGGATTTTTAGAGTATTTGAAAGTGCAATTTAATTTTTATAGAGTTTCCGGAATGATCGGGAGAAAAATTAAATATTAAAAAGTTGAGGGTAAAATGGTAAAAATAAGAGATTTTATAAAGAATGACAAAATTGTAAATATGAGGAAATGATAAGGACATTGGGGGAAAAATGAAGAATTCTATAGAATCTGGTAAAAGCGTAATTTTAAAGAAGTCCAAGGGTGGAATCAAGCTTAACCCATGCCTATAAATATAGGTATGTGGTGAGTGGGTCGGTAGGAGAAAAATCTGGAAGAGAGAAAGAGAGAGAGAGTTGTCGCCGGAGAAGGAAGGAGAGCAGATCTGCAGCTACTCCAGGCTGATTTCTACCATTTTTGAGGAAGATCAAGTTTATTGGAAGGTGAGGAATCAGATCTAGTAAGATTTAATAGAAAAGAAATGAATTTATATGATTTTAGGCTGGTGAGAAAGTTGTCGAGAACAGCTTCTGGTGTGTAGGTGTTTAACCAAAATTTTGGTTTGTAGATTTGGTGATTGAAGCTATCAGCGAGCGAGGAAGCAAGACAAAGGTTGAGCAAGCATCTGGTAAGTGAAATGACTGAAAATAATTCTGAGTTGTGGTGATTTGGTTTTAGATTTAGATGATCTGGTTTTTGTCGCTGAACCTGATGAGGTCGCGACCTAATATATTTATGAAGAACTGAAAATGTATGTGTTAAGTATATGAATGTGAGATTAATTGAGGTCGGAATGTGTTGGTGCTAATGTAAGTCTAAAGAAAGGAGTGTTAGTAGGCATGTGTGAGTTCGGGCAAGAGCTCGCGAGGTGCGAATTGAAGGAGGCCCCTAGCGTATTTCAGCTGGTCGAGATGGTCGAATTGGAAAGCGAGCTAAGCTACGCTTGTTGCTCTCAATCTCACCTGTTTGGACTGTGCTGGAGTGTGAGCTCGTAAAATAGAGCTGAGTGAGGTCGTAGCTCATTAGGGGTGCCTGGCCAAGCTAGCCTAAGGCTGTAGCTCGCAAGGGCAAGCTGAGAGGTATGAGGAGCGACCTGAGTTAGAAAAAGATCTCAACTCACTAAGGGAGTGAGCTGAGGGAGCTCGCTGAAGATGGATGTCTTTAGTTCGGGTCGTGCTAAGCGATCTGAGCGAGCTCGCTAGGATTGGTGCCCTCAATTCGGGTTGAGCTGGGCAAAGTAGAAGCTCGCTAAAGGCGCGAGTTGAGATGCGAACTCACAGCTCAAGCTGGACTGACAGTATTACAGTCCTTAGCAGCATGTATGGATTTAGAGTTAGATAATAATTTAGCTAGCTAAGTGAAGAGTAAAAAAAAAATAATAATAATAATAGACAGACCTTCTAGCATTTAGACCCGGCCGGTATACCCTACAGTATAGGACATGTGTTGGGAGGGTTAGTCCTTCTAACATCGGGGGGACAGAGTCTGTCATGTCTATTGAGTCGTCTTCTATACTGTGAGGTATTGTCTCGCTTGTACTGTACGATGATAGTTTCACCACGCAGTAGCGGGGTGTCTTTGTAGCTTTGTCATGGTGTGCGATGATAGCTATTCCACCACGTGACCGCCCACCCCACACTAAGCGGAGCTGGTCTACCCATTCATATGATTGTAGCTTTCCTTGAGTTCCCTATTAGTATAAATTTTAGTAAGAGCAGCATACCATTGAAAAGCATATTTCAGAAAAAAATTATTTTAGAAAAAGTTTTTGAATTCCCAAAGAAAATTTATAAAACTCAAGTTTTCGAAAACAAATTATTTTTTTAAAGAAAAATGTTTTCAGGAGGTATTTTATAAAACTTAGTTTAATCAAACCCTCGCACTCACTAGACTTTATAGCTTACAATTATTTTTGGTTCTATATTACAAAACCTCCCAGGTGCAGGAACAAGGAATCAGGATACCAGTCTGCCGCAATCAAGCTAGGTGGGTCAGACGACTGACGACGCTGCATTGTTTTTTTTTCTGTAAATATTGTGCTTCTAATGTTATTATCAATTATGTTATCTTGCATATTTTAAGATTCAAACAATATTTTGTAGCATTTTTATATATAACCATGACAACATGTCTATTTTAGATCTTTGCATATTCATGATAATATTTTTTATCACAATATGATTGGCATGGATGTTGAGAATAATTTTAAGATTGATGGTTTTCTTGTTTAGCAAAGTTATTTACCGATACGGGTACACTCTACGACATCCCTTTGGGTTTTAATAGTTAGATTTCAGAAGGGTCTCATGGGGTGTCCGACAAGACCGCTGGGTTCATTAGAGGAAATCCAGGTCAGGTCTTGTCAGCGGTCGTCATTGGAAAGGGCTCAGGTGCCCAGGCTCCGGGGCGAGTTGAGGAGCCGGATGAAGGGGAATCTAAGGGAGACTCCGAGGAGGGAGTTGAGGCAACAGCTGAGTAGGAGTACTTTACAGACCTTCTTAATCTTATGCCTCAGTTTATGAGGAATCATACTCCGAAGCTCCAAAGGGAAGATTTGGCAAGTCGAAAGCTGGTAGGCTACGGAGCTCGCCATGCAGTGTTAGTAAACCTCAAACTTTAAACTTCAAACTTATTCATCTCTGCTTAATATTCCCAGTTTGAGTTTTAATCTTGTTCTTCTTCTAGACCAGTATGACCCTGATGAAGTTGATGAAGGAAATTGAAGAACTGTAGAATGAGAGGGTAGCTTTCAGGGTTACCGAGCAGAAGTTCGAGGTCGAGAGAAAGAAGCTACAGGACGAGGTGAGCTTTTTCCAAGGGAGTCTCAGAATGCGAAGTCACTTGCTGGGAGGCTGGAAGGCAAGTTGAAAAATGCTGAGGAAGCTATTTCTCACGAGGTGGCTCGCCAAAAGACTGTGACCATAAAATTCAGCAAGGTCAAAGGAGAGCTGAAGAAAACTAAGGACGAGTTGAATGCTGCTGTGGCGCGAGCTAAAGCTGCTGAAAAGAATGTTGATGCTGCGGAAAAAAAGAGCTTAGGTCACAGAGGGAAAAACCAACCTAACACAGCAAGAGGTGGCTGTGTTTCAACAGGAGCTTGCTAGAGCACACGAGGAGATCACCCAAGCTGAGGGGTGCGCCTAAGCTCGTATTGCTCAAGAGCGGAATGATGCTACTTTGGAGACGGGCAATGCATTCTTATACACGCTCTGGCTACATCACCCAGACATGAACTTCTCATTTTTTGGACCAAAGGCAGTCGAATAAGTCCGGTCGTTCGCAGAGCGCACTGTTAGTGCTCAGGATGCCTAATAGGACAACGCCGCCTCAGCTCCTTCAGTCATTCCAACAACATCTCCTCAAGGCCCTCAACCAGATGCAGCTTCAAAGGGACTTCAGCTCCTCAAGAACCTCCAGCTTCGCAAGTTCCAAAGGAAGCCCCGCGGAGTCAACCTTCCTTGGACGCTCCTGCCAATACGTAGTCAAATTTTTTTATTTTTACCTTGGTTGTAGTCTTTCAACTTCTCCTCCTTCTGTGAGTGCTTTATTTTTTGATAGTTATGTATTGGACTAAAATTTCACAGGTCGTGATTATTTTATAAAATTTTCCCTGCAATTTGCTTCATTTTTTGGCTAAGTATAAGACATGTATGATAAAGATCGCACTCCAATGCCATTGATTTAAGATAATAAATAATGAGCTATCATCAAGAATTGCTAACTAATAATATATCGTAATCACGATAGAAAACTAGGTCGCAGATATTAATTTAGAATTAATTCAGTTGCACCTATTAAATAAACAAATAAGTACTTATAGCTCGTGGGATGCTCATTCAAATGTATGCTTCAGAGCTTGTTAGCAATAAGCCTTTACGAGCTGTTGAAACATTTTCCCGAACTTTGATAGTTTCAGGTCATTGAGTCATCTTTTGTAAGTGCATAAGTTCGCAATTCACAGACAGCTCCTTTCATAAGCAGCTCCTTTCGTGAGCACATGTTTCGCAGCTCAGAGGTCGCACCTTTTGTGAGGGCATGAATTTGTGACTCACAGACAACTCCTTTCGTGAGTGCAAGAGTTTGCGACTCACATACAGCTCCTCTTATAGATAGCTTCTTTCGTGAGCGCATGTTTCGTAACTCATAGGTCGCACCTTTTGTGAAGGCATGAGTTCATGAGTCACAGGCAGCTCCTTTCGTCAGCGCAAGAGTTCGCAACTCACAGGCAACTCCTTTTATGAGCACATGGGTTCACGACTTCACAGGCAACTCCTCTCACGGGCAGCTCCTTTCGTGAGCATAAGAGTTCGCGACTCATAGACAGCTCCTCTCATAGGCAGCTCATTTCGTGAGCACATGGGTTCGTGACTTCACAGGCAACTCCTCTCACAGGTAGCTCCTTTCGTGAGCTCATGTTTCGAAGCTCGCAAGTCACGCCTTTCGCGGTGGCATGGATTAGGGGTCCCTAATAGTACATTCTAGGGCATATAGATAGCGACCCCTTCCACAGGTGAGACCCTTTCAGAGTTAGAGGTCCCTGGTAATAACTTCTAAGGCGCATGGGTAGCGACCTCTTCCACAGGTGAGACCCTTTCAGAATTGGAGATCCTTGGCAATACCTTCCAATGCGCATGGATAGCGACCCCTTCCACAGGTTAGACCCTTTCAAAGTTGAAGGTCCATAGCAATACCTTCCAAGACGCATGGATAGCGACCTCTACTATAGGTGAGACCCTTTCAGAGTTGGACAAGATATGCGTCTTTCAAATAACACCTTTTAGAGTGCACAGATGGAAACTCCTTCCACAGGTAGCGCCTAGGTAGTAACTCCTTCCACAGGCATCGCCTTCCAGAGTGCATAAAATGAGCAACTCTTCAGATAGTACATTCTAGGGTGCAAAGATGGCATCCCCTTCCACAGGTAGTACCTTTAGAGTGTATTGAATAAACAGATCGCCAATTATAGAAACACCTTGTAGGCCACGGAGAATAATAGCTCGAAGATCACGAGAGTGCTATGTAAGGCATCGACGAGAATGTATCCCGGGCTAGGATGCATATGTAAATAGCTCGCAAATCGCAGAGATATATTATAGTGCTTAGAATATATTATTTCGCTGGTTGCGGAAGTAGATTTCATAGAATATATAAAGGATAACAGTTTGCTGGCTATCTGGATATTTTCCCGAGCTCGAGTGATTGCTTGCAGAAGTATTTTCAAAGAATGATAGATAGCAGCTCGCTTAGTAGAGGTAATTTTGAGCATGAAAAATAATAGTTATGGCCCCTTTAATAATGAATTTTGCTTCATAGATTAGCCCGCTTCTGCATTGAACACATCATAGACAACAGCAAAACATGTGAAGTTACTTCATTGATAGTCATCAAAGTGAATTTTATAAGGGTTCAAGAACGAGCTAACAGTTATGTATAATAAGGGCAAAGATGTTCAGCATTCCAAGCACGGGGAAGCTCCGCTCCTTCCATGTTGGTTAAATGATAAGCCACATTCCCCAAGTTTTCTTTGATGATGCAGGGGCCTTCCTAATTCGGGTCAAGTATTCCGTTGTTGGCCTTGCGAGCTGTTGAGAGGATCAGCCGTAGGACTAGGTCGCCTGTCTTGTAACTCTGAACTCAGACCTTCTTATTGTATTATCTAGCGACCCTTTGTTGGTATACTACAACCCTTATGCATGCTTCTTCCCTAGCTTCTTTGAGCAGGTTAAGATTTGCAGCAAGCAATCGATCATTATCTTCAGGTCCGAATGTTGCTCTTCTCTGGCTAGTAACTTCAAACTCTACAGAGATCATGGCCTCTGACCCATAGACCATAGAGAAAGGGGTCTCCCCAGTGGAGTTGCGAGCTATGGTCTTGTAAGCCCAAAGCACTTTCTGCAATTCATCTATACAAACTCTTTTCTTTGCCTCCAACTTGGTTTTCAAGGTCTGCTTAATGATCTTGTTTACAATTTTGACCTAACCGTTGGCTTGAGGATGGTCCACGACCGAGAAACTCTTCATGATTCTAAGATCATTACAGAATTCGATGAACTAGTCACTACTAAACTGGGTCCCATTATTTGTCACGAGCTGCTGAGGAACCCCGAATCTGCAGATGATGTTGCTTCACACAAATTTTTTTATCTTCGTGGTGGAGATCTCTGCTAGTTCTTTGGCTTTGACCCACTTGATGAAGTAGTCTACGGCAACCACTACATGCTTGCACCTTCCGTGAGCTGTCGGCAGAGGCTCGATCAGGTCCATTCCCCAAATCGTGAAGGGCCACGGGCTCACCATTTGTTAAAGGTAAGTTGATGGAGTTCACAGGACTTTGACGAACCTCTAGCACTTATCACATTTCCTGACCAAGTCGATGGCATCCTGCTTTATGGTTGGCCAGTAAAACCTTTACCGAAGTGCTTTTTGAGCTAAAGACAGCCCCTTGGCATGGTTACCGCAATGGCCAGCATGTATCTCTTTTAGTACGATCTCGCAATCCTAGCCATCAATACACCGTAGAAGTGGAGCTGAGAAACCTTTCTTATACAGCATGTCATCATATATACAATAGCGGGCTACTCTAGCTCGCAGGCGGCGTGCCTCCAACTTATCGTTTGGCGATTTCCCCTCTTACAAGTAGCTTAGCAGTGAATTCATCCACGAGTCAGGGTGGACAGTTATTGTCATTACCGCATCTCTTCTTTCTATGTTGGAAGCCGGTAAGGACTCCACTGGGATAGCTCCCAAGAAATCTGTATCCTGGGTGGTCGCCAAGCGAGCTAGTGCGTTTGTATGAGAGTTCTGAGCTCGTGGGATTTGATTCACCTCGTATCTTTGGAAGGTTCCCAGCAAGTCATTTACCTTTTGGAGATAATCGGCCATCTTTGGCCCTCTTGCTTGGTATTCTCCCCAAACATGGAACTCTACGAGCTGAGAATCGCTAAAAATTCTTATATGTTCAGCTCGTACTTCCTTTGCCAGATGGAGTCCAACGAGTAATGCCTCGTATTCTATTTCGTTATTAGTGGCCTGAAATCCAAATCTCAAGGTATAGAGGATCTTGTGACCTTCAGGACTAATCAGCAACACTCCAGCCCCGGACTTATACTCATTAGAGAATCCATCTACATATAACTCCTAAGTCGGGCCATCTGAGGACTCAACTTCTTCTTCTGTAGATCCTGTGAATTCGGTAATGAAATCTGCTAGAGCTTGGACCTTAATTGTCGTTCTGGGCTTGTAATCGATATCAAACTGTGAAAGTTCCATGACCCACTTGAGCAATTAGCCCGAGGTATTTGACTTTTGAAGGATCTGCTTAAGTAGGTACCGCATGAAGACTTCGATCTAGTGAGCTTGAAAGTATGGACGCAGCTTTCTCGATGCGACTACCAGACAATATGCCAACTTTTCTATCTGCGAGTACCTAATCTCTACATCCACCAGTCTTTTGCTAATATAATACACAGGCAGCTGCATCTTCTCCTCTTCCCTCACTAAAGCAGCACTCTCAGATACAAGATGAGCTTCTCTCCTTCCTTTGGCTTGGACAGGAATGGAGCTTGACTCATATAATCTTTTAGCTGCTGGAATGCCACCTTACATTGCTCTATCCATTTAAAATTCTTAGCCCCCTTTATTGCATTGAAGAAAGGGATGCACTTGTCAGTGGCTTTGGAAATGAACCTGTTGAGGGTTGCGACCTGACCATTGAGGCTCTGCACATCTTTGACCTGAGCGAGGATCTCATCTCTATCAGTGCCCTGATTTTCTTAGGGTTGGCTTCAATTCTTCTGTTATTTACCATAAAGCCAAGGAACTTATCAGATGCCACCCCAAAAGCACACTTGAGCGGGTTCAACTTCATCCGGTAGTTTCTCAGTATTTGGCATATTTCATTCAAGTCGCAGACATGGTCAGCCATCTGCTTAGACTTCACCAGCATGTCATCCACGTAGACTTCTATTATTTTCCTAATCTGCTTCTGAAATATCATGTTGACCAGACGTTGGTAGGTCGCCCCTACATTCTTTAGTCCGAAGGGTATCACCTTGTAGCAATATAGGCCTCGATCAGTGACAAATAAAGTGTGCTCCTCATCCTTTGGGCTCATTGGGATCTGATTGTAGCCTAAGTAGGCGTGCATGAAACTCAAGAGCTGGTAACCTGCCATTGCATCCACGAGCTGATCAATCCTTGGTAAAGGGAATCTATCTTTTGGGCAAGCCTTATTCCAATCGATGAAGTCAATGCAGATTCTCCATTCTTCTTTTTCACGAGGACCGGATTGGTAACTTAGGCGGGTTTGTGGGCCTCACGAATAAACTTGTTGGCGAGTAGTTTCTCCACTTCCTCCTTAAGGGCGGCGTACTGCTCTGGTGTCATTGGCCTCCTTTTTTGGCGAATTAGCTTGTGGTGAGGATCAATGTTCAATTTGTGACACATAACTTTGGGAACTATCACCACCATGTCTTCATGATTCCATGCAAAAACCTTCATGTTCGCCTTTAAGAAATCAGCGAGTTAAGTTCTGACCTCTGGGGTTAGGCCTAGTCCTAGCTTCAAACACCTCTCAGGGTCCATCTCGCTGACTTGTACATCTTCTAGCTCCTTGATCGGTCCAGTAGCTCGGTCAACGTCTACCTTGCGGAGGTCGAGGTCGTGACTTACTCCCTTCTCGACCACAACTTGCGATTCGTCCTTTAAAACATGTTTACCTTCTTTCCCTTAACTCTCATTTTCACGGCATCTTCATAATAGTGTATGTCCAAGTGTTGTTCTCCTCGGACGCATCCTATCCCATTAGAAGTTGGAAATTTGACCGTATGTGTCTTGGTAGGGGTGATCATATCCAAGTGGTTCATTGAAGGCTTCCCCAGGACCACGTTATAAGCTAAGGGGCAGTCAATGATCAAGAAGTTTGCTAGCACGCTGACCTGCCGACCTGGTCTCCAAGGGTGAGTGGCAATCTGATTTGACCCACTAGGGTCACAGCATCTCCAGTGAAGCCATAAAGAGGCTCTGAGGAAGGCATCAGCTATTCTACTGCCAACCCCATCTGGTCAAAACAGTCTCTATACGTCACATTGACAGAGCTCCTAGTGTCGATCATAATCCGCTGCACTTCTGCATTGCTAATCTTGGTTTGGATGACTAATGCATCATTGTGGGGCTAACATACACCCCTTACATCTTCTCCTATGAAAACGATGTCATCCGAGATCGCTCTTGCTTTCTTCGCGGGTCCCTCCAATCCGCTATGACTCGTAAGCAAGGTGTGGTTAGCTTCCCGTACATATCGTTGGTGTGACCTGTTGGATATACCTACAATATGGGGACCAATATGTATGGTGAAGATGGTTCTTACGCAGGTTCACGTTCTTGCTTCAGAGTTCGTTGGGGTTGCTGCTACACTGGCTGCTGATGCTAAGATTGAGGACACTGTTACTGAGGTCGTTGACTCGCAGGTCACACTACATACTCTCCCAAACGACCTCATCTAATCAGATCTTCAACTGCATCCTTCAATAGCCAGCAATCTGAAGTGTTGTGCCCAGTTTCATTGTGATAGGCACATAATTTTTTTGGATTCCGGAGTCTGCTTGGAACACCTGTGGGGTTAGGCTTTTCGAAATCCTCCCTGCTCCTTTCAATGGCAAAGATTCTATCATGCGTGTCTGACAGGATATTATAGTTTTCAAATCGACCTCGGGGTTGAGACCGCTCTCTCCTAGGCTCTGGTCTAGCCTATTTTGCCACGATATTGGCAAAGCGATTTTTCTGCTCGCCATTCCTGTTCCCACCATGACTCTTCTTTTTCCCCTAGTGGGAACTACTCTCCTCATTGCGTTAGGTGAGGGACTTCTTGGGCTCGAACGCTTCCTCCCACCTTATTTCCTTGGCAGCTCATTCATAGAATTCACCAAGGTCCTTCACTGAGGATTTATATATGCTCTCGTTGAGCTTTCCATCTTTTCTGAGCCCCGCTGAGATCGCTGTTAGAATGCTCTCAACTAAAGGACTTTCGACATTACTCACCTCATCCTTGAATTGGGTAATGTAATCCTTCAAAGACTCTTTTTGTCTTTGAAAGATGGTAACGAGGTGGCACGGAGGCGCGAGCTACCTCATCATCGCTTTGTACTGATTAATGAACTACTGTTGGCACTCCTTCCAACTCCCTATGCTGCGAGCTGGGAGGCTTTTGAACCAAGTTCGCCTAGCATCCCCTAAGGTGGCTAGGAAGACTCAGCACTTGACCAACGAGCTGCTTGTCTGGAGGTTCATCTATACGTTAAACGCATCGAGATGGTTGTGAGGGCCACTACTTCCATTATAGGGGGGAATATTAGGGAGTTTGAACTTTGGGGATAAGAGTTTTGTCTCAATCTCCCTGGTGAATGGGACTCGCTAATCACGCTGCTGTACTTGATTCTGGGATCCAGGTCGCGCCTCCAGTTGTTGGACCCTGTGTAGCAATTCTTCCATCCCTGGATCTTGGGGCCCAGATTGCCTGGATAGGGATCGCCTACTTGTGCCTTTTTGTTCACTCGAGTATCGGCCTCGTGACTTGTGTCTCTAGTCAAAACTTTCTATCTATCGTAGGCCCCTTCGAGGCTCATACTCATAGTCGTCACAATGCTAGTGAGCTCGCTCATGTCCACGGCTAGCTCCTACATGTCGGCTACCACCACGACTCACCTTCACCCTCAAGTCTGCGAGATGAGGCATAGTTTCCCTTTCCTGAGCGCGTCGTCTGTCCCCTCTTAGGTTCGAATTTGAGGAATGGATTGAGCCTTCTAACAGCGGCCTTTCTCTATCAACTGCAACTTCTGGGGTTGGGACTTCATTTTCTGGCAACTGATGAGCTTCTCTCATGGGCGCGACCTCAACCCGTCTAAGCACGGCCTGGGCTTAAGCTTCTGTCAGTGCCCTAACTACTTCAATCAATTGTCTTACTGTATCTTCTAAGGCTCGTTGGCGTTGTTGCCAATCCTGAGCGGTATCTTCCCTAGAGGGCAGAGTGTTTGCTGGTCTTCCTAACCCTCAGGTTGCTCATCTACCACACCAATACTCCTGGTCGTTGGCGTTGTTGCCAATCCTGAACGGTATCTTCCCTGGAGGGCAGAGTGTTGTGCCGGTCTTCCTGACCCTCAGGTGGCTCAATTACCACACCAATACTCCTGGTTATTCTTATACTAGCTATCACAGTTAGTTAAAATGTAAGTAGTTAAAGGAAAAGGTCTCCAAGTCGTAGTTGGGCCCTCCTTCTAGCGCAAAAAGATGTCGATGTTTAAAAGCAGTTAACCTAGAGATTCAAAGGCCCAGACTAAAACTCCAATAATAAATGATAATTAATATCGCTTAAGGTTGGTGAATGGCAACAAAGATGATTGGCAATCGGTTAAGGTAGGTATGTGATAGTAAATAAGCAACTAATAACAAGAGAAGGAGAGGAGAAAGAATACAAAGATAGAGGATTTTTACGTTGTTTGGCAAGTGTGCTTACATCTGTAGGCCACTCTGAATGTATTTTAACAGAGTGATGGTAATACTAGTGTTTTTCTTATTTTTTACAATGAATTCCCCCTATTTATAGAGAAGAAAGGAGTTACAATTGAGTGTTTTACACGTTAAAAATCATCATTTTCAACTAGTCTGACTTTGGCCATACTGCATTTATTACCACTGCACTAACAATTTCTTCATACCCATACTTGCATTAAACGCTTCTCGTAAAGTCTTTCAACTTATTAAATGCACGGATGTCATTACATTAAATGTCTCTCGGGAACTGTAGAGATCGTGCCGACGCGAAATCAGGAAACCAGGGTGATCTAGTATTCTGCTATCTAAGGGATTATTTGATGCGAGCCTGGGGGACCTGTTCTGTTCACCTTGGCGAGCTTGAAGATGTTCTGAAATGGGCTTTGGCATGGACGCGAGCTGAGAATGTACCAAAAAAAATCTGTCATGGGGGCGAGCTGAGAACGTACTGAGGTAGACTGGTCCTGAGTGCAAGCTGGAGGATCCAGCGAGCTCTACATTGCGACCTAAGGACTGAGCTCACTGGGCCCTTCAGCGACCCATTTGCATGTGTCGTGAAAACGGGCATAACACCTTTTAAATGTAATTTAAAAAATATTGCAATGAATAAAATATTTATTATTTTACAATTTCAACTTTTATTGTAATAGTAAGTCAACTTAAAAATATTTTATTCATTTTTATTTAAATATATAATTTAATTTACTTTACTATATATAATTTTAAAAAAAATTACTTACGATAATAATTAATCATACTTTAATTATGAATAAAAATATTATTAACATATATATAAAAGTGTTTTAGTATTTGTTAAATTATTAATTATAATTGTTTGTATTATATTAAATAAAATTACATAACAATTAATAGTAAAAGAATATAAATGTCCAATTACTATACATTTAGAGGTAAGGCCAAAAAAAAAAAAAAAATCATTCATATTTTATGTTATAATCACTATTTAGTTTTTAGTCTTCAGTAACACCATTTAGTCTTTGGACAAAAATCTTATGATATTCTAATAATAATTAATTTTAAGCTTATCATTTTACAATCAATTTCTTAAGAAGATTTTAAATTATTCTTCACATTTTATAATTAATTTATATTCTTTTGAAAAAAATTGATATTTGAAAAAAAAAAATAGTTACTTTAGAAAAGATGGAATTTGAAAATTGTAGAGAATTTTATATCAGTTTAATTTTTGAAGTTATATAATAACATTCAAATAAATTTCTTGTTATTTGATAAAAGTGTAATCTTTTATTTTGGTTCAATGGGTGTATTGTATTATGAAGAAATGAAGTTTTGTGATTCCTTGAGGAGTATTTAAAATAAAACAAACTTCTTTTTTAATATAAGGTTGTTGGTCAAAGCTAACATTTTATTAAAAGGAGAAAAAAAAATACAAAGAAAAGCAAGACATAAAACCAAAAAGAAACAAAGATCAATCTTTAAATAAATAAAACTGAACCATGGGTAGGGAAAGACAACAAATAATTCAACCGAAATTAAACTATTGTAAATCAAACCTCATAGAGGATCTTATTAAAAATCTTACCGAAAAAACTCAATGGGAAAAGCTTGGCAATAAAAATAGAGTGTCCACCCAAATTTTTCGCAGGGATAAAATTCTTGACATTTGTTCTTATTATTACTTTTTTTCTTTAAAATATGTTTTCCTTTTTTTTATTTTTTTCTTTTTAACTAAATACAATAATTTTATCATGATTTTGATTTATTTTTAATATTCTGTAATTAATTTGTTTCCTTAAATGTTATTTGATAATTGAAATTAGTATTTCAAAATCATTCAAAATATTTTACAATTAATTTATTTCCTTAAAAAAATTTTAATATTTGAAATTAGTATTTAAAAGAAAGGATAAGGGTTTGAGAAAATAAAAAGGTTTTATCAGATACATGAGGAAGTGATTAATATTTGTGAGTGTGTTTACAAATTATTTAACCTTTTTAATAATTTTCTTTGAGGAGAATATTGGGTTTTTATAAATGGACCATGTTGGAGTATACATACAATTTTTTAGGGGTGTTAATATCGTTACTCTTTAATTAATCAATTGTATGTGTGATTCTACAATCCAAAACCACTAGATGTGCTTCGTGTTTTTATCGTGTAATAGCCTTTCACCTTACAAAAGATGCACGAGTAGCCCAATTGCATTTTTAATTAGTTTACATGAAAATAAATTCATGATATTATTTCTTGACAATGTGTCAATAACTATGTAGAACAGAAGAAATTAACAGTAATAAAGACATTGACAAAGAGGGTTCCCTATATATAGCTTGCATTCCAAACTTCTTCTGACAATCCTGATTGCATTCAGCATTGACACAAGCACCAGGACCATGAGGATTTATTGATTCTTCACAAACTTTAGCATCCACTGTCATCACTTCATACCCTACAATCGTCAAATAAATCTCTTAATTATCTGAACATATGCTACCAATAGTGAATATTGATTTGACCATTTAACATAACTCACAGGAATGATGCTACAAATTAAACTTGATTATATATCTTAATCCATATGCTACTTAAAATAAAAAATAATATCACCGAACCTCATTTTTGAACATAAAAAATCGGTGGCTTTACAATAGTTTCATTTTCAAGGGTATTTTGATAATATCACAATAAATAATAATCCTACTGCACATATGTATGTCTAGTTGCATAATTTCCATGCATGACACCCAATAAAAAGAGGGACACATGACCTAAACATAAAAGTACTGTAAGAGGCGTATTAAAAAACTAACCTCATCTTATCAAATATTTAGAGATCTAAACTTAAGGATAATAATTAATAAAAGACGGAAATTGTTCCTTTTTCTTTTGTAAGAACCACTAAAAAATAAAATGTTGTGAACTCCATAAATCTATATTATATCATACCACTCAACAACAATGCAACAATAATGAACACTATATCATGCCACCCAACAATAATGAAATAGAAGATATTTAATAACTTAAAAGAGGAAAAAAATTATAAAAGAAACTAAGAATTAACGAACACCTGTGGTGATCAGTAGAGCTAGCAAAATAGTGCCAAGGATTGAGAAATTTTTCATTCTCTCTCATATATTTTTGGGAAAAAAAAAATATTTTTGATGAGGTTCTAATACCAACTTCAAAATGATGAATGGTGCTTTTCATTCATAGTTTTCTCTATCAATGTACAACCAATATATAAAGATAGAAAAACTTACAATCAAGTTATACAATCACCTATAATCTCTCCCATTTACATCAATCATTCCCCCAATTATGTACATCTTTTTTTAATATAAAGTTGTTGATCAAAGCCAACATTTTATTAACAGGTAATAAGAAAAATACATGGAAATACAAGACATAAAGCCTAAGGAAAAAAAAAAAAATCAATCCTTAAAGGAAAAGAATCAAACCATGGCAAGGAAAAAAGAGCACCCCCTCATAGCCAGAATTAATGAAACCGATAATGACGTTTGTCAAATAGATCATCAAAAAAGGGGAAAAATTAAAAAAAATTAAAAAAAAAAAAAAACTCATAAAGAAAGAGTCGTCTACTACCAAGTTGAACAGACAAAATAAGGAGAGCGAGAAGCTATTGACGGACCCCCTTCCTTATACAACGACAGCCCACCCGGCAACCCCACAATGGCCTTCTAATATAGATCTGCTTCGGCTGAAAGGTTCCCATGAAGTCAAGTATTTATCTTTTACTGAAAATCTTTTATAACCTTTTAGAAATCTCTTCTCTAGCAGAAATGGGTGAGAGCTTTTTCTTTTAAAATATATATTTGCAAAACAGAGTTTGTAAAAATTTTGGCAACACAACGACTGTTTTTCTAAAAATTTCACCCTGTAAAAATTGATAGAAAACCTGTACGCTTCTAAAACAACACAATTCTCAACTTCTGGGTCTCAAGCCCTCTTTTCACTTTTCACAAACAATCACAAACATACTTCAATTAGAAAAATAAATTGAAAATCATAAACAAGTCATGTATAAACATGTTTTCTGAAAATTTCATACAATTATATACAAAGTTATTACACAGGTTTTCAAAAACATATTTATCATACATGTATAATCACAATTTCACAACACATGACAGCGTCTGACTACTCTGGGGTTGGAGTCCCTGTTACCGATACTCCTGCACCTACACTTACACCTGCCTCTAAGAGGTTTTGTTTATTAAAAAAAAAAAAAAAAACTAAGGGTGAACTAAACAAGCTCAGTGAGTGTTATATATTTCTATTCAAACTACTTTCGAAAATAGTCTTCCTAAAAACTTCAAAAATATTTCTTCACTATTTTCATGCTGCAGATTTAAAATAAATCCTTTGAGAACCATATATAAATTAAAAACATGAATAAAGTTTTATAATCAATATAAGCCATGCATCATAAAACTAAAGTTCAGCAACATATTGAAAAGCAAACTTTCTGATTTTGAAAAACTATACTGAACTACTTTTCAAATACTGAAATATGTATAAAATGGCATTTTGCATGATTTAATTTTTCTACTGTAAATTGTAAACAGTGGTGGCAGTAAAGCTTTCAAAAAACACCTGGATGAAATAAGTCAACCACTGACAGTTTATTCCACGTGGTATCTTGAGTATACGGCGGAGCAGAATCCTGCATCACTCAATGCGGAATTTACCATCGAACAGGCCATCTGTTCGGTATCTACTAGTAGAATTTACCATCGCTAGGAAAGGTATTGACCATCGCTCAAGACATTTATCCGATAATTGCGTAACGGAATTTACCATCGCTACAAAGCAGCATTTACCACCGCTTATGTGGAAGCTAGCTAATAATATACCCTGTACGACATGGGCGACACACTGGACTAAACTAATTGACATATTCCCTCACACTGTTAGTGACAGACACCCCCGACAAACACTACCAATGCGTGCTTTGGGTACTCAACCTCGACCAGTAACATCGAAGATATCTATAAGGCATACCATAGACTCACAAAAATATTTCCAAACATGCTGCTTTTCATAACATAATTCATAATTTATGCAAAATTTCCAATATCCATACAAAAAGGTTCTCATACTAAAAACTCAATCATTATAAAATTAACTTTTAATCATTTTCAGTATGAATTTCAATTCAGCATATAAAATCATTGCGGATAGAAATATAATCATTTCAAAGCATTTTGATAAGACGCTCACCTTATCTCTAATTCGCTATAAAGCGTAAAAATCAATAGAAAGGTTTCCTCACCTCTACGTAACCTACACATTTTCATCATCTATTTTTAGGTAACATCGCAATCAATATTATTCGTACACATATTTCCATAATCATGCATCAACTCATACAAACACCTAGCTATACTAGTATTTCAAAACACTCTTTTTACGTCGTACCAACACCAATTATTCGCATAAACTTTCCATTATAAATTCTAATTATCAAAACATATAAACAACGTTGAAAGAAGCCTAAATTTACACTAACGTATTAAATGACATTTTCGAATCATTCTCACCCTAGGTTGACCGAAACATATCAAGATAAAATGTCGTGCTTTTGCTTCTCATTTTAACATCAAAAGTCAACATTTCAATACATTTATATACATGAAAATCACTCAAAACAAACAAACTTAAATTTGGTCTATTGTTTCCCATCTTGGTTGAACTGCATACAACCGCATTTCCAACATTTCTTCAAGATTTTACACTTGAATTCACATCAAAATCACACCAAAACTTATGGCAAAACAATCAAGCTCAATTTAAACCACTAAAACTCAACTTCGCTGTGACTTTCATGCATAACCACTGCCAATTTTCCTTCAAATTTCACACTAAATTCACAGGCAACTTAATACCCATCATTTTGAGGTTACAAATCCTCAGACTCAAATATAAAATTATAAATCCAAACATTTACACAAATTAGTTGATGGAAATTCAATTCTTACCTTATCAAACTAACCTCAAATGGATGGGTTTCACTCCTAGGCTTGTGTACAACCTTTGAATGTGTTGAAATCACTCAAAATAGCTTCAAAATCACCCAAATGAGTTGATGCCCTCTTTTGTTTATTCTCGACAGAACACTTCTCTTCTTGTGACCAAACATCACTTCCTTCTCTTGTTTTTGCTTTTAACGGAATGGATTCTCCCTTCTTTCTTGCATTTCATTTTTTATTTCCAACTTTATTTATGCTTTTTGATCTTTGAATTACACTTGTCACAATCTTACTTCTCATGCTAACGTGTGTCAACCATGCAAGCACTCTTCCTCTCTTTTCATGACATTTGTCATGCATGCATTCTTTAATTTCATTCTCCCATTTCATGCCACGTGTCTCATGCATTCATTCACACTTTTCGATTCCTTAAAATGCCTTTCTCGTATTCGAAATTATTTTCGGTCCATCTGAAAATTATACGAGAATTCAATCAATACATCCATAAATTTTATTAGAATTTGATTACACATCTGGATCCAGTCACTTTAAATTGTTTTATTACCTCGCACATAAAATCATCTCCAGTCCTATTTGAAAATTTTACTAAAATTTAATTACACATCTGGGCACTTTAATTTATTTTATTACTCCATAAATACGAGTACATTTAATATAGTACATGTGTAGTAAAATGATTGGGAGAGTATGTTACAGTTATGGCTTCTATAGTCGAATTTCTCTCGCGATAAAAATAGGTTATTCTTAAATCCATCTCCTACAGATAGGAAAGGCATCTTTCCAAAGTTAGTCATCAACACTAAGGTACCTTAGAAGAGCAAGCAAGAAAAAGCGAAACCATATAAGCTGAATCACTCTCTAAGCAAAGTTTCGTCCAATGATAAGTCCAAGCATATTGAATGACATAAATGGTAGTTGTCAACTTTACCTCAAAAGCATAACCTATCCTAAAAGAATAGCAAAAGCACCTTTAAAAAATCCATGGCAAGTCCAAAAAACCATAGCACAACTAGTCAAACTAGGGGTTCCAAAAGCAGAACCGTTAGTATTAACCTTAAGCCAATCCAAAGAAGATGGAACCCAAACAACCTTTGTAAAAGAAGGAGGTTTAGAAGGACGAGCTAAAACATGAAGTTTACGCAAAGCCAAAAGATCATCAACTGAATTCTACATAACCCCAATTCTAAGAAAATCTGTCTTTTGAATACAATGTCAAACAAATAAAAGAGCCTCCTGAAAGGTAAAATGCTTGACGGGACCCTTCCCAACTCCCTCTTCTGAACCCGAGAAAGACCCCATAATACCCCGATGGAACTCCAACGAACCCTAACTTTGACCCAAAGAAATCCCGTCGAAGCACCGTGACTTACTTAAAACTTATTTATTAAATTATTTACTTGGTGGCAAAGGTAAAAATTTTCATTTTTTGACGAAAATCCGACAGCATGCCGGCTGTTTATTGGACTATGCCACCCTGCAAAAATTCAAAAGCAATTTATAACACTTCTATGGCACACAAATCTCAACTACCAAAGGCCTCTGGCCCTCACTTCCCAACTTAGGTCTCGCACGGAAAACCCAATTGCAAAAACTCTTTGAAAAAAACTTATAATTTTTTTATCAAAACAGTTTTCTAAACATGCATCCAACAACTTGTATTTATATTTACAAAGTATATTATGCTTTACTACAAAATATTCACATGACCAAAAATTAAGTTAGACAATGATATCCAAGTTGTTCGTCAGTCCTCTTAACGCGTCTGCTTATGCCTCACTCGCTGAACGACTCACTCCTACACCTAAGGGAACATTTTTAGAACACAAGGAAAACAAACTGTGAGTATAACTCAGTGAGATAAACAACGTAATAAAACTAAAGTATTTTCTGATATACTTTATATAATCTCATTCGAAAACCATTTCTGATATTCGTTTTGAATTTCTTGTTAAAACTTTCTTATTTCTCTCCTTGATGGTAACCCAGGGAAACTACTCCTATCGTGGCAGCATCAAATCTCTAGCTAGCCACTAGGAATTAAGGAATCTGCCCTATGTAGTCGTCGATGCGCGAACTCTGGGCACGCGTTACCCCTACGCAATCGATCTGAACTACATTACCCTATACGTGCAGAGGGTGACTCAACTGACTCTCATCTCTCAAGAGTTGTCCGGACTCCACTCTCAGTTAGTGACTCTCTCTCATCTACCATGCATGCATAGAGTATTCTACTGGACCTTTAACTGAGGCTAGGGTAAACCATAGACGTAATAAAATATTTTTCTCAATATTCTCATTTAAACTCGTTTTTAAGGCAAAAAGCCTAAAAACTTTTAATTCTCATAAATTCTTGAATTGAAGACATATTCATTCTAACAATTCACATAATAAAATCTCAATATACGACAATACACAATTCAATTACATAATTAGTTAAATGCATATAATCATAAAAATGAACTTTAAACAAAACTATACTTGGAGAGATTAAATTTCTACTCACAACACGTCCTTGGATAGAATTCGATCCTCCTCTGTATGCCTCCGGAACTCTCTACTTTTACCCAAAAACATCAAATATTCATTTAAGGTCACTTAACTCATTCAAATAACATTCAAAATCAATAAAAATCTCATTTATCTCTATTAATACTCTTTAACTCTAAACTTTCGGATCTCAATTTCTATTCAATCGGGGTTTTCGAAATCCGTTTTCTCAACATGAATCCTACTTATTCTTTCCTAGGAATACCTCAATATACCCAATTTCATCGTCGCAAGCTCAGAACGAAATTCGTTCGATTTCACTTACTAATAAAATTCATTTTTCGCTTCGAATGTCCGACAACTTCAACAATCAATCCTCTAGTGTTCTAACACCCAACCATAATTAAATCAACGGTTTCGAACGTTAAATGAATGTATTTTGAAGGGTTTCGGAAAACGCCCTTCAACTCATCCGTTTAGCTTCGAAATCGATCCTAAACTTTTTATTTTCGAAATCTAACTTTATAAGATTATTTTCTAACCTCTAAAACATCCATCTAATGCCTTAAAATCGAAAACGAAATCGAATCTCATAAAAAACCCATTTTGGTCGTGACTTCCTCTCTCTCTCTCACCTATTTTTCTTCCATCAAATCACTCACAAATCACACCAAAATCATCTTCACATCTCCCTCTCATCATCCCCAAACTCTAATTCGAAAAAGAAACAAACGAGGAGATGGGTTTCATATAAAACATCAATCTTTAAACTGAAATAACTCACCAATTAGGAGATCTCTTCATTTCAAATTTGTTGGGCTATCTAGAGGAGATGACAAGGAGTAACTTTTATGAAGAAACCGCGGCGAAATTCGGATCAGATCCTTCTCTTCCTCCATCTCTCTCTCTCGGCGTCGCTCTCGGCTCTCTCTCTCTTTTTCTTTCCTTTTCACGATCTAAATATCTCAAATGAGACAAAAACCAACATATATATATACTAACACTCAATTACTAAAAGATCCCTCAAGAAAATTTCATTTAATTACATCAAACTTTCAAAAATCTTACTAGTGCCCAAATATGGATAATCATAAACCCTATTGGTCCACTTGGCACATTTTAGTCCACTTATTTCTTCAACTAGTCAATAGATGACATGCGGCACATCCATAGCCACTACTTTTCAAAGCCATTATCTCTTTTCTTATTAGTTGAATTAAAATATCTTTTACTTTATTCCGTGAGCTCACCTAGCTTGATTAACACATAAATCACTCCTAATCACTTTGTAATCGTACCGGGGTCAATCAAACGACATCCGACTTGCGATACGAAAATATAATAAACCTCAAATAACACTACTGGAGGCATATGATTCGACCGTAACTCAATTCGAAGATTTCTAATACCATAAAATAATAAATCTGGGTGAGGGCTTACAATGCTTATCCTCAAAAGTAACCTTGTTACGAGCAAGCCAAATAATCCAAAAAATTACGATTATACCCACCTTCCAAAGATTTTGTAGTTGAGAGGAAAAATTAATAGACATAGCAACTTACCATAAGTCAATAACAAACCTAGACAAGGAAACAAAATGGTCAAATGCAGATGACGAGGAATGCCAAAGATATCACAAAAGGACAAAGCAAAAATAAATACTCTAAACTCTCCTCAGCAAACTAACATAATCAATAGTAGGAAGGAATGATAAACCTCGACGTTAGAAAGGTAAGTCTGTAGGCAATCTATTGTGTATGACTCTCCAAACTAGCATTTATCTTGAAAAAGGAATAAAAGATGCCCAAATATGTCGTGCCTAGTGAAGGTGTGGATGGAGTATAGTCATAGAAGCATAAGCAATAACAATGGTCACTCCCTCATTTGTAGAATGAGTTCGTGCTCTTGAATCAGAAAAACTACCAATAACTACCCTTTTTATATCCTCAATTAGGTCCAAATGAGTCACACAGACTGAAAGGGGAAAATGTCAACTATCATCATAGTAAATATCACCAATACTAGTATTCAAAGGAAGTTCCGAGAGAGGCAAGTCAAAAGTCTTATCTATAATAGGCTCCTCCATCCAATTATCCAACCAAAGACGAACCTTTGAATGCCGACCTACCAACCATTTGGGCTCAAACATTAAAGACAGATAGTGTTGTTTCATACTAGGCCAAATAGAGGAAGATAGGTATCTCACCTTAAGGAGAAGCATGGAAGAGAGGCATCTAGCATAGAGAAACTTGAAAATCATTGAGTTTTCATTCACAAACCTCCAATTAAATTTTTTAAGGAGAGCTTCATTAAGAATACATAGATCTCACAAACCCAAACCCCCCCCCCCCCCCCCCCCCTCCCCCCTCCCGAAGTTTTGAATGACAACAGATATTAAAGTAAACCTAAATTGGCTTTCTCCTATTAAAGAGATGAGAGATTACAGGAGAGACGAGAGCTAACGGTAGATCTAAAAAAAATATAGGAATGAGTTATAGACCACTAACCAAATAAGACACAGCCTACCAGCTATAGAAAGTGTAAAACCCACCTAACAATTTTTTAGACGAATTCTATCAACTAGGAAAAAAAAACCATCGTCTACGAGGGCACTACGAAAAATAAGAACACCAAGATATGACATAGAAGATCCTACTCTTTTCACACTAAGTGAAAGTATATCATCAATGGTGGAAGGTTGAACACCATCTCCAAAATAAATATAAGATTTTTGCCAATTAATGCGTTGACCAGACAAATCTCTATAGATCTTGAAAGCCTTCATAATAATCTTAATGTTTGATATTGAAGCATGACAAAACAAGGGGCTATCATCAACATATAAAATGTGATAAGGGGGTTGCACACCTCTTGGACTATAGATATTGAGAACCATACTAGAGGAAACTAAATGTGATATATATTTGCTCAAGAAATCCTCAAACTGGCAAAAAAGTAGAGGTGATAAGAGGTCTTCCTGCCTGACTCCACGATAACATAGAAAATAATGTTCCGGGAAACCATCAATAAGAATTGAAATCCATGTTGATCTAAAAATACACAAAACTCGATTAATAAAAACAAGTAAAAATCCAAAACACCGCAACAACTCCAAAATGAAAGACCAGTTGATTGAATCAAAAGTCTTTCAAATGTTAATTTTCAAAGCCATGTGACCCCTTCCCCCACCGAACTAACATTAGAGAGGACATTAAAACATTCTGAAGCCTACATAACACAATCTCTAATTTGACAACCCAGTGAAATGTAAAACTGATTCGAAAAGATGATACAAGCACAAAATTAAGTAATCAATCATCGGATTAGGAAAGGAAATAAATAATTCTATAGAATCTCAACATTGATTTCAAACATATTTAGAGTCTTCAAACAAGATGCAACGAGTTGTGGTTGCTAGTGACCATACATACATACATACATACATATATTTATATATATAATTAAGGCTAATGCAATTTTTGTAAAGCGAATGAATGAGAATTTCTGCACTGCTAGGTAGTGCTATTGATAATGCTAAATTATATCGTTATTTTATATTCATTTATCTAGTGCTTGTGATGAATATTCAAGTAAATCATATTAATTATTTAATATTTTTATTGTATTTTATTTAGGTGAGTTATGGAAGGTGTTGTTTAGTAAATTGATAATTTTTCAAGGCAATTATGCAATGATTGGAGATTTTGAGCAAAGTTGGAAGGTTCCAAATTGAAGCGGATATTTTACGAAGTAATTCAAAATAAAATCAGATTTTTTGGTAGCAATTCAAAATCAAATCAGATTTGAAAACAAAATCTGTGAACAATTTGAAAAGAAATCAGATTTGGCAGTGGATCTAGAATTAAATCAGGAAAAAATTCTTCGGGAATTAATGCAAAGTAATGGAGGTGGGTCAAATCAATTCAATTTTTGGAAATAAGTCTTGAAGAAAATTGGAAGTGAATCGAAGCTAAAAACGAATTAGGAAGAAATAGGATTTGTAAAGGTTCTAGAAGCAAATTGTAGAATTATTAGCTAAAAATGACGTGATCTTATGTGAAAAGTACACAGTTCGAGCCATAACCTATCCCCAGATATCTAGCTTCCATATCCATTGCTGGTTCGTCAATTGGAATTTCCTACAAAAAGTTATAATCGATTTAATGCATGAAGGTTAGACTGTTATAAGACCTGACAGTTACAGTATTTTGTGAATGTTACAAGAAATAAATTAATGATGGTGGATGCTAATATGTGCAAGTAGACATCAATGATATGTTTACTTGATGGATTGAGGAATAAGAATGAGAAATGACAATTATTGATGATAGTGTTTATTTGCTTTAAAATCATTCCGTAATAAGAATGCAATTATAAGTTTGCCATGAATTTGGGGTTTTGGGTTGTAGAACGAGAATCTCATTCCCCTTACCCATTTAGGAATTTCATTCTCATTCCCTTATCCAACCTAAAAAAATTTATATAACCCTTTTTTTTCTTTTTGTTCTAGAGATTACATTATATGTATTGTTATTAAATAAAATTGTTGATTTACAATATCTTTGGGTTATATGAGAGTTTAGAAATAATTACACAATTTATAGTAGTTACAATGATTGAGTCTGACACAACTCTTATGAGGAAGGTTTATATATATCTATACATATATATATATATATATGAAAAACAAAAATGACCATCATATTTGAGATATAATATAATATTATGGAATTTTTGTTTAAAAACAATGAAAAAATAAATTATAATGTGATTTCATATATTATGGATAGTTTGCAATTCGTTAACATTAAAAAAATAAAAAATAAAATATAGATGAATAATATGTTTATAATAATATTGTTAAAAACAATCAATGGCATTTTTGTAACTTATAATTAATCCATTCCGATTTCAAAGTAAAATAAACAGTTCAATGGGAATATACTAATTTCGATTCCTATTCCTGCAATTGAAGTAAATAATTTATTCTAATTTTGATACATCATTTAGATTCTAAATCATTCTGATTTCCATTCCAATTTTTGCAATTAAAGTAAACGCACCATAAAATCTTCTGGTGGTGATTGCATTAAAGAAAAATGTGAGACAAATTGTAAAACAATGCATGGACCAAAGGCTACAGGGGATTTTGATCTTCTATTTACTTTCAGATGCACTTATATATGTTAATTTCTCCTACTAATATATAAAAGGTGATACGACAGATTTCAAATATATAAAAGGAAGCAACTTAAGGTCGTTTAAAAAAAAAACAAACAAATAGTTTTGAATTTATTATAGACTAAATAGTGATTAAAACTTGAATGTGAGTAATTTCTTTCCCTACCTTTAAATTTATAATGTTATGCCTTAAAATAGCACATAAATCTTTAGCCCAAATAGAAGTCCAAAAACCCCAAGAAGACTAGAAGCCTAGTAGTTTGACACAGTAAGAAAGCCCATAAAATCTATCACGTCAACATATGATCAACATGATACTATACGGTTGGAACTCTACGTAACAGAGTAATGAAATGATGGGTAGTGAGGTAGCTCGAATTGAATAGTCCACACGTCAAGCATCTAGAATTCATTATAGTTCGAGTGACAAATATTGACATATTTTCTTGTTTTAGTAAATTCCTTAAAACGGAAAGAGATCTCCATCAGATAGAAAAATATATGAACTAGGAAGTCTCCATAATTACAGTTTGGTTTAATATCTCAATATTTAACTCACATTGATGTACAATAGGAAAGAAATCCTAGCCCTTCCAACATTGTAGTAATTTAACTGTATGAAAATAAGGCACCCTAAGCAAAATAAGTATGGTCCTTCATGCAGAGAAAACCAAACTCTCTAATCGTTGTATACAAAAACTTTGAAACTATGTTGTTTTCCTTCACTGCAATAATATAACTGTAGATGTAGGTATCTTTCATATGGCCGAACCACGTTAAAAACTCTCTTACATTTTGTTTTGTTGCTTTCATATATCTATAATTGCTTTTGTAGTTTCATTAAATTTGTCCAAATCATATTAGATCAGGTGTTGGCTTATCTCATTAGTCAACATTTTGGCGCTCAAAAGAGAGTCACACCATTTCTAATTCTTTCTATTCTAACTATTAATAGTCTTCTTATTTTGGTAAAGCCAATCAATATGTAAAATTAAGGCGAATGCAATTTGGTAAAACCAATTAATGAGATTTTTTAAACCGCTAGATGGTGCTAACAAATTCCAATTTTGGATAAATGGATATTTTAACAAAACATGACACTTGTAATAAAATGATATATTTCGTCTAAATCTCGAGGTTTATCTCTTCTCATAAGTAATAACTAATGGTGCATGTACTTCACTTAGAGGAATCGGAATAGGAATCAGAATGATCTGAAATCGAAATGACTTGGAATCGGAATGATGTATCGGAATCAAAATAAATTGTTTACTTCAACTGCAGAAATTGGAATCGGAATCAACAGTATTCTCATTAAACTGTTTACTTTACTTTAAAATCGGAATTAATTAATTATAAGTTACAAAAATGCGCTTAATTAAAATTATGGATTAATTATAATAGTGTGCAGTTTTTTATTATAATATGTAGATAAAAAAAATTAAAAAAAATTAAAAAAACTGCATATTATAATAAGAAAAACTGTATATCATTTTAATAGTCCACTAACCTAGTGTACAATTTTTTATTATAATATCCATTTTTTTAATATCACATAAAAAAAACTACATATTATAATAGAAAATAAAAAATCGTATATTATTTTAATAGTTCACTATGATAATTAAGAAATTAATTATGAAAAACCAATTGTATACAGTTTTTTATTATATAATATGCAGTTTTTTTTTTTAATATCAAATAAAATAGTTTTTTTTTAAAGAAGGGTATAAGAGACTTTTTATGTTGATAAAATGAATGGAAATAGGATTCCCAAATGGGGTGGGGGGAATGAGATTCTCATTCCACAATCCCAAATTGATGTGAGACCCACACTTTCATTCCCATTACGGAATGAATTTTAAACAAATAAGCATTATCAATCAATCTCATTGCCCATTCTCATTCCTCAATCCATGAAGTAAACACATCATAATTGTCTTAACATTACATTTAATTTTGATTTATGGTTGCATACATGTGTATAGACAATGACATACAGATATTTAAAAACCCTCTTCCCTATTTGTTTTATTGTTTTCATATCTATGGTACATTGCTTAAGGCCTCAATTGCTTTTGTAGTTTCATTAACTTTGTCCAAATCGCATTAAATTGGGTGTTAGCTTATTCTCTTAGTCAACATGTAAGCGCTAGAATAAGGCGGGCCACACTTCTTTTTATTCTCACTATTAATAGCCTTCTTTTTATTCTCACCATTAAAGCCAATGAATATATAAAATTTTCTAAGGCGAAAGCAATTTTGGTAGAGCCAATGAATGAGATTCTCTCCACTGTTAGATGGTGCTATCAAATTCCAGATTTGAATGGACGGATATTTTAACAAAACATGACACTTGTAATAAAATGATCCATTCATCTAAATCTTGAGGTTTATGCACTTCTCATAAGGCACAACTAATTGTCTTAACATAACATTTCATTTTGATTTATGGTTGCATACATGTATCTATACAATGACACACACACACACATATATATCTCGCATGTGCCAATGTGTATACATATACGTAGCCATTGATCAAAATTAATTGATACATTAACGCATATATGTAGCCATAAATCATAAGTAATCGCTACATTAAGACATTATTTGTGACTCATGAGAAGTGCACAAAAATAAAGATGTCAAAAGAGCAAGACTAGTCCAACCCAATCCTAGTCCAATTTGGTTCTAATCTGACTCGGCCTATTTTCGTAGCGGATCATATTTGGTTCGAACCCATCTTTTGAATGTTCAAACATGAGGTAGCTTCAGTAAATTATTATACAAGTCAAGTCCAGATTGAAACCAAAAAATTTGGCCCGCAGAATTTTTAATTTTTATTTAAATATGCT
Organism: Litchi chinensis; assembly: GCA_019925255.1. Taxonomy (NCBI): domain Eukaryota; kingdom Viridiplantae; phylum Streptophyta; class Magnoliopsida; order Sapindales; family Sapindaceae; genus Litchi; species Litchi chinensis. The sequence goes on from CM034471.1 coordinate 19,598,098, forward strand.
AAACTTTAAATTAAAAGAAAAAACATGATAAAACAAGTAATGTTTGCTTGACAATTTTGTGTGGCGTTCATCCATAATATTTTCAGTATATTGCACTTATATCTAAATCACTACATTAAAGATAAAGTGGCCTGCTGATATATCAATGTTTTTCTTTCACGTGTGATGGGTTGCATTCTATTCAATATAATTCTTTTCTTTTATAATTATTTTATAATGGATGCAAATTAGATTAGGCTTGTTTTGATTTGTCATAACCTTTAAGACCGAAGGATAAGGATGATAATGAGTTGGATCAAGGCTGGAGCAGCCGATGCCCAAACCCAACCCAGGATTATGGTGGGCTCCAAACCCAAACCGCGGCCCAAACGGATGGTCACTTTGCACCCCATACTAGGACCCAATTGGGATGGTTTGCCCCAAAATCAATCCATTTTGATCCGATTCAAATCAATCACAAATTTTATATTACAAACAAATATATAAACAATAAATAAACATTAAAACTTAAAATAAATTAATTTTTACTTCAATTTAACATCACATCTTAATAATATTAATATAAAGTTCAAGGAAAACATAAATTCATTAAGTAAAAACAGCAACATAATAACAAAGTTTCATTATATACACCAAAATAATAATTAGTACATAATAGAGTTCCATAACAAAGTAACAATGCACAACGTTTAAAAATAAACTGCAATAATAAATTCTAATAAAAATAATATTAATGTGTAATAAACTCTAATAATAAAAATAATGCCTGCCCAACTTAACTCTTTTGACATCTTTACGCCTAAGAATGTGGCACACACTCTCTCTTCTTACAAATGTCCGCATTTATGACTATTCGTAGATGTTTTTAATTTTATAAATTCACTTAAAAATGAAAATGATCTGGCATTTATGACTATCCGTTGATGTTTTCTATTTTATAAATTTTTACTTAAAAATGAATTACATTTTTGGAATATCAAAATACATGTCCACTTATTCTCAATTACCACCATAGAGAATTACCGTATAGTCCTAGAAACTAATATAGGCAGTCATCTATGGTTTGATGGGCTTACAATCAAGCCAAGTTGGTATAGCCCAGTGTGAAACTAGCTTGGGTGGTCTGGCATAGTATGTGTCAGGCATGCTAAACATGGCTTGACCTTGGATGGTAGCATGGTGCTCGGCTTGGAAGATGAAAGTCCCACTACGAACCCTAAATAACCTAGAAGGAGGTGAATAAGTTATGGCAAAATTTCTCATTTATCAAAGTTAATACACAGTTATTCAAATATGTTGCAAGTCATCCCTTAGTAAAAATGGTTGAGTACCTCTTTTAATCCTAAGAGATCAAAAATTCAAAGTGAGAGAAGAATAAATAAGGTGTACAATGATTTTTACATGAAAAGCCATAAAAGGTAAAAATCATATGACTGGGACCATCTCTAACCATTTTCAAATGAAATTCCACTAGTGAAAGGATTATAAAAATATTCACAACAACTCTCTTTGCGTAGTTATCTAACCTATTAGCAGCCTAATCCCGTCTTTCATGAACCAAGCCAAAATCAATTTGTCCTTCATAAACTGGGTATAAAATATGTACATCAATTATCTTGCCATAAATGTTTTAGGAATTTCCATGCAAATTATTGATTTTTTCAATTGAATTCAAATCATCTCTAATTCTACCCAAATAAATCCATCTAGGGACATTTATAACTGATAATTAAGATTTATTTCCTTTATTTTATTTTATTTATTTTTTGATTAAGTTTCTTTATTTTTAAAATGCAGTATATTATCTTTGCCTTTTTTAGACCAAGAAAAATACAACGTATTAGACCAACAATCTTCTCAAGGATTGCTCAGTGATATTGCACTATATATTTGCTAGCAAGCCACTTCATATTTCAAGACATAAACAATGAAAAGTTTCTCTGCTTTTGTCGTACTTTTATTTGCTCTGTTCATCTGTATGGGTAATTTAAATCTCGGCTTCTTCAATTATCATTGGTTTTCCATCCATTTCTTTGATTCTTGAGAGCCTAAATCAACCTTTCTTTTTTGGTGGTGTGGGGAGGGCGGGTTGAGGAGGGGATTTGTTTTGTAAATTTAACTCTTTTTACTTTTCTTTTCTTTTTTTGAATTATTATTTTTTTTAACAATTCAGTTATTTTGTGAATGTTACAGGAAATGAATTAATGATGGTGGATGCCGACACATGTCTGCGAACATTAACACCTTATGGCAATAATTGCATGGAACAAAGCTGTGACAGAGCTTGTAAGGCGGTTCATGGATCTGGGGCTGCAGGTGATTGTGGTGTTGAAACTCTTTGTAAATGTACTTATCAATGTTAGTTTCTCCTTCAAAGATATAGAAGGCAGTAATAAGAATTTCAAATAAATAAATTTAAACAATTTAAGGTCGTTTATTTGTTTGTTTGTTTTTTTTTTTTTTTTTTTTTTGGTGCAGTTTTGAATTTATTATAGACTTAATGGAGATTAAAACGTGAATCTGAGTAATTATTTTCCTAACTTTAATTGTATAATTAATTTGTTTGTTTTTTAAAGATAAAATTATTAAAAATAAATAAATTAATATTTATGTCATTTTTTATTATTAATAAGTATTTTTACTTAATATGATACAAATAACTAAAAATAAATAATTTAATAATTTATAAACTATTTTTATGTGAATATCGATAAGATTTATTAATAATGATCTAGAATTTTTTTTTTTTCATATTGTTTAAAACAAAATGAAAGTTTGAAAAATGGTGTTAAAATGTTGCTGATTTCACAACTTTAAGTTATTTATTACAAAACAAAAAAGTTACGGTAATAAGCTTCTGTTAACTATAAGTACTAGGATACATATATATATATATATATATATATATACAATCTAATATTAGAAATACATTATTTTAAATACAATCTAGTGATCTTGAATTAAGTGAAAAGTCAAGATTTTTTTTTTATATTTTTAATTTTTTAACCATTTAAATGAAAATAAACAAATTAAACAATTTAATAAATCAAATTTAGATAGGCTTAACGCTAAGTGGAAAAAAACAAACCCTTTGGTTGCCTTCCTCTCTCACTCTCTATATTTTGGAGATTCTCTGCATTGAAATGTTTGTCTAACTAAATACAAAATTTAATATAATCAGTAGTTTGGTGTAGAGTATCATCACATTTAATGATTTGTTTTATATAATTATGAGATAATAAAAAAGGTTTTTGACACTCCGTATCAGAAAATGTTTTGCCACAGTTGAAGATATTGCATTAATTATCCGTGGCAAAATGTTTTCATTTTTACAGTATGATACGTCATCAATAACATTATACATATAGGTAACGAGTAAAATTAGGATGCTGATATTACTTACCATGAAATTAAATTTCTAAACCCAATTAGTAGGTAAAACCCACGATTTAACTTCAAAATTTTATATAATACTATGCACACCCAATTCAATACAAAACTAACCCTAAAAATTAAATTCATTTACTTTTACATAGAATTGTAGCTGTTTAATCATATTAAAACTCTAACCCTAAATTCCTATCGAAGTTTGGATCAATCAAACCTTAAGAATAATAATTTTCTATGTCAAAAGAAAATTTCATTACCAAGGAGATGCTCTTATTGACATCAAAAATCAGTGAACACCTAAATTCAAGCAAATTGAATGCAAATTATGAAATAATGGATGTAAATATATAGAGCAAGAAACAATTGGAATGATGCAAAAGAAGTAAATAGGGATGAGAGAGAGTTTTTAATGTGGTTCGGCCCTTTAAATGATGTCTACATCCATGATTATATTATTTCTTAAGGGAAGACTGCATTTAATAGAGTTTCCGCTAGGGTTATTGTATCACTGCTTTTTCGTGTCTTGTAAATGCATAAGGACCCCTTATATAGTGCTAAGGTTCCTTGTTTAGATATGACTTGGTCACTAAAATGTAGGAAGGCCTAAGATCCTCTTTCTTAATTTAGATAAAACTGCAATTAATACATTCATATTCAAAACGAAGTATAAATTTGATAGCTTTCTCTTTGAAGTTATCTTCTTCTTGATATAAAAAATCTTCTATTTCTATAATTCCGCGCTATTAAGGGAAAACGAGCTAATAATGTGTTTCGAGCTACCGTATTTTTACGATATCAAGCTGCTTCCCTTATGAGCTGGCTGACATTAAAAACCTTTTGTCATTAAAGTTAACGTTAAAAATCAAAATTTGACCGTTAATGTGGAAGAGCAAAACTACATGGGCAATTTGATCAATTCACTCATTTGAGTAACGACATGGGTAAAATGGGATTCTTCAAAACTACATGAGGTAATTAACGATTATGTCAAACTATAAGGAGGAAAGCAGGATTATCCCAAAAATTTATCTCCCATAAATTTGTTTGAAAGATAAAATTGTAAATTAAAAGAGTTTTAATAAAAAGAAAAAGAGCAGAATAGAATTTTTAGACTTTCTGTTAACGTTGATTGTCAAAAATAATATCAGAATGGAGCTGAGAGAAGGTTTTAAACAATTTCTCAAAGTCCTATGCTAAGGGGTCATTTGTTTTTATCACTTTTCACTTAATAAATTCGAATTATATTTATTAAATGATTTTTGTTTTTTTTTAAAGTGGTTAAGCTACTTAAAACTACTCAAAAATCACTGAAAGAAAAAAAAAAAACTATAATTTTATTTTTTATCTAAAAGCTAAATCATTTAATGATTTTTTAAATATATTTTCAAAATATGTCTTTCCCAAAATAACATATTTCTAAATTAGTCTTAATTTTATATTATATAGATTCCTTTCAAATATAATTAATGAAATGTTGCAATGATTAAAATATATATTAATTTACAATTTCAACTTTTATTGTAATAATAATTCAATTTAAGAACATTTTATTTATTTTTATTTAAATATATAAAATCAATTTACTTTATTATAATAATTTATTTATGCAAATATAATTTTAAAAAAAAGTACTTAACTATAATAATTAATTATATTGTAATTATGAATAAAAATATAATTAATACATAAAGATATTATATAAAAAATCCTCCTGAAAAGTAAACTAATGGCAATTAATACCTTTTTTTTTTATTAGATGAATCATCTCCTACCATTAATTTTTCATACAAAATGTTAACATTTTCCATCCAAAATCATGAAATGACCAAAATACTTTTATAAGATTCTATAAAATCCTTATTATATCCTTCAAACTTATCTGATGACTAAAATACCCTTTAAATTATTAATTATTAATAACATTAAATAAAAATAACATAAATTAAAAAAAAAATAACTAGAAACTCTAGGAAACTAGGTTTCTAGATCTTTGAAAGGGTTTCCAATTGCTGGAAAACCCAGCAAAAAACACAACCAAAAAAAAAAAAAAAAAGGAAAAGAAAACCTTATTGAATCACTGCAACAAACCCTAACATTCCCATCACCATGATCAAACCCAATCAAATTGAGACTCCAACATAACCACCACCACAGTCAAAACTCAATCAAAATCAAACTCAAACCAACCCAACTCCACCACCATCGTCAACCCTAATCAAACCTAAACCAACATCACCCAAGCCAAGCTATGGAGAATTCATTACGCTATTTGGTTATAAAAGCGTTAGGGATGGTCTAGTTATAAAAAAGACATGTCATGATTTTGAAGGATTTCTTTGGCCAAGTTTGCAGAAGAAACGACAATTGTGGTTAGTTGGCCAAATTTTAAGGTCATTATAGGGCCATGGTTTTGGCAAGGTTGGCAAGAGACTTGTACAATTTTTGACAAAGTTTTAGCAGATTTCCAATGACGGGAAAAGGCATCAAGCCATGAGGAAGCTTTATGGTGATGGTTGAAGATGGGTACGTCACAGTCATCAGCGATGGATATGGTGGTAACAGAGACGATGACATAAGTGGAAGAAGAAGAAGAAAAAAAGAGAAGGGAGGAAGAAGAATAATAAGAGGAACAGGATACAGGTGGAGTGACGGTGGCAAGAAGGGAATGATAGAGAAGAGGAGGGATAACGATGGCTAGAAGGAGAGGAAAGACGAAAGGACGCCGATAGTTTTAAAGCATTTGAAGATGATTTAGGATTTGAAGGTGATTTAGGGGTTTTTAAATTTTTTTAATATATATTTAATTTTTTAATTTTTTTAGAATTGATCTCCACCGATGGATAGTAGAGATCTAGTGACTTAAATTTTTAATTTAATTTGTAATTTTAATTTTTTTTAATTTAATTTTTTAAAATTAATCTCCACTATTTCTAGTAGAGATATGATACATTAAATTTTTATTTAATTATTTAATTATTCATTTTTTCAATTATTTTATTTTATTTTATTAAAACAAATAAAATTATTCATCTAATTACTATTATACACTTAAACTTTAACACCTACCGGTTTTTTTAACTAGTAGGGGGCGATTTATTTAATTAGGAAAAAAAAAGGGCACTAATCCCCATTATTTTACTTTTTAGGAAAAGAGAAAAAAATATTGGATCGATTTTTTAGGGGCCCTGAGTGATTTTTCATCTGATCGGTTTTTCAGCCCCTTTAAAAAACCGATCACAACTTTTTTAATTTTCTCCCATTGATAAGGCTTTCAATTAGCAACAAAGGCTCCTAAATTGATTGAATATAATCAATTAAGATGGAATTGCACAAATAACTTACATAATGACCCCATGTAGTGACACTAAAGTGAGACACAACATTAGGTGACTATATTTCATCTTATGCAAATCTGAATTTTGATTCACCCAATCATGTTTGTTTGCAATGTTCATTTGTTGAAGGATGTAACATCAATTTTATGGGTCTTGTGTTATTTTTTTCATTGGGAACCTGTAAAATGGATAGGAAAAAAGGTAAAAAGAGAAGAAAACATGCATTTGATTTTGGTTTTTCTAACTCTTTTAAAAAAACCGATCAACGTCTTTTTTTTATTTTCACTCCTTAATAAGGCTTTCAATAGCAACAAAGCCCCCTAAATTACTTGAATTTAATTAATTAAGAAGGAATTACGCATACAACTTACATAATACCTCCATACGGTGACACTGAAGTGAGACATGGCATTAGGTGACTATGTTTCACCTTGAGCAAATCTGAATTTTGATTCACCCAACCACATTTGTTTGTAATGTTCGTCTGTTGTAGGATATAACATCAATTATATGGTTTTTATGCCCTTTTTTTTATTGGGTGGAAAAAGGAGTAAAAAAAAGGGAAAACGTGGGATCGATTCTTAAAGGGCCCTTGAAAAATCGAAATTAAACCCCTCTAAAAAATTAATCGTCTTTTTTTATTTTCTCCACTTGATAAGGCTTTCAATGGGTAACGAAGACCCCCAAATTGCTTGAATTTAATCAGTTAAGATGAAATTGAGTAAATAACTTACATAATGCTTCTATATGGTGATATAAAAGTGAGACATGGTATTAGGTGACTATGTTTCACCTTGTGCAAATCTGAATTTTAATTCACTCAACCACGTCTATTTATAATGTTCATCTGTTATAGGATATAACATCAATTCTATGGTTTTGGTATCCTTTTTTTCATAAAGAACCTTCAAAATGGGTGGGAAAAAAGGTAAAAAGTGGGAAAAATGTGGGATTGGTTTTTAAGGGGTCTTGATTTGTTTTTTAGCCCTTTAAAAAACCAATCAACTTCTTTCTTGATTTTCTCCTATTGATAAGGCTTTGAATTGTCAACATAGGCTCTTAAATTGCTTGAATGTAATCAATTAAGATAAAATTGTGTAAATAACTTACATAATGTCTCCATATAGTGACATTAAAGTGAGACATGACATTAGGTGACTATGTTTCACATTGTGCAAATCTAAATTTTGATTCATCCAACCACATTTGTTTGTAATGTTCATCTGCTAACTAACATCAATTCTATAGTTTTTGTGTATTTTTCTTTCATTGGGAACCTATAAAATAGATAGGAAAAGGGGTAAAAAAAGGAGAAAACGCAAGATCGATTTTTAAAGGGCCCCTTTCAATTTTTCAAACCCTTTTAAAAAACCTATCAATGTCTTTTTTTATTTTCACCTCTTGATAAGGATTTCAATGGGCAACAAAGTCCACTTAAATTGCTTAGAATTAATCAACTAAGAAGGAATTGTGTAAATAACTTACATAATGCCCTAAGACATGGCATTAGGTGACTTTGTTTCACCTTGAACAAATCTAAATTTTGATTCACCCAACCACATTTATTTGTAATGTTCATTGGTTGTGGGATATAACATCAATTCTATGGTTTTTGTAACCTTTTTTTGATTGGGCGAAAAAATGGGTAAAAAAAGAGGAAAACGTGGGTTTAGTTTTTAAAGGGCCATTGAGAAATTGAAATTTAACTCCTTTAGAAAACTTATCAACGTTTTTTTTTTGTTTTCTCCCTTTGATAAAGCTTTCAATAGGCAACAAAGGCCCCTAAATTGCTTGAATTTAATGAATTAAGATGGAATTGCATAAATAACTTACATAATGCCTCCATAAGGTGATACTGAAGTGAGACATGGCATTAGGGGACTATGTTTCTCCTTGCATAAATCTGAATTTTGATTCACTTAACCACGTTTGTTTGTAATGTTCACCTGTTATGGGATATAACATCAATTCTATGGTTCTTGTCTTTTTTTTTTTCGTTGAGAACCTACAAAATGAGTGGAAAAATGGGTGAAAAGAAGGAAAAATGTGGGGTCGGTTTTAAAAGGGCATTGATTGGTTTTTCAACCCTTTAAGAAATCGATCAACTTCTTTTTTTGTTTTCTCCCCTTGATAAGGCTTTCAATTGGCAACAAAGGCCCCTAAATTGTTTGAATGTAATCAATTAAGATGGAATTGTATAAATAACTTACATAATGTCTTCATATGGTGACACTAAAGTGAAACATGGTGTTAGGTGACTATGTTTCACCTTTTGCAAATCCGAATTTTGATTCACCCAACCACACTTGTTTGCAATGTTCATCTATTGAGGGATATAACATAAATTATATGGTTTTAATGCTTTTTTTTTTTATTGGGAACCTAAAAATGGATGGGAAAAGGGGTAAAAAGAGGAGAAAATGTGGGATGGATTTTTAAAAGGCCTTTGAAGAATCGATTTCGATTTTTCATATTCCTTTAAAAAATCGATTAACTTCCTTTTTTATTTCATCCCTTGATAAGGCTTTCAATGTTCAACAAAGCCCCCAAATTGCTTCAATTAATTTAATCAATTAAGAAGGAATTGCATTAATAACTTACATAATGTCTCCATATGGTGACACTGAAGTAAGACATGACATTAGGTGACTATGTTTCACCTTAAGCAAATCTGAATTTTGATTCACCTAACCATGTTTGTTTATAATGTTCATCTGTTGTGGAATATAACATTAATTCTATGATTTTTTTTTATTTTTTTTTTTTTGCCCTTTTTTCATTGGGTGGAAAAAGAGTCAAAAGATGGGAAAACATGGGATCGGTTTTTAAATAGCTCTTAAAAAACCAAAATTCAACCCCTTTAAAAAACTTATCAATGTCTTTTTTTAATTCTTTCTCGATGATAAGGCTTTCAATGGGCAACAAAGGTCCTCAAATTGCTTAATCAATTAAGATAGAATTGTGTATATAACTTACATAATGTCTCCACATGGTAACATTGAAGTGAGACATGGCATTAGATGACTATGTTTCACCTTATGCAAATCTAAACTTTGATTCACCCGATCACGTTTGTTTATTATGTTCATTCATTGTAAGATATAACATCAATTCTATGATTTTGGTGTTTTTTTTTTTTTCCATTGAGAACCTTCAAATGGGTGAGAAAAGAGATGAAAAGAGGGAAAAATATGGGATTGGTTCGGTTTTTTAGCCTCTTTAAAAAACTTATCAACTTCTTTTTTTATTTTCTTCCCTTAATAAGACTTTCAATGGGCAACAAAGGCCTCTAAATTGCTTGAATGTAATTAATTAAGATGAACTTGCGTAAATAACTTACATAATGCTTCTATATAGTGACACTGAAGTGAGACATGACATTAGGTAACTACATTTCACTTTGGGCAAATCCAAATTTTGATTCATCTAATCACGTTTGTTTGTAATGTTCATCCGTTGAGGGATGTAACATCAATTCTATGGTTTTTATATATATATATATATATATATATATTTTATTGGGAACCTACAACATGGATGGAAAAAGGGATAAAAAGAGGAGAAATATAGGATCAATTTTTAAGGGGCCTTTGAAAAACTGATTTCGATTTTTCAGACCCTTTTAAAAAACCAATCAATGTCCTTTTTCAATTTCATCCATTGATAAGGATTTCGATGGGCAACAAAGCCCCCCAAATTGCGTGAATTTAATTAGTTAAGAAGAAATTGCATAAATAGCTTACATAATGCCTCCATATGATGACATTGAAGTAAGACATGACATTAGGTGACTATGTTTCACCTTGAGCAAATCTGAATTTTGATTCACCAAACCATGTTTGTTTGTAATGTTTATTTGTTGTGGGATATAACATCAATTCTATAGTTTTTTTTGCCTTTTTTTTTCATTGCGTGGAAAAAGGGGTAAAAAGAGATAAAAATGTTGGATAAGTTTTTAAAGAGCCCTTGAAAAAAATAAAATTCAACCTCTTTAAAAAATCTATCAATATATTTTTTGATTTTCTCCCAAAATCTATCAATATATTTTTTGATTTTCTCCCATTGATAAGACTTTCAATGGGCAACAAAGGCCCTCAAATTACTTGAATTTAATCAATTAAAATGGAATTGTGTAAATAATTTACATAATGTCTTTATATCGTGACACTAAAATAAGACATGACATTAAGTGACTATGTTTCACCTTGTGCAAATCTGAATTTTGATTTAACCAATCACGTTTATTTGTAATATTCATTCATTGTGAGATATAACATCAATTTTATGGTTTTCATGTCTTTTTTTTTTCCATTGAGAACCTACAAAATAGGTGGGAAAATGAGTGAAAAGAGGGAAAATTGTAGGATCGGTTTTTAAGGGGCCCTGATCGGTTTGTCAGCCCCTTTAAAAAACCAATCAATTTCTTTTTTTAATTTTCTCCTCTTGATAAGGCTTTCAATTAGCAACAAAGACCCCTAAATTACTTGAATGTAATCAATTAAGATGGAATTGCGTAAATAGTTTATATAATGCTTTTATACGGTGACACTGAAGTGAGACATGACATTAGGTGACTATGTTTCACCTTGTACAAATCTGAATTTTGAGTCACCCCACCACGTTTGTTTGTAATGTTCATCCATTATGGGATATAACATCAATTTTATGGTTTTTGTGTCTTTTCTTTTTGGGAACCTGCAAAATGGATGGGAAAAGTGGTAAAAAGATGAGAAAACGTGTGATCGATTTTTAAAGGGCGCTTGAAAAATCTATTCAAGATCCTTTTAAAAAATTGATCAACGTCTTTTTTTTTATTTTCACACCTTCATAAGGCTTTCAATGAGCAACAAAGCCCTCTAAATTGCTTGAATTTAATCAATTGAGAAGAAATTGTGTAAATAACTTACATAATGCCTCCATCTAGTGAACTGAAGTGAGACATGACATTAGGTGGCTATGTTTCACCTTGAGCAAATCTAAATTTTGATTCACCCAATCATGTTTGCTTGTAATGTTCATCTAATATGGGATATAATATTAATTCTATTGTTTTGTGCCTCTTTTTTCATTGGGAACCTATAAAATGGGTGGGAAAATGGGTAAAAAAAGGGCAAAAATGTGGGATCGGTTTTTAAAAGCCCTAAATTGGTTTTTCAATCCCTTTAAAATACCAATCAACATCTTCTTTTTTTTTTCTCCTCTTGATAAGGCTTTCAATGGGCAATAATGGCTCCTAAATTGCATGAATTTAATCAATTAAGATGGAATTGCATAAATAACTTACACAATGTCTCCATATGCTGATACTGAAGTGAGATATGACATTAGGTGATTATGTTTCACCTTGTGCAAATCTGAATTTTGATTCACCTAACCACATTTGTTTGTAATGTTCATCTGTTGCATGATATAACATCAATTCTATGGTTTTTGTGTTTATTTTTTTATTGAGAATCTGCAAAATGGGTGGGAAAATAGGTAAAAAGAGGGGAATATATGGGATTGGTTTTTAAGGTGCCCTAATCAGTTTTTCAACACATTTAAAAAAGCCAATCAATTCTTTTTTTATTTTCTCTCTTTGATACGACTTTCAATGTGCAATGAAGGCCTCTAAATTGTTTGAATTTAATCAATCAAAATGGAATTGCATAAATAACTTACATAATGCTTTCATATGATGACAACGAAAGGAGACATGGCATTAGGTGACTATGTTTCACCTTGTGCAAATCTAAATTTTGATTCACTCAACCACGTTTGTTTGCAATGTTCATCTATTATGGGATATAACATCAATTCTATGATTTTTATGCTTTTTTTTCATTGAGAACCTACAAAATGGGTGGAAAAAGAAGGCAATCAGTTTTTTAACCCCGTGAAAAAGCTCTATCAATAGGATCGATTTTTAATGGAATTGAAAAACCAAATTCAGTTTTATAGAGCCCCTTAAAAACCGGATAATGCTTCTAGATACGTACTAGATGAGTGTTGTCGTGTACTTACCAATATTGCCCAAAATAATATATTCAGTACATTATTTTCATAAGCTAGTGATTTATAAAATGATTAATTATTTAACAAAATGAAAATTAATAAATTTACTTATTATATACAATCTCTCTATCATTATCTAGTGTCCATTGTCAAAATTTTCTACCTTATACAATGGAGTGGAATACAAATATATATATATATATATATATCTAGTAATCTCTACCCATAATGCAATGGTATCTTCAACCTGATCGTGATGTCTTGATTTTCATGTACCTTTTTTTTTACTGTAAAAAGTCGTATACAAACATTGCCACGTAAGCTCCACAACTCATCTTGTATCAATAATAAATTAATTTAATTAAATTAAATAACATTTGGAATATAATATAATTAATTAAGTAATTAATTTACTCACTCATCGGGTTACTAAGGCACAGTTGCTATATAAGGATGTTCAAGTTTCCATCGCTCGTTCATGGGTGGCATATCTATGTTAGTCCTCTCATAAAATCCAACAAACTGCTATAAGATGGTCATCAAACATACCGGCGACTTAAGTGGCTGGCTCCATAATTCAGAGTTCATATGTCCAAGAGAATCATACTTTAATATTTTTTGCTCTCTCAAGCACAATTGATAGAGGACCCAATGATAGTTTGTAGGAAAACACAGCAACAACACCTGCAGTTTGAAGACGTCAATGGTATAGGACTAATTCAGATGATCAAATAATAACTCTTCATCCTAAAAACAACACTTATATTTTCAACAAGCCACCATGGGACTAATACATCTATTTGACCTCTACCAAATGCATACCACTCTGTAGGTACAACAGTCATAGTCAAATCAAATTTTATTCTCGAGCGAACGTACTGCTCATAATACAATGTCATAAATGCCTAAAAGATAAAAATTAAATATGTTATTTAACTTCAAGGACACATGATGAGAAATTAAAATGCATAACTGCAATGTAAACACTCACAAACAAAGAAACCCATGGACCGCATATCAAGTGTCCACAACCTCATCCACCTTTTCTTTCGTAGGCACGTTAAATAACAATCAATGTGCTCTAAACACAACCATTGCTGCTCATCCTCAAGGGTTTTTAGCATGGATTGTATCACGCACCACTAGGAACAATAAATCGCACGCCTAAAATTTAAAAAAAAATAATTAAACAAAATTGTAAATTTTATTACATTAGTAACCAGGACAAAAGGAAAATGATGCTTTTTATTAATACCTAAGGTCCTTAAATGAGAAAGCTTTGCGTTGATTGTACACAATCATTACAAGTTTTATAAACTCAGCCACCTCCTTGATCGCCAGTTTTAGCCCTTTCCTCTTTTTTTTTCAGCGGTTTAGGATCCATGTATGGTATCCGTAAAGATGTCGCTGGCTTCATCTTTCATTTGCCCTATTCTTGGATGACTTCATCCTACAACTATAAGCAAATCAAAACCATCAATTAGACATTTAAAATTATATGTCAGACTATAATACAATTAAAATACTACATTTACCTAGTCATCACCACACTCAGCCTCTGCATTGATAAAACTTCTGAGACCTTTTGGGAGTAGTGGATCTTCTAGTCCTTCTACTAGAGTGGTGATTGGTGGACACCCTGAGACTAATGAACCTCATGGTCCTCCTAATGAAAGGCTGACTGGTCCTCATGGATAGGTGACTGATGGACTACCTCATCCTCATGGAGAGGTAACAAATGGACCCCTTTTATGTTGATGTGGTGTTGCTGGTGTTAATGCTGATGGGCTGTAGATGTGCGCATCTCGGATAAAGCTCCCAACATCATCATCATCGTCATCGTCATCATCATCGTCATCATCATCATCATCGTCATCATTGTCGTCATCATCCGGATCATACCCACCAGTCGGAGACTTAGGAATTTTTAAATGTTCTTCCACCCATCTCAACCTCTTATCCATCTCCCTTACGATCTTGTGGGTTGTCCTCTTATCCATCCTACTTATTTTCTTATGGGTTTTCTTCTATAAATCCATAAAATACTCAAACAATCGCTTCATTTACAGAATATATATATATCATTTTACACAGTATACACAATTTAAAAAAAAAAAAAAATTGAATGAGTATCCCCCTTATTTTTAGTATCTGAGGAGATATAACTACATATTTAAATAATTATGTCTCATCTATCATGTTTAGAGTTTCCATCTCTCTATTCAACTTCATACTACTTTACAACATGTCCACAACTTTTCCATTTAGTAAAATGGATATTCACTTAACAATAAAATAAATAGAAGATTCATACCTCAAGATGTACGTTTCATACATCATGTGACCTTTTCGTCCCCAACTCTGAAAATGTATCCTCTTATTTGGATTGTACGATTGGGACGTCTTCATGCCGCTCATCTTCCTCCCTTGTAAACTCCTCAACTACATGATCATCATCACCCTTCACCTCATCATCACCCCTTCCATCCTCCACTTCATAATCATTATCACCCCATGCACCATCATCATCATCATTCTCACTCCCTCTACCATCAACTTTATATACCTCTTCACCAACCGAATACTTCGAATTGAAATATTTCTAATAACTCATGTCTCTTTCGATGTTAGTAGGCTCAAAGGTTTGCATCATGCCAATTATTTACAATACATATATATATATATATATAGTTATATTACTATTATATACTCAATATAAATAAGGATACTTAAAAAAAAAAACAAAAAAAAAAAAAAACAATTTAGGTTAGGTTCGACACTTATAGGGGGAAAATCATTAAAGCTCTTATGCTTTCAGCATCCTTTTAAATATTCGTCTCTTGCACCTTAGCAGCTCATTTTTTAAGAACTAGTTACTTTTCCCTATCTTATCTCTCAACATTGGGAACATTTCGACTAGTTACCACTATAATACAAAAATGATTAAACAAAAAACAAACATATAATTAGTATATATATATATATATATAAAACCCTAAATATTAATCGTAATAGGTATACCTCAAACGTCGGGATATAGCCATAAAAGTTAACAGTCTTCAATGGGTTTTTAATCTGCTATTCAATAATCACCATATGAAGGCTATAAATCAGCATACTATAGCTTAATGTACCCCAAGGGAATGAGCTCCACACCCTTGTATTCTTTATAATGACCTACATAAAGTGAGTAATGACTGACTTGTCATCCTGTCCTAAGAATAGATAAAAGGCAATCCCTACAGTAGTTAACATCAACAAATTCTCATCATTTATTACGTTCTTAACTATATCGCCCTGGCATGTTATATAGCTCCTTGCCTCAAGAAAAGTGACCATGCTAAGCACACTCGACTCCATTGAAAAATCACCATAGGAAACTATTCTCGTTATTTTGTAGCATACTGAAGATTTTTCAGTCAGTACCCTCAAATGAAATCTTGTTTCCAATAAGAACTCATGTTTCCTAAAACTATATTTCTTCCATCGATTTCAAACCATATTTATTCATGGTGCCCATCGAGGACCTTCGCCTCTCTAACAAGAAACCCTAATATCATGAAGGGAGCAGTTGTATTATTGCTACTTATCTCCAAAATATATTCGAACAGATATTCTCCTATGAACCGGTCATACAAATCTCGTCTAGTAATAACTGCAATTATTTTACCAAACTATTTTTGACCATTGTGTGTTTTCCCACCCATTTTTGGTCAATTGTTTGTGAACTATATAAATACTTAAATTCTATCTGTAGAAAAGAAAAATAATAAACAATTAGTATTACTTTACAAAAAATATGGTAATCAAATACCCTAATATACTTTTATTTTCATTTAATGTAATTATTCCTAATATATTTCTTATTAATAATTTCTATTTTTAATTTATTAAATTTACTGGCTTTTTACTGGGTGTGAAAAACTGGTAAATGTTATTTACTGATTTTTCACATTCTAGTAAAAAATTGATTTCGCAAGTTGGTACTCATATAGATGCTCTCAGTGGATTCCTCCATTTTTCAGTCAAATCCAACCAAATTTAATCTAATTTAACCTATTCATCATTACCCAACTTTCATAACACAAAACAAATCTAAAAATGGCAAAACAAAATCAACAAATCACAAATTTTCAATATTCAATTAATCAGTTATTTACTGGGTGTGAAAAACCACTCAATGTTATTCATCGGTTTTTCACATCCCAATCAAAAATCGATTTCACAACATGGTGCTCTTACACATGCTCTTAGTGGATTCTTTCATTTATCAAGCCAAATCCAACCAAATCTAACTTTATTCATCATTACCCATGTAACCCCCTATGTCCAATTTTACGTTTTATAGCGTTAAAAGTTAAGTTATCAAATAAAAAGGGTAAAGTAGTCAACGCCACCCTTTCGAATAGTATTAAAATACGAATAGATGCTGTAAAAGTGGGAAAAGTTAAGAAAGGGCGAAACGGTTATTTCGTGAATAAGAGATAGGACTAGATGGCAAAGTCGTAAAACTTTGATTAAGTGAATTTAATAACTAAGTTTTATGAAAATTTGACTAATTACTTAAAAACCAATTGACTTTTATTAGTAAATTAGATGACTAAGGGCAATATGGTAATTAATGTCATTAAAAGCCCATATAAAT
This sequence comes from Litchi chinensis, assembly GCA_019925255.1. Classification (NCBI taxonomy): domain Eukaryota; kingdom Viridiplantae; phylum Streptophyta; class Magnoliopsida; order Sapindales; family Sapindaceae; genus Litchi; species Litchi chinensis. The sequence goes on from CM034471.1 coordinate 19,615,462, forward strand.
AGAAGTGTGGTAGTGATAGTCACCAACATTTAGCCAAAAATCAAAACACAATTGAGAGAAAACAAAGGGGTGTTGGACGGCAACTTGAGGGAGAGAGGAACAAGTAATTTTTCAACCATTTTTCAAGCTTCCAATCTTGATTTTGAGTTCATCCAAGCTAAACAAACAAGATCTAAACAAGTTTAAGGTAAAATTCTATGATTTTACATAAATTTGATATTGTTGGAATTGTATGAAGTGTTGGGTTGTGTGATAAGATGATGAAATTGATTGTTTTTCTAGCATCTTATTGATGAGATTTAGATCCAAACCAAGATTTTATACATGTGTAACTAGGAAGAGAAGTTATTTGAGGTGGAACCATGCATGAATTAGAAGTTAGGGTTTATGGATAAAAAACCCTAAGTATATGTAAAAACATATTTGAGCAATTATAGTAGTAGTTAAAGTGTTTGATTAAATGTATAGGAGAATTGTCAAATCTAAAATCATGAAAGTTAAAAGAAACAACATGTTAAAGGTGCATGAGGAGGCTTGGTTATAAGGTAGATGGGGTGTATTCATTGGGTTTTGATGCCTATTAACTTGAACAACATACATAATTACTACTAGAAAGATATATAGGAGTGTTAGAAATTAAAAAGGAAAACTAGATGGCATTGTTTGTGCATTTCGATTTGACGAAGGGCAGTAGCTTATGCATGAGTTTTGTTGATGTTTATGGCATATTTAGGGTCTTAAAAACCTGCATGAATGAGTAGGAATCAAGGTAATTAAGATGGACATGTATGGGTGCATGAATGGCATATCATCTAGTAAATGGTGCAATAGTATTAGAAGAAAAGAATAGGCAAGTGAAGGGGTTATAGAGACCTACACTCTTTGAGATTAATTGGGATTGTTTTAGACCTCAAACCATGCATAAATGTCATAGCAAACTATAGAAATTTGAATAGAAAGGTTTGGATAAAAATTGAGTAAGTTATAACTAAAATAGTGTACATATGTAGTCGTAAAGTGAGTTGAGAGTGAAAATGCATTCTTTGATGCATAAAATGAATGTATTCGATCATAATTGAGTAAAAGAACCCTAAATACGAAAGAAATGATATCATTGTAAGTGTGATGCAAAAATGTGCATCAAAAAGTGTTGAAAAATATGTGTTTTTTTATAGGTTTCAACCCTCAATACTTAGAATTTTTCAAAACCGTTTTACAGAGGACCTAAGTGAGAGATAGGGAGATGATCCACGCGAAAACGGAAGCAAAACAGCCCACAAAATGGGCTGTGAACAGTATTATGTTTTAGGAGGTCCGAAAATTTTAACTTTTCATTCCGGGCCTCTGAAAATTATACGGACTACGTGGTGATGTTCCTAGGGGTATAAAAGTTAAACTTTTGTGAAGGAATCGTAATTAGAAAGCCTCGGTTGAGTTAGAACTTAGAAAAGGAAAGTGTAGTCAAAAATAGCATTGTAAGGGGCTTTTAATGTTAAAAGCAATGTGTGTAATTTTATGTAGCACATTGTGGCCTATTTTAAGTAAGAATATGTAATGCAGGTGACAAGTAGGCCGGCGGAGCACAGGAGGCTCGTTGACGAGTATAGCTCGCTTGGTGAGGTAAGTGTTCTATAACTTGCGTTATTTCAGTTCTTCATTTAAATATATATATTATTGTAGCTAAATGACTTCAGAAATGATTTTCAAAACTACGAGTTAAAATGTTGAAAAATGATTTCTATGACGGATCTAGAAAAGAGAATTTGAAAATAAAATGTTTACGAAAAGAAATAAGTAAAGAGATTTGTAAACCATGTATACACCCCTAGTTTATATGAAGATTTAGCGCTACGCGGCGATGCAAAAAATTCCGTCTGTAGTTGCTCAGTTTTTCAGTATATCTAGCGCTATATGTGCGATGCAGAAAATTCCGCATGTTATCGTCTAAATTTATAGTTTTGGCACTACGTTGCGATGCAGCAAATTCCGCTCGTAATCGCCCAGAGTTATAGCACTACAATTGCGATGCAGAAAATTCCGCATTGTGGTTGCTCATATTTGAGATCGTTTCACACTATGTTTGCGATGTAATAAATTCTGCATCGTAGTGGTTAAGATATCCCAATAGCTTCATGTTAGCGTTAGTTGAAAACTGCCACGTGATGGTTCGAGTACACAAGGGGTATACATGGTGTTTTAGAATGAAAGGTTTTAAAATTGAAAAGATTTAACACCCGAACAAAATTACAAATTGCGATGCAGTAAATTCCGCATCGTAGTGGTTGAGATATCATAATAGCTTCATGTTAGCGTTAGTTGAAAACTGTCACGTGATGGTTCGAGTACACAAGGGGTATACATGGTGTTTTAGAAGGAAAGGTTTTAAAATTGAAAAGATTTAACACCTGAACAAAATTACAAATTGTGATATAATTATATCTTGATGTTAGTATCAATCATCGAACTAATCTTTTCACCTTTGTGCAGCTTGTATATTGAAATAGGTGATTGAATAGGTGATTTTGCATTCTGAAAACCTCATCAGATATTTTAGGTGGGCATCAACTAGGCATATTGGATAAACGTCGAACAAAATTTTTGGATGTGTAAATATTATAACTAGAAGATTGCATGTGTGGAAATTGTAGTCCATATTTTGATGTGTATATATATAACTGAACACCTGCACATGATACACCTCTATTTTCTATATATATATATGTACATATATATTGATACATATATGTAGCATGTAAAATATTTATGATAGTGATATATGTTATGAAAATTATATATTTGTGAGAATGTGTGTTGTGAAATGGAATGAGAAAATACATGTTTGTTGTTAAAAAGAAATTGGGTGGTGATTAATATAGTTCGAAGTGCGTTCCTTTTTCAGGTATAATATTTGGAATTGTCAAAAATACAGTTGTTATGCTGCCGAAATTTGATAAAAGTTTTCTTCAATTAAATGCGAAAAATTTACATCAACCCAATTATTAAAAGAAAAACGAGTTTCAATTTAAGTAAAGTAAAATAAACGGGCAAGCTTAAGCGGTTCACTCTGCGGATCTCTTCTACCCAACTAGTAGGGTTACGGAGGTTTGTTGGAGTGCCCGACGAGATCCTCCAAATAAGAGATAAACAAGAGAATCTGGTGCGGGTCTTATCAACCCAACTACCATAATACAAAATAAAGTTAAAAATGCAAAACAAAAATCAACAAATAACAAATTTTCATAATTCAGTCAATCAGTTTTTTACTGGGTGTGAAACCAATCAATGTTATTCATCGATTTTCCACATCCTAATGAAAAACCGATGTGAAAAGCCAATTCATTAAAAAGAATATGACAACATTGCTTTCATCAAAATATATCATTTTCAACCCAAATCCAACCAAATCTAATCTATTCTAACCCTAATCATTATAACCCAACATCCATAACACAAAAAACATCTCAAAATCACAAACCAAAATAAAAAAAAAAAAATTCATAAATTTTCAATCGCAATCCAAAGGTCACGTAGCTTGGCAAATGAAGGAGGTGAAAAATCGTAGCAACAGCCGGAGAAGCTTTGACAAGGTCAACAATAGCACGAGAATGGCCACAGACTATCGAAATGGCTTGTCAAGTCTCAATTGGGTTTAGGTTCCACTTATGGGCCAATGTTTGAGTTTTCAATTCACTGAAAATAGGTTGATCGATTTCTTAACCTCTTATATATACAAGGGTTGTTTCATAATTATATACTCAGATCTTTTTATAAAATTATAAAAGTTAAGGGTTTATGAGTAAAATTGTATATAAGCAATATGGGTAATTTGGGCATAGGATGAAATTAATTTATTTAAGGGGTTAAAAATAATTTTTTTAAAACACTGGGTAAAAACAAAAATGACTCTTTTAGAATGAGCATTTCTAATAATTTCCACAATAGAATATTGACAGTAAAAGTTACGTAATCTTGACAAATAATTTGTCCATAAAAAATCTAATTGAAACTCAAAATCAGCCACATTTGGTGAACATGATACTAAATTTACTAGTTACTAGGAGTTTTAACACACCGTTTTAATCCTCAAGACATGGTATGTTGTGCTCTCTCCAGTATGCAGGCGTTGCCTCTGTCATCCTTTCCTGTCATCATTGTATCATCAACATATCTATATTGGTCAAGTCAAGGAATCTGTACATTCATTGGCCTTTCAAACATCAAGCTTCAAATCAGTAAAATGATAATTTTTAAAGCATACGGGATCTCAAACCATGCCTCCCTCTTAAACATTCTGAGAACAAGATCATAACTTTTTCGTAATAATTTCATCAACCATTAGTTTTCTCAAACAATCAACAAACAAATGAATGTTAATTAGATAGAGCATAACACAACATCAAATTTTGTTAAAATGACAATATTAGTTAACTATCAGACCAAAAAACTTTAATCGATAGGAAAGAGTTCAACTATAGTATTCAAGATTTGAGGTTGTGATACGTTAACAAATAAAATGTTTTTGGCTCTAGGAAATATGACATACCTGGTCTGGATAAATCTTTGAATTATCATAAGATAAGTGGCTTGTAATGAATATGTTACCTCAAAGAAAGAGCTAATAAAACAGTTTGCACAAAAGTAGTTTTTGAGTATTTACTGATTTTGATGCAATCTTGAAGGAGGCTTCGGCGATCAGCTTTCCCTTCACCAAAGTCAATCCCCTTAAACCAAACACAATCGAATTAGTTGTTTTACCCTTCATCAACACAAGATTAAATAGAAAAAAAATCAAAGAATATTATGATTATGGTGCCAGGATATATGATCAAAGGAAAAATTAGATAGAAAGTTATATGGTGAGAATCATTCATATTCAATGTACCCTGGCAACATCAATAGTCCGGAAAATATCTCCAAGGTTGATAAATTGTCTCAATGCTAGTTTTGCTTTCATTGTAATTGTAGTGTAAACAAGCCTCCAGGATCCATCCACCTACCAATTACAGAGACATGACTAGTGTAGTCACAATGTTAAAGTCACTTCAATAGGACACTAAATAATTTAAAGTTACCTTCTCCAGGTCTAAGGTAGGACATGGAGTTGGATTTCAAGACTCCAGCAACTTCACCAATTCATCAATCTCTAATTTCTTTTTAGAGGGTACTCCGAAAAGTCCTCCATCCATTCCCTGGAACAATACATATCATACAAACCATTTGAGTCATCATACATGTATAAATGTTACACTAAAGTAATGTCAAAATTCACAATCCTTCTAGTCGAAAAATCTAAGCGACATACCTTTGACTGCCTGATAGAAGTCTGTTTTGATCTGGGCAAGTGTCACACAGTTTTCCAACTCCTTTTGTTCTTCTTCATCCCAAACAAGGCCATGGCTCTGCTCTGCAGCCTTCGTGATGTACATGGGTGGATGGGTACTCTCCAATTCTTAAGCTTTTCGTTTTTGGATATGAAGCTAATGGGACTAAAACTGTCAGTTTTGATCGGGTTTGTGAACCTGGGTATTGAAGGAAACACTTGAAAAGCATGGGTTGGTGTCTTGTTAACAACGTTGGTGTCCATGTATTCTATCTCAAGTGAAAACAACTTTTGCTAGCAGTGAAAACACATAAAGTCTTTGTAGGACGAAAACCAAAACAAAATCAAAGAAAAATATATAAGTTTCGTTGTTCTGGTAGGATTACAACTCTTTAATAGGAGTCTTTCACCGTTTCCTCTTTAAACCAGGTGACATGTAACAGACTGATTTGAATATGGAGGGTTTGGACCCAACTGTTTCCCTTTTTGTCAAATTTCCTGTCTGGAATTCTATTTCCTTCTCCATTTTGTATTTAGAAACAATTTATATGTGATTGTAAACGGACATATTGTCCATTCGTTCTTCAACTTCTTCAACCTTGATATAATATCACATAATGTGAATTTCTATGCTCTTGATGATATAGAAAAATCTGTTAGATCGGTCATTCTACCTTGAGCATCCAAGAGTGAAGTTCGAGGCTTTTGTAAACAATTCGAATCACATGAATATGCAAATTGATACCATAGGGCATAATATAAACTGAAAAACAAATTGCCACAAATTAGTGCTGGAGATTATCTTTAATTTATTAGAAATATATGTTAATTAAACTGTTTAATCAATAATTTCATAGATGAACAGAAGCATGTGGGGTGTGAAGGACAGGAAAGAAAAGGGCGAAATGAGAGACAGAGAGAGTCCCACATCGCAAAAGAGAGTCCAGGACCAGCAAACGATTCAGCTATATAAAAACCGCTTGGAAATGGAACCAAAGCACGGAGCCGTGCGGTGAGCACAGAGCGAACTATTCTTTCGCCTTTTACTAAAGAATACCGTGTGCTCGCCGCTTATAGCGGCATACGCCTATTTTTGGAGGGGTATTCTAAAGGAATGCCCTCACCAATATTAGTTAAATGTTTTCTTCGGCCGTTCTTATTCTAAAGAAGTGAGTAGTCCTTGGCAAGTTGTGTAAGGTGTTATGTAGTCGCTAGGGATGACACGCCTGCAGGTTAACAAATTATGTAGTTCAACAAGATATTCAATTACAAAGTAGAACTTAAATATTGTAGTTCAACAAAATATTCAATTACAAAATAAACATACCCTCCATACCTATAAAATCTTTAATGAATAAAAGGGATAATTCGTGTTTTTTGAAATAATGTCAAAATACTTGGTATTTTTTGAAATCGATGATATCCACTTATTAATTTATAAAATAGATTGCCTCTAATAGTTTATGAAAACATCTAGAAAATCTCTTGCTATTAAAATTAACTTTGAAAATCAATCATTGATCGTTAATGTGAAAAGATTAAACCACAATGACACTTTAATCGTTTTAGTCATTTCGGTAATAATGGTAAAAGAAAATGGTTGAATAGGATTTGTTCAAAACTATAAAGGGTAATTAACAATTATATCAAACTACAAGGAAAAAGTATGGGATTTTTATTAATAAAAATATATTTATACAAAAATGTGTGCATGTGTGCGTGTATATATTTATTTATTTATTTATTTTCAATTACTTTAAAAGGGCTTTTGGAAACACTAAATGAACCGCTCAAACACAATCCTAGGATTTTCTTTTTTTTTTTTTTTTTTGACATCAACACAATACTGATTTTGAACTAGTGTAAAGCGAGAACAATTTGTTTAGTACATACATTAGCATTTAATTTGTTCGACATAAAAAGCTTAGAGACTTTATTTTTTTACAGACTGCGTTGCATGGTAATGGTATACATCCCATAGTTTGAGTGGCAATAGTATTTTCTAATCAAATAAACATTTCGAAATCAAATCAGAATTCCAGAAAAAAAAAATTATATATTGAGCACTCAAATCATGAAAAACAATTGAGTACATAACTCGTGTAAATTGTATCAATAGAGTGGATTTTGTGCCAGAAAGTTAACAGGAAACTAAATGCAACAAATGAATCATCACACCATGTTTTCTTCTGATCTCTCTAATATGAAAATATTGCCTTTGTCGTCTCTCCCTATCCGCAAGCTATCATCAACATATCTATGGTAGTAAATCAAGGGAAAAAAGCACATTCTGCCATCCAATGTCAAAAAACAATGAACAATTGTATTATTCTGAAATCATGATAATGTGTAGAAGAAATGAAAAATCATAAAGGATACGTGATCTCTAGCCAACCCTCCAGATTGAAGATGCCAAGCAGGAGAGCATAGTTTTTCCAGAACATGTTCATCAACTATTGTTTCCAAAATTAATAACAGAAGTTAGAAGGACCACCCAATTACATACAATAAGATGCATTAATGAAAATTGGTTGTTCTTGAAGACAGTTTACCTGATCAGGAGTAATGGTTGAGGTGTCATAATTTATTTCAACTCTCTGTAGAATTCATAACAAAACTTAGTTCAACTTCAAGTAATGTTTTATAGTTCTTTAAGGAGGAAAAATAGATAAAGTTAACCGAAAAAAGTAGTTTAGCATTAACTGTTTTGGATGCAATCTTGAAAGAGGCTTCAATTGTCAGCTTCCCATTTAACAAGTCCAGTCCCCTCACATTGAACTTGATCACATTAACTGCTTTGCCCTCCATTTTTATGCACCACCAAAGGTCAAAACTTAGCCAAATCATACACTTTATATACCAAACAAGGAATGAAAAAACCCCTTCATAATGTTAAAAGGAATTATCAGGTGCAAACCGTCCACGACCTGAAGAACTGATCGTGCAACCTAGATCCACACATGAATAAGTGTGGACATTTTCCCTTGTAAGGACTCATAATGTCAATTAAACTCAAGTAATATACCCCGATTTTCTTGCAATAATAACTTTATGCTTTCACTAGCCAAAAGTGAAATGGATTAAAAAACAGAGTGACATAAAAAGTAGTCATAGGTAAAAAGCATACCAACTTTACCACAAAAGTGAAACAGTCTATCATGTGAGAATTGTCATACCTTAACAACGTCAATGTTCTGGAAAAAATCCCCCAAAGTAATGAAATCTCTTAACCCCAGCTTTGTTCTCTTGGAACCCAAAATTGTAACTGTACTGTAAACAAGCTTCCAGCATCCACCCACCTACCAATTATAGAAAAATATATAACTGAAATTTCCAAGCTAAGACCATTTCCCAAAATCACTTGGAAAAATCAAACTTACCTTGTCTAGATTCAAAGTGGGATCTGGAGTTGGATTCTGAGATTCTAGTAGCTCCACTAGACTCTCAATCTCACACTTTTTTGAAGATGGTACTCCAAAAATCCCTCTATTGATACCTTTTATACATAAAAGATGCAAGTATGCAACAAATGTCAATAAGTTCACCATTTTAACTAAGCAAAGCAAAAGTAAGTACATATAGACAAAAATTCAAGTGGGCATACCTTTAACTACTCGATAGAGGTCTGCTTTGATCTGGGTTGGTGTCCTGGGAACTGTTTGTTCTTGTACCTCCTTGTTACCTCCAACCAGACCAGAGCTCTGCTCTGCAACTTTAGTGGTGTAAGTAGATCTAAATCCTGTGGTCTGAATCCATGGACGTGTGGCTGGGATTAATCTTATCATTTTTGGGATTCTGGTAGATGGAGGAAACACATGTTGTGCTGGGACTGGTGGTTGGACAAGCTTGATGGCCATCAACTTAATCACAACTAGTTTAGGATATTCAGTTTCTGTTGTGTTGTAGACAGAAACAAGAAGCTCAGGTTCGTGCCCAACCATCTACTTCACTGACATTAATTGTTGACAATATGTTTGTCTGTTGTGTCTTATCCTTTTGGTTAAATGAAAGGCTTTCCACTCCAACTTCTAGAATTGATAAGATTGTTATAAAGGTCGGTTATGCCAACCATTTATTTTACATATATATAATGAGATTTTCCATCATGTGATTTTCCTTTATAAATTTTTTTATTAAATATATAAATGCGGTCGAGAGGTTTGGACTATGAAGTCCTCCAGATACACAACAGAGTCTGTCCACTCTGTTATCACATCAGAACTCACATTGAAATGCAAACACTCGCAGCCTAGAATCAGTAGAGACTATGGCTATATATGTATGCATCATGTATCAGAAAAATGCAATTCCATGTCTTTCTCCGTGCAATTGAATTTTATAGGGACTTCCCATCCCAGCAATAGGTGAGGATGTGACATGTGAAGACTGAAGTGCATGCTACTGGTGCATGCATTGGCACAACTGCCGGCATTAGTCAAACTTTTTCAATAATTTTTTATGTAAATTACCACAATTTGGCACAATTGCATTAGTCATCACTTTTTAATAACATTTTATGTAATAAAATAAAAATTGTATATGGGTGCAAAATAGAACCAATGGACGGTAGACACATCATTGCAACCGAAAAGTGATGCGTGGCACATAGTGTACACTTCGAGCAAAGATGACGTTAGTACACCAAACCATGTCAAGTAGCTTATCACCAAAGGTAAAGAATGCAAACCTTTGAAAGACCCACTAACCTTGGGGTCACTTGAAAAGTGAATTTTATCCCCTTATAAAAGGTTGTTTTTTCAGTTTTGAAATGGAGAAAAACATTTATAAGCAGTTTTAATGAGATAAATAAATTTTAGAGATATAAAACCTAACTTAAACGTCGGAGGGTGCTCCTAGATGCAACCTTCAAGTCAACCCTATCAAAGGTTTTGCTTGTCTTACAGGTTATGTTGCAGTAACCAAGCAAGGCCAACTTTCGTGCAAAGAAGGAGAATGTCAGTTGATATTCGACAGCTAACCGAGAGGGGCGGAGGTCCTAGATGATCTTCGTACAAACCATTTTTTGATGCAACAGTATATATTATTCAATTTCCAATATAAATGAATAGTTTATTGTAACATAATTTTTTTCAAGCAAAGTTAGTGAGATGGATTCTTTCAAAAAAAAAAAAAGTTAATGAGATGAACGCATGTGCTATCCAAATAGACATACCACATAATGTGAATATACATATTCATTCAATTATGTATGACTTCATATTACATTATGCTTATATTTTCACTCAATTATGTATGGCTTCATCTCGTGCTACACATTATGCGTAGACCAACCCAAAGCATTTCCCATGCGCAAATTCCAGGAAATCTGGCTTCGTTATTAGAGGTAATGTATCACGTCATTAAATCTAACCTTCGAATAAAACTTCCTGCGGTTTTCTGTGACTCTTGAGTGGCTTGACATTTGGCAGCACTAGATGTCATTTTGACAAATCTGAACTGAAAGTACATTAAAATAGGAAGAGCACTTCCTAGATTTTTCAAGAGATTAGTAAACCTTGTATCCTCCATTTTTGAGTATCGACAATGCAAAAATAAAAGTCTAATCCAAACATTGGATGCTTTCAGTAGATAGAAAGTCAAACTTTCAATAAGTTTTAAAATCTAATCCAAAAGCATTTTATGTTTATTGGTACATTATGCTTCCATATATGCCTGGACTATTGAAAAGCATCTTTCTAAGCAGTAGGATTTGATTTTTCAGACTCCTGTTGTTGTTTCCACTGCTCAGGAGTTACAGCTTTCCGAATGGAGAGAGCATGGATTTGCTTCAGTTCCTCTTCAAGGGCAGCATTCACGATCCGATGCCTTTCTAGCAGCCTCTTCCCTTCAAATTGTTCTGATACTACCTCAACGACAAAACTTGCGCCACACCTATAAAATTCATTTACAACCATTAGAAAAGATCAGCAATAAACAATTCCAATAGCTAAAAAAAATTAATTTTACAATACGAAACTCACCCTCCAGACGTATCGATCACTTCCTGAAACACAAAAGTTGAAGAATTCTCATATTAGAAAATTGTTGGCACTTGCAAGGAAAATCGCAGATTATATGACAAAAAAGAAAATATTCAAAACATTTAAAAATGTTGATGGCATTTTGTGCAATAGGAACGCAATTAAACCGAGCCTGTTACAAACAATTCAGTCTCAGCTCGACAAAAGCTAGATTTGGCTTGGCTTGAAAACAAAAAATAAATTAACCAAGCCAAAGACCAAATTATGTTAAGAGTGCATGTTGAAGTTTTTCCTTTTAAACTGTTTTTCAACTTCTTTACTGTCACTCAGTAAAATTCCAATTATCTAATGACCAATTAAATGCAGCCACACAGATTAAAATTACAGATTCAGATCTAAGGTGTGATCAGAAGAGTTCAAAAACCAGATAGCAAAAAGACTCAGCTAAATGTAGACCATCACAGTAATATTCTTTTTTTATATGCAATTTAAATCAGTAGTGACGGTTTGTCAACTCCATTCAATTTAAGTCATTATAAAAGCCACTGAATTCATATCAACAAAAACCTTAACCAGGTTTGAGAACATGTCATTAAAAAAGCTAGCAACAAAAACCTTCACAGCCATAGATTTCTAGTCAGTTGATGAAAATATTACGTAAATTACAAAAAGCAAACAAATAATCAAGAAACAGGATGTTTATATATTATCCATCTACAGTTACAATGATCACAAGGTAAAGGATTACCAATGTCGAATTGAACTCCATAACAAAGCAAAGCCTAAGAATTACCATTCATCAAAAACATGTAGAAATCTAACTACACAGGAGAACTGAGAACGATAGAATACAGCTCGAATTCTTGAACTGCGGTTTCGTATTTAGGACACATACAGAGACATAAAAGAACTGTATTCCACCAGCTAAACATGGTATTCCGATAAGCACAAGGCATATATTTAAATTCGTTGTTTTGACTTTTGAATATTTACACAATTATATGTTACATGATTAGAAATTTGAAGTAACCTTCTTAGAAGGTTGCAACTAGCAAGATTCATATTTCCACTCAATAATTAATTTTACAAATCCTTATTATTTTCACTATGTACACAAATCACAAATCATAAACATCTCTATATCAAACTATGCAACAATAATAATTAGCAACCAAATAAAGGGTCTCAAGAGTATTGATGATAAATCACTGACAAAAAAAATTACAAACAAATTAAACAACCAGATATCAAACTAATCAAAAACAAAAACTTGAACACAACCCAGTTTCTTAAATTCCTCAACAATCCCAAATCTCACAGGTATATGCCCACATATCAAACTCTGATCACGTGTGTGAATCTACTGCGTTAAAAACTAAATTTGCAGAAAGAGCTTACAAGATAAGAAGGCTTGAGTTTGGAGGTCAAAGTAGATTCAACTTGTTCTTTTGTCACCCCCATGTCCGTCTCAGTTTCAATGTCTCAGAACTCGTCTTTGGGTTTTAGGCTCCTGGTGTGCACTGTATAAGAACAAACAGCTAGAATAAGAAAAAAAGAAGAACAAGAGAATAAAAAAATGGATTACGTCAAATTCGAGATTCGATTTGGATGGATGGACACATAGGCCCAACTACTCGAAAAAGCCCTTTAATGCTATCCACAATTTGAGAGATGCTCTTGTATGCCATAATGTTTGTGTGTATGTGGTTTTTTTTTTTTTTTTTTTTTTTTTTAAATCTGAGATCTTATCAATCAGATGATTATCAAAATTTGTTGAGATAAATGACTGATAATACGGTCTAGATAACTACTTTATAATCGGAAAGAGTAATTCTTACCAAAATAAGACTCACAATCCATACATTGTGTTTTAAAAAATAAAAATGAGATTTAAAATCTTAACCTCTTAAAGTCAAAATAGATGCCCTTGAAAATGCTCATAATGCTTGTCCACATTTTGAGAGATGCTCTTCCTTTATGACATAATGTTTTTGCCTTTGTGGTCTTGTTTTTTTATTAATTTATTTTTGTATGAGGATATTTAATTTATTTTTGTGGTCTTGTTTTTTTATTAATTTATTTTTGAGTTTATTGATATATTAGGGATAACATCCATATCAATTAGATGTATGGTCAAATTTTGAAAATATTATGGATATTTAATTTTTAAGTTTAAATTTGTTATTAAAACTTAAAATTAAATTAAAACGATTAATAAAACATCAAATAAATTAGTTTTATTAGTAAATTAGTATATTTATAATTAATATAAAGAGAGTGCATATACACTTTAGCTCTCTATATATCTATTTATTTATTTTAATCTTGACCTTACATGTGTCGTAATTTTAACTTTGTTTTGGAAAATATCGAAATACCCTTCCTATGCAAACTTTCCATCTTCTTTAACCGTTAATTGATTGATAGTGTAGACTTTCTTAAAGAGTTTTCAAAACTTTAAGAATTAAATGAGTTGTTTTCGAAAGAGTTTTTAAACTTAATAATTTCTTATACCTCAGACACTAAAATACAATTTTTCTTAATTTTAATTATCAGTCACCTATTGATATAGTTTTATAGAAATAGCCCTATTGCATAAATCAATAAATTCAAGCATTATATTTAAAAATTCATTAAAAAATCACATACAAATCAATTTAATGTAAAACCAGTGAAAAATTAAACTTTAATGTGTCGAAATGCTATAAAATAAATATTTAAATTATCACCCACCAATCGATACAATTTTAAAGAAATAGATAGCCTTATCATAGAAAACAAATAAATTCCAAGATAATCTGACCAAATTCAAAAATTAATTATAAATCACACACAAATCCATATACCATAAAACCATGAAGAATGAAACCTTAATGTGTCAAGATTCTAATAGAAAGAAATAGAGATTTAAAAGAAAAATAACCTAAGTATCCCATTAAAGAACAATTAAGAATGTAATTAACAAGATAAGACATACAATAAATTGTGACAAATGAGTGTCAAGTAATAGTTTTTTTTTTTCTTTTAAAAATGAAAGCTCTAACAAATCTCAAATTACAAATTTATTTTGTTGGATGATTGGACCTAAAAATGTTAGAAAAAAAATATAATAATAAAAAGTAAGGTCTTGAAAATCTAAAGTCGTGTTGACAAGTTACTTAGAGAGTGGAGAGTTGGAGGAGTTGTTGATGAGTATTGTATAAAAGAGTTGCAAATGTGGTTATATTACTCACTACTCGCAAGTATAAGAATCAAAAGTCTAGTACAGTGAACAAGCACGTGTGTTATTCCCACGTAGAATTGGTAAGTCTAATTAATTAATTATAATCTAGCAAAATCTAAAACTAAATTAAGGAATCAAATTAAAAAAAAAAAAAATAGTAATTTGGAATGAGTGAATCCAAATTAAGATTACAAATTTACGGATTAAAATCAATAAAAGTGAATATTAGGTCATCAATTTCGCTATACAATCTAGTATTATATGTTGAATTGATTTATGTAACAACTAATCATGTTTTAAGGTTAGTTTGTCCAACAGAATTAATAATCCGTATAATGTGCGATTGTCATCAATTGCAATTAATTCTAAATTCTAAACAATCAATTAACCTAAATTCCATCTAATATGGTGTTTGCAATTGGAATGTAATTTCACCTATTTTAACTTCACTTTCATTCGATAGTAACTATGTCATACATGTATTCATAACATAATATTAAGAGCAAAGAATAAGATTTGAAAACTGTGATCACATGTAGTTGATTGTGCGATAAAGTGGCACCCACCCCTTTAGTATTGCTCCTCTTGAGTCACTAGGCCAAGATTCAATCTATAGCTTGCACATTTGACTTGTGGGTGATTTTCCTACTTCGTGTCAGTTATTCCTCCTGTTTCTAAGAGTCTTAGTTCCAGGTTGTGTTTCAATGCCTTAATCAAGAAAGTCCGACAATAATAATATACTTGTAATATGTATATAAAAAAAAATTTTAAAAATAAAAAAATAAGACTTTGATCACTTTATTACTAACTAATCACACATAATATTATTTTGTTCGGTTACATTCGATTCCTAGCAAGTGAATTAGTTACCACTCAAGAATCGTTTTGTATCCACAATGTTCTTCAATCAACTTTGCTTCTTCCTTCTTGATCACCTCTCACTTCTTTTTTCTCCTTCAAATTCCAAACATTTAAGGACTAAAATCTTCTCCAATTAGCCTCACAAGTCCCCTGTTATTTCTTTCCCTTTTAATCGCTTTAAAACGTAGTTCAATTTGGACTCTTGAAATCATGTTCTTGACTTGCCATATCAACCCTAGCTGCTTGTGATCTTTACCTCATTTAATTGCTGCATCAAACCATCCATAATTGATCATTTGAAAAGTCTTAATTGCCCTTGGGTAAGTTGCACTAACTAGGAGTTTAAATTAAAAACCTGTATAGAACAGCCTTGCACTTTCAGCACTAAACAATAGTCACTCTTTGATTATAACTTCCTTTAAAAAACTTTGTTTTGCAAACTGTTTACGGCTATGGAAATTAAACATCTGGGGCTTTGACATACTATGGGCCACGCAAGTTGATTTGTGCAATCCTAAGGAGCCGCTGAAAGTCCACCGTTCTTTGCTATCACTAAATTAGGTTCAACCAAAAAACCATCTTTGAAGCCCAAAATCCTTGCTAAGCCCAATAACATATTAAAAACCACTAAAAGCAAAATAAAGGCATCAATTTTATAAGAAAATAAAGTATAAATAATAGATAAAAAGGATAGAAAGTATGTATAAATTATTATTCATAAGTGGCTTCATAAAGATAATTTGATAAAGTGAAAAAAAAAATACTTTTTATTTTATTAAAATTATAAAATTGCCCTTAGAATGTAAACAACATTTTTAACCCTATTAATAATAATAAAGATAGGAGATAAGACGAATAAAAAAATATTTTTTTTTAACTTGAACAAAATGCACAAAACCCCCTGAGGTAAATCTTTAAACACGTGGAGTTAAAATTTAAGTTTTATAACAAGTTAACCCTCAGTTTAACGATCAAACGGGGTGAATTTTGACTCTGACCATATGATTGGATAAAAGTACGAAAATACCCTTATTAGTTTAAATTAAAAATTTTAAAAATTAAAAATAAATTGAAAATTAAAATATGATAAATAAATTAAAAATTGAAAAAATTACTAAATCTCCGGTCGCTACCGTTCCATCAATCTTCATCTTTCTGCCATCGCTCCCTCTCTCCTCTCTTCGCTTCCGCTCGCCACCGTTCTCCTCACTTTCCTGTCTCTTCTACCGCTCCCTCTCTCCTCTCTTCGACCTCACTCGCTGGGTTTCCATGGTTGATTTGGGTCTCGATCTAGGTTAATTTTTTGGGTTTGCATGTTGATTATGTGGGCGAGAAGAGGAAGATGGAGATGGATAGAGATGGAGGGAAGAGGCAGATGGAGATGAGAGAACAGAGAGATGATGATTTTGAAGCGATGATTTTGTGTGATTTTGTCTCTACCACCTGCAAAACCCATGTTTGATTATGTTGAAATAAAAGGAAAAAAATTTCTCTCAATCCTCTCTCTCATCGTCTCTCTCTCTCAACCATCTTCTTTCATCATCGACATAGTTCATCTTCAAGTTTTTGTTTTGATTTTTTGTGTTTGGTGTTAATGTGGGCATGACAGCAAACCCAATTTATGCTTTTATTGTTTTGATTTTTGTTTTAATTTTTTTGTGTTGGGCATTGATGTTGGGTGTTGATATGTGTTGAGTGTTGATGTGGGTGTGGCAATGAATCCTAACGATGTTGGTTTTTTATTTTGATTTTTTTGTGTTAGTGTTGATGAAAATGAAGAGAAGAACAAAGTTATTTATTTATTTTTTTTAAATTTTTTTTGGCGTTTACTAATGAGAATGAAGAAGATGATGATGAATGAAAAATAAGAACAGTACACTGTTCTTCAGATTTTCTTTTTTCAATTTTTTCTAATGTTTGTTGATGAGAATGAAGAAGAAGATGATGATGAAAGAAGAAGAAGCACAACACATTGTTCTTCCTTTTTTTTCAAATTTTTTTTTTCGATTTTCAATTTTTCTTTTGATGCTTGTTGATGAGAAACTGATGAATCAAGAAGAAAACAATGTACTATTCTTTGAATTTTTTTTTTTTGGTTCTTTAATCTGGTTTGAATTTTTTTTTTTTTCATTTGTTTTCTTCTTTGAACAAACCTAGAAACCTAGGTTCTGCGTTCATTCTTTAAATTTTTTTCCTTGTTTTTTCTTTCATGTTCATATGGTTGCACATTGACAAAATTACTCTTCGTCAAACTAACGTGGACTAACTGACACTAACAGCTAAGGGCTAACGTGTTACAAAACTCAAACATTGATTTCGTGTGTTTAAAAGTTTACCTCGAAGGGGTTTTGTGCATTTTGCTCTTTTAACTTTTCTATCAAAGTTAAAAAGTTATCCTTAAATTGAAAATGACACTTTTAGCCTAATTAATAATGTTGTCATGTTGACATATGGTTGTCCACATGTCGCCACATGGAAGCATGTCGGCAAGGTGATGTAGCCCCATACGTCATAAACATAGCCGATATGTGTGTTATACAAGCTGGCTTCTCGACTTCATCCGGTGACTGGATGATTGCTAGTTTACTTATAATTTCATTCTGATTCCAATTATACCCTTAATTTCCACGTTCCGATTAGGGGCGAATCATAATGCACACTCTCCTATTGTGTGTGTGTGATTATCATTTCAACCTAAAATCAACCTATTTTTTCAAAACATAAATACAGATTTTGACCCTAAACTTCATTTGATGTGTTCTCACTCATTTCGCAATGAAAAATTGTGGTTCAAGTTGCTTCGAATTTGTCTCTAAGTCTAGTTTCATATGAACTTTGAAAAAAAAATGGAGATCTATTAAATGTGATATCATGTAAATAGGGTCATAGATTCAAATCTCTGTTTCTTAGGTTTTTCTTCTAAAATAAAGTGTATGGCACTTTAAAACAAACCAATTTTCCAACAATTTGTTTTGAGAGAAGAGTTGTTCCACTAGTTATGACTTTGGTCACTAAATGATATGGAATTTGAAGTTCTTTCAACAATGTATGTGCCCCTGCCTTAATCTTGTTTTCTCTATTTTGGTTTCTATGTTTTGTACATGTTCTGAAAACTTGCCCGATGGTTCAGTTAATTTGAAATTCATCCAACTGACCTAATTTATATGTGCAAGTTTTAATTACCAAGACAAGCTTTAATTAGGTTTAATTAGGTAACTGCTTTTATAACTACATAGGCAGTTATTCATTTATATCTAAACTCTAATTTAGATTAGATTGTGGGCTTGGTTTATTTTGGATAGATCCAAATAGCAACCCAAACCAATCCCATAGCCACCCCTAGACAAATATACATGATTTTGTTTTTTTTTTTTTTTTTTGGTATGAAGATATTATGATTTTAAGTTCATCTAAGTATTAAATGTTAGTACACCCAATTAAGTTACCAATTAAATTTGTAGTTTTTATATTTTATTGAATTTTATGTACAATAATCATATGGACAATCGTAACATAAGAAATTCTACTAATTTAGTTATCGGTATTCAATGTTATGAGATATATTAATTAAAACATTATATGTTGCACGTTAGGTGTTGTATTAAGTCTTGATTAATCAAAGGTTAATGTACTATTGTTATCCCAAATCCCTTTTGTTTCTTTTTTGAATTTTGTTAGAAGGAGAGTACATACAAAATTCTAGGAGAAAATGATGATAACCTGCAAAGCCATGGAATATCATTAATATGAAGAATTCGAGATTCATACAAGCCTTGGGTACAATCATTATACAAATATATGATTGTGGAGTACCCACAGAATTGAAGTTCTTAGGTTAAAAATGCAATTATAAACACTAATGAATGCTTATTGACTCAAATGTTTGCTTAGTAGACGTGGCTTTCAAGTTTAAGCAGTGCAAAGAAATAATGACACTACTTTCTTGTAAATTTGTCCCATGTTATTCTTCTTGATTTCTGAAGTTAATCACCGACTACTTTAAGTAGAACAACACCTAAAGAAATTCTGTATAATAATTGCCAGGTCAATGTTATTAGTAAAAATTAACCTTCTCATTATGGATCGCACTTAAATATCGTTTGATATCAACATTTCATCAGTTCCTAAAACATAAAATACAACACTAGAAAAAATGTCGGATTTCTTTACTGCAGCCATTTTGACTTTGTATAGTAGTTGAATGCAATATATTCATGGGTGAATTCCCAAAAACCCCCAACTTTTGCCTTTTTTAATTTATTTAAAAAAAAAAAAAAAAAACACCCAACACTCCAACTGTTCGAAAATACCCATTTTTCACCCCGCCACTACACTTTCTATTTGAAAAGTTGACTCTGAGTACTAAATGACTTTTTTGTTACTAATTTAAACTTAATTAAAATTAAATAAATTAAATAAAAAATGTATTCATCAAATATATACTGTCCATCTTAAAATGGACTGTGGAGATTAATTTAAAAAATATATCTTATTTTTTTTTTTTTTGAAAAATAGAGATGAAGATCCAATCTCCAGATTAGATATTCACCATCCATTGATTATCAATATGGAGATTGGATCTCCACCTTCAAAAATCTGGAGACCAAACATCATCTTTATTAGTAATCAAATTCATCCACCTCCAATCAAACCATCCAGACATCATCTTCAAACACATCCAGACCCAACATCATCAATCATCTACAATAACCCAAGCACATCAATAATCAATAGTTCACTACAAAAACCTTAAACATATTCAAACATAAACAAAAAAAAAAAAATTATTTAAAAAAATCTGGGTTTAAAAAAATCATCGAACCAGATATCTGGATTTGAATCAAACCTGGATGAAATATGGATTTATGGAATCTAGATTTGACAAACCCAGATAAATGACAAAAAGAAGAAGAGAAGAAAAAGAAAAGAAGAAGAACGAGAGAAGAAGGATAGACGAAAAGGAGATGAAAGAGAGTAGGTCAGTGTAGAGTTTGGTGGAAAGAGTGGTGGTCGGCGTAAGAGGAGATAGTGGTGGAGGTTTAATGGAGGATGGTGGTGAGAGAGAGAGAGATTGAGTCTAGTTGTAATCTCAACACAATGAGTGATTTTTAAGTTTTTAAAATTTTTTATTTAAAATTTTAATTTGAATTTAATTATATATATTATTTTTATTATTTTCTTATTGACTTGTTTAATTAAGACTTCATTTATCATATTACCCTTAAGCCTCAACCCACTAACGGCAATTACTTTTTCAAATGGAAAATGTAACAGCAGGATGAAAAATGTATATTTTTCAAAGGTTGAAGATTTTTTTTTTCCCCTTTTTCAAAGGCAAAAGTCTCGGGATTTTTAGAATTCACTCCATATTCATTTTAGAATCCCAACCAAGATTGTAATTGCGTTATGCCGACATGTCTAAACATATTAGAGCATCTCCAATGCAAATGTGGATTATCTTTAAAAAAAAATGGACATATTATCAATGTCAAGGAAATGTGTATCTTATGTGGCATAAATATGGATTGATAAACATTCAAGTCTAAAAGGGTTCTCCAATGTTATTTTATTCATTTCAATAATAAACAGTCAAATAATAATATATCATTACAGTAAATTACCATAAATTATTATTTGATGAAAGTTTTCATTATTTATTACTGACATGGCTGTCCAAGAGACTATCTAGAAATAGACATTGAGGTTGACAACCTCTATTTTCTTTTTTGTCATGTCAACTTGATAGTGGTTATGAAAATTGTTGTATGTATTTTTCGGACTCATTAAATGAGCTGGTAAAAGCCCAGTTTAGACCAAATAAAGTCAACCCAAGTGTAAAGACCATCTGACGAGGCCCAAGTATCGATTTCAAGCCCTGTGGGCTCTACAGTTCAGTCCAACAATCTCCCCAGCTCGCTGCAATGAGCTCGTCTCATAGTCAGGTCGCAGTTCGTTCTTCTACTCATAACAAACGCAGCTCGCTGTTCATTTATTAACGAGCTCCAACTCGTAGACCGCCATAGACGGAAGCTAGCTCAAAAGCACAATAAATGCAGTATCTTCCGGAATAGGCAGTTGCCTAATCCGATCATGATTCTCTCTCCAAATATGGCAATTACCCAATCAAACCGTGATTCCCTCATCAAATATGGAAATTTATTCAAATTCGAATTCAAATCAACATTATCTCAAGATAATTACGGCAATTTCCTGATATCATTCCAACCAAATTAGGAAGTGTTATTAATTTACAATTCTTTTCCTTATTTTTTCTGATTATTTGGGAAGTGTAATTAATTCAGGATTCTTTTCCTGATTTGTTGCAACCAGAATTGTAACGCCTCTTTCCCTATAAATAGGGGTTAAAATCATTGTAACAAGATCAGACACATTGAATAATATACTGTCACTCTGCAGAATTTAAGAGATAGACAGTCGTGGACGTAGGCCTATTATTGCTGAACCACGTAAAAGCTTTGTGTTCCTTGTTTGATTCTTGGTATTTGTCTGTGTTCTTTCTTGATATTTATGCTTTCTCACATTGATTGCAGGTATTGGGCATTGATTACCCGTCGACTGAAATCCAACATCGACAGAAATTTATATTGGAAAGATGAATTTTAACCCTCTATCAATTTATCTGATGTGACATTCTATTTTTCCATAATTCATACTTGTATTGGAGATGCTCTTAGTTATGATATTTCACGATGTGCATATGTTATATAACATAATTAAATTGACATCTCTTGGAGGTCAATGGTTGATATCAGTGACGGCAATAGGTGGGTTGAGTCACGTTTGTCACACCCTGTGAGCTGTGACTTGTTCTTTGGGGTGGAGTGCCCCATCCCTTTCGTGCCTTATTGTTGGTATCTTTGCCCTATTTTTGGACCCGTTTGGGTGAGTTCCCCCAACTCAACACATCCTACCCTATTGAAAAATAATTAAATAACTAAATTTGAATAAATAATAATGATTTTTTGAAACAATTTTTTATTTATAATTTATGGAGTTAAAACTAATTTGATATAAACAAAAACACAAATAAATTTTGTTGTTTTATGGTTACACATCTAAATCTCTTTAATCTTTATATTACATATTTTTCATAACTTCTAATTTATAAAAAGTAAATATTTGACTAAAGAAATGGGTCAATGGGGCAAGGTATATCAGTGCCATATTTTTACAGTCTGTATTTCTAACACAATTATAGTTACTCCAGACCCGCTCAAACTTAAAATCCATGACATTACTCTGTCAAACTATAAAATACTAATTAATTGTTATAAGAAGACCAACAGAGTACCCAATAAATGCTTCAAAAAAAATAATAAAAACATTCACTCAATAAAAATTATTATTGAAAAAAAAAATCGATTATTTAGTTATTAACTTATTATCTTATATTTTATACAAATAATAACATCTAATGACACTCTTATTATTTTATTTTTTAACTTCAAGGTAAGCATATGATATAAAACACGGACAACTTGAAATCATGACTAGTTGAGATTGGTGTGTTGCTTTAATGGAGGCAACCAACCTGATCCTTATATGCCATACAAGGACAAGCTTCGACTCATTTGATCATAAAATATAACAAATTTTTCCTTTTTATGTCTCGATTACTCCTATCGTTTCTGAGAGTATTTCTCTCGAGAGCTCTACTCCCAAATTATACATCTGAATCCTGATTAAAAAATTCGGTAAAGTTAAATATACTTACAATATGTAAAAATAATGAAATCATGACTAGTTGCAATCAACATAATTGAGGTAACAGTAACTTGCAGTATACTGAATACAGAAATGTCAAAGATAATATTCAATTGGCAAAAGCAAACAAATTAGATGGTCCCATTCACTTGGTCCAGTTTATCTGCTTCGACGTTTCCAGACCGCAATTTCACCACCAATTCCTAGTTGAAAAACTTGACTTCTTTTAGATTTTTTAGTTTCTAATTAATTGGTTCGTGGGTAAATCTGAAAAGACACTTCAATATTCTCAACATTGCGTGAACCAACTCCATGTTTATCGTAACGATTTTATTTGGATAAACTCTCCACCTCAAGACTTTTATACACATCGCACTTACAAGAATCATTTTGGACAAGATACGTGTCAATATAAATAAACAAACATATGAATAAATATAAGTTTTCATTTTAATATATATTGAAATCGATTAACGTAGAAATTTAAGACTTATCACCAAAAAATGTCAAAAATTTACTGAAACTGTCAAAATCAATTTCTATTTACTTGGCTCATAAATCTATCCTTATAATTTAAAGTTAATACTAGGACAGCCAACTATTTGTTAGGGTATGTCAAGATTAATCATATTTTTAAAACTTGATATCTAAAGATTAGTGGTCTATCTAAATATACCGAGATCAATTAATTTTTTTTTTAAATTAATATCGAATATAAAAGTTTATCAAGACAAATTAAAATCAATTACTACTTATACAACTTAAATATATAATTTTATAATTAAAAAATATCTACTCTCACATTACTTGTATAACTTTTTTTTTTTTGAATTTACACTATTTATACAAAGTAAATATATAATTTTCTAATAAAAAGTATCTATGAAGAAGAAAACTCTCAATACATTTTTTTTATAAAATACCGATAATGAGATTTTAACCTCTTGGGATGAGAATATAACCTCTTAAATTAGGAGGGATATGCTTATACTTAGCAAAGTATAACGATGTTATCCAATTTCAAAATTTTACTTTTATTATTATTATTATTATTATTATTATGTTGGTGAGTTTTGGAATCCTCCAAGCTAACGTATTGTGTTAAAAAATAATAACATTAATTAAAAAAAAAAACACTAGTCCCAAAGCCATACCTATCACCAATTTATGGATAAGAGGCAATCATTTAATCGTGGTCTTACTTGGTAAAAAAGTAACTTAATAAAAAATAAAAAAATGAGATTCAAAGTTGTTAAACTAGAGAGAAAGTTAATTAAAAAGGAGTTGCTTTCTTTACAACTACTGGAATTTGACATTTTCGTAAGAAATGGTGAGCTAAGAAACTTCCGTTTCATTTCATGACACGCAATTTGCAATTTCTTTTAAAAGTAATAGCTGTCTTCTTTCTTTTCTTCTTTTATTCTTTTGGTTAAAGTAAGTATCTTACTTGCATGATTGTTAGATAGTCTCTCTTACTTTGACCCTCTTCTCCAACCATTCTTTTCCCATATTAGCCACATTTTTATATGAATCTTCAAACTTAAGTTCTAGAATATATATATATATATTTATATAGATATATATATATTTGAAGTTAATTTATGTGCTTTGAGTTAAGGGTTAATACCATCAACTTCTTCTATATCATAGATTGATGAAACAAAAGACTTTAAATTTTGTGAAAATACTCTTCACAATTTTTCAAAGCTTTTTCTTTATAACTTGTGGAACTTTATAATAGATTTCTTGTATTTTATATATGACTATAATTATAAATTCAAACTAATATTTTTTATCTCTTCATAACCATACTGAATTTTTTTAACTTAAGACAAGATTTGTTAGTAATTAATTATCCAAAAACAAATACCAATGATATAAACGGAATTTTATTCATCAGACAACAATTAAGCAATTGAAATGTGTAATATATCAATTGTAAAATTTCATACTTTATGTATTAATAAAATAGAATGAGATAAGTGAAAAAAAAAAAAAATTTCATAAGTGAGGTGATTTAGTAATTAACCACCTCTATCTGGACTGCTCTTGAGACGGTTACTAGAGTCTTCTTATCTAGGTAAGTTTCGAGATAGCTACTTGAATCTTATTTGGACTAGTCTTAGGATAACTATTAGAGTTTTATCTTGGTAAATTTCAAGATAGCTACTAAAGTCTTATTTGGATTGGTTTTGAGATATTTATTAAAGTTTTATCCAGACTAATTTTCGTAGATCTTTCACCTCAAAAAGATATCAGGAAATAAAAATAATAAAAAAGTAAAAGACATCACGCCTTCTACTCATCAATCTATTATAAAAAAATGAGAGAATTCCTTGCAAATTAAGAAAAATCTTAGAGGGTATTTCAGTCATTGTACACAATAACATGTGGAGGCAAATGGGAAAACACAAAAGGCAAAGGTGGGCCTTACCTTCTTTTAACCAAATTTGGTTGGCAAGACAAAAACCAACTTGTCATCTCCATATAGTTTTTTTACTATTCACCCAATAACTGTGATTGATCTCATTTGCAGCACCAATCATGAGTCATGCGCCTGAGGCCCCTTCCCTCCAATTTTAATCCGCCATACCCAAGCCTAATACACATACTTTGACCCAAAAAACCAAGTCAAAACAAAAAATGTCAAAGTGAAGATAAACTCTGATCCAACCAAAACATGACACGTCATTAAACTTAGCTGGATGGAGCGCACTCAGTGGTCTCACACTCAACTCTTTTATCTCTTTAAAATGAAACCCTAATTTCACTCTCTCTCTC
This sequence comes from Litchi chinensis, assembly GCA_019925255.1. Lineage (NCBI taxonomy): Eukaryota > Viridiplantae > Streptophyta > Magnoliopsida > Sapindales > Sapindaceae > Litchi > Litchi chinensis. The sequence continues at coordinate 19,641,353 of CM034471.1, forward strand.
TCTCTCTTTATATTTATTTGTTTACCCAACTTTAACCCAATAGCAATGGTGAGAATTCAAATGAACCCCATTTTTTATTTTTCTTAAAAACGCCCATCAAAATTTAAAATTTACCCATCTTCACAAAACCCTAGAACTGGTCTCTGCTGTAAAAAAAATTTCATCTTTTTTGGTCATGGAACCGGGAAATGGAGGCGGCGAGGAGGAGGAGAGAGTCAGAGCTGAAGAGGGTGACCAGAGCTTTGGTGGCAACCGGTGGCCGAGAGAGGAGACTTTGGCTTTGTTGAAGATAAGGTCTCATATGGACACCGCTTTCAGAGATTCTGGTCTCAAAGCTCCTCTCTGGGAAGAGGTTTCAAGGTTAGTTTTTTTTTTTTTTTTTTAAATGTTTTTTGAGAGAATTTGATAGAAAGTGAAGAAAGTTTGGTTCTCTTTTATTTTTATTTTGTTTTTTGTTTTCTATTAATTGTCAGTGGAATTGAATTCACTTGTATATGTTGTTATTTGGTAGTGTTGACTATTTTATGTGTTCCATTAGTGTGATAGTGGTGTGTTAGGTTGAATTATTATATGTGTTCTATTTAATTCTTTGGTTGGTTTGATGAATTTTGGTTGCTTTGAATTTTATTATAAAGTTAGAATATGGAATTGAAGTGCAATTGAATTGCTAGTAGGAGGAGCTGTTGTTGTCCAGGTCTTGTTTAGTGGAAAATAAATATATATATTCTAGTGAGATTGAAAATGTATGGATGATGATGATGTCAGGAAATTATCAGAGATGGGACATAATCGAAGCGCGAAGAAGTGTAAAGAGAAGTTTGAAAACATATACAAGTATCATAGAAGAACGAAAGATGGTCGATCTGGGAAAACTTATAGGTTTTTTGATCAATTGGAGGCATTGGATAACCATCCTTTTCTTCAGTCTCTGACCCCGGAGAAAAATTGTTCTTCCATGGCGATGGCTGTGAACCCGGTAAATGCAGTCAAGTATGACCATATGTGTTCTATTCAGAACCTGATGGACACGTCTACTTCGACAACCTCTACGTCGAGTAAAGAATCGGAGGGGACAAAGAAGAGGAAGAGGAAGTTAACCGTGTTTTTCGAGAGGTTGATGAAGGAAGTGATTGAGAAACAAGAGAGTTTACAGAAGAAATTTATAGAGGCGATAGATAAGTGTGAACAGGATAGGAGGTCGAGGGAGGAGGCCTGGAAGATGCAGGAATTGGATAGGATTAAGAGAGAGCGTGAGCTTTTGGTTCAGGAAAGATCCATTGCAGCGGCTAAGGATGCTGCAGTGCTTGCTTTCCTGCAGAAATTTTCAGATCAATCGGGGACAGTGCAATTTCCAGAGACCCCAATTCCTGTAGAGAAAAGTATGGAAAGGCAAGAAGGTAATGTTGGTGAGGGTTTTATGCAGATGGGCTCGTCCCGATGGCCTAAAGACGAAGTCGAGGCTTTGATAAAGCTGAGGACCAATCTAGATTCGCATTACCAAGATAACGGACCTAAAGGACCTCTATGGGAGGAGATATCGACGGCCATGAAAAAGCTTGGTTACGATCGAAGTGCTAAGAGGTGCAAAGAAAAATGGGAGAATATGAACAAGTACTTCAAGAAGGTTAAGGAAAGCAATAAGAAAAGGCCTGAGGATGCCAAGACATGTCCATACTTTCACCAGCTCGATGCAATATACAAAGAGAGAACTACGAAGAAGGTTGATAGTTCTGTTAATCCAGTTTATGAGTACAAGGCAGAGGAACTTTTAATGCATATGATGGGCAGTGCCCAAGAAGAGCGACAAGTACAACCACCAGAATCAACAACGGAGAATGTTGGGAGCGACAGCAACGTTGGTAATGATCATAATCAAGATGATGGAGATAACGAAGATGAAAACGAGCAAGACGATTATCAACTTGTAGCAACTAATCCTTCTTCCTTGGCAATCATGGGGTGAGAGGAAGATAATTAGTGGAAGTTCCTTTCAAAGCTAAAGCAGTTGTGCTGAACTTTGAGTTGTGGGTCATGTCATGGTCTCTTTTTGCAAAGCAAAAACTTATCAAGTCCATTGGCTCAATGCAAAGACTGAAAATCATGGTTTTGTGGGTCATAGTTTGAGAATTTAAACCTTAATATTGCCATAAAATGAAGGCATATCATTATAAATTTGTATATGTTTCATCATTTGTTGAATGAATTTGTGTGTGTGTGAGAGAGAGAGAGAGAGAGAGAAACGGAGAGAAACTAGAGAGAGTAGAATAAGATAGCTGGTGTGCAATATTTGACAATTGCTTTTTTAGTCTTTATAAGATTCACACCACCCATTTTGTGCAAAAGTGGGAAATGGGTTGGTTGTTGATTACAACTTTTGTATCAATTTATATACACTTTGATCAGCTGTAATACTACAACGAAAGGACTGCACTTTTTTTTTCTTCTTTTTTAATAAAAGTAGTTATTATTATTATCACCCCGTGCGCTAGCTTTAAAATATTATAATTGTCAAAGTCATTAGATCAGATCATTATCTATGACTTCTATTTTTGTCTCTTTTTTTTCGGCTTTCCAGGACCAGGCACATTGTTTAGTTGTATTGAGAGTCTGAGACATTGTCAAACCTATGCTGTGTTTTCACACTCAATTTTGTGATTTGGTACCATTTGAACTGAGTTTTACAGGATTCCTTGTTGCAGACTAGCAGCTCAGTTATGTTCATATTTTATAAACATTGAGATGACATAAGAAAGTGTGGAAAATTTATCCACTATGATTGAAGAGTGTTGATCTAATTATAGGTAGAGGTTTTCCTGTAGATATAGTTTTTTATAATATATGTTTAACTAAACTGTAGTTAAATATGTTTTGGTTCCTTGGGTGATTAATGGAATTTTACTTTCAAAAATAATTTGTAGATAAAGAAAGAAAAATAAATTGCTTTTTATAAACAAATCATTTATCTACATTTTTGTCCAAATAATATGATAAGGAGATTTGTAGCAATCACTTGAGCTGGGTATGTGGGATTCTAACTCTATTTTTTAATTTATATATCTGGCACTATATATTTTCTCACTATATTTTTTCTCTCACGTGAATAAGAATTGGAACTCCTGTACTTCAAAAGAAAAGAATTGAAACTCCTGACCCTATTTCCATTGTCTTTGTGAACTGAAAAAAAAAAAAAATCATTAATTTAACTATTTAAGAGTTCTTTGTGTGTCCTACGAGCATCATTAAGAGTCATCTTTAATATATGAGATTAAATTTATTAATTTATTTTAATTTAAATAAAATGGCAATCTTAATTGAAAATATGAAAATTTGTGTAGAATTATTTATTTATTATTGAATTTTATAACTCAAAAGGCCATCGTAAGATGGACACACTTTTAGATAACCCATAAGTGAGTTATATGTTCAACTGGCGATGTCAGTCTAGTAATGTCCAGTCATTTAATCAACGAAGATTGACATTTTTTTTTTTTTTTTTGAAATAACCAAGATTGAAATCGTTATGAGACATTGAATTTCATGAAATAAAATAAATATCAAATAAAATTTATTAAAATATTAATGATTGAGCCCACAAAATTGAGTGGTAATATGTCAATGTCAGAATTTATTAGTACAGTGGAAGACAGAAGCCTGTGTTCTCCCAAGCTTGTCTAGTTATCTTCTTGGTAATAAAATAACTCTTAACAGATGGGGACTAGTAATTTGCTGCCAAAACACTCCATAAATTTATCGCCTACTTTATTTTATTTTTTATTTTTTATTTTTAAATTATTAAAATTAATCTAAGAAATAACCGGAATCACACTGACAAAACATTGATAGGACAATTTAGATAACACTGACAAAACATTGATAGGACAATTTAGATAAGCGACTCTCATACAACTGGGAGTTATCCATATTTAGATAAGAGACAATTCATATACATAAAAAAATCTCACTATTTTATTTGGAAGCGGGGTGTGCAATCTCGAACACATGACTTATAAGTCATGGGAGGGGTGCACTTGTTTACCACTCAATTGACCTCCCTTTGCGTTGTCACCTACTTTATTTTATGAGCTTACAACTGTTAATTTGGACTCTTTCGATTCAAAGTAATGAATTCATAGTTATTTTAAATATAATTAAAATGTATTCATAAATATATTCATGCTAATGATTAAAGGTTTATCAAAATATGCAAGATTAATTCTATATGGAGTTCGAAAGGAAAATATATTGATATTAATGATTAAAGGTTTATTAAGATATATCAAGATTAAACTTTATGTGTGGTTTGAAAATCTACTTTTATAACACTAAGAGAAACCTTCCCCCCATAATAAGGGGAGAAAACTCTCACCTATATTGATAAATGCACATGGTGAGACCCATGTTTTATATATCGGGATTAATCGGTAGTTGGTCAACGACTGCATTGATTTTAAGCAAATCGATGTTGTTAGGTGATTGACCGGAACTTTTCTTCATCTTCTTTAAGTTCAAAGCCTATAGTCAATTGGTGCAAGCAAAACGACTTAAAAATGGTGTCAAGTAGTCTGGTCTAGTATTTGGTTGGGGTTAAAGTTAACTAGTGCTAGTTCGAAGGTTGAAGATGAAGTTTTTTTTTTTTTTTTTTTTTTTTAAATTTAGGGTCCAAAACAACATCCTTTTGGACTCCCAAAATGATGCCGTTTTGTTTATTTATTTATTTATTTTTAAATTCCTTTTAGTTGAAACGACACTATTTTGGGCAACAAAATGATATCATTTCAACTTGACCATTGGTTTAAAAATAGACCCCAAAACGATGTTGCTTTAACTTGACCTTCAGGTTAAAAATAGAAGCTCCTCTCTCACTGATTCATCGTTGTTTAAGGCTTCAAGCTTTTTATCCTCTCTCTCTCTCACACACACACAATATTCTAAAAGGCAAGACGAGGTGAGGTAATGCCTAAGCCGCCTCGGGCTATGGATGTATAAAACCACACCTTTAGAGAGTGAGGTGACCACCTCAGGATAACTTTAAGGCGAGATGCATTAAGGCAGTCTTGAAGCGGTCAACATGAGTCAATGGGTAAAAATGTATTTTATTATTTTTTTAAAACCCTAAATCGAATATAAAAGGTTGGAGAGTTAGTCATATTAGGATAAACTTTCACTGTATTTGGTCTCTTTCACTCAAGTCTTCTATCCATCACTTAAGTCTCGACTCCGACTCTTGTTAGAAAATTGCTGTCATTTTAAGTTGGCTCTTTTATGTTAGTTGAAAGATATAAGGAAGGGGAGAGAGCTGGTTAAGAGAGGAAGAGAGGAGGAGAGTCGGTTGAGAAAGATTTGAGAGTGAAGAGAGAGCCACACTATTGAGAAAGAAGTTTGGAAGGTTTGACTTTTTAATATTATCATCTTTTGCTAAATAGCCCCTCACATTTCAT
>CM034471.1:19647290-19671293 GCA_019925255.1 Litchi chinensis
AAAAAAGTAACTTAATAAAAAATAAAAAAATGATTTCAATTGTTAAACTAGAGAGAAGTTAATTAAAAAGGAGTTGCTTTCTTTACAACTACTGGAATTTGACATTTTCGTAAGAAATGGTGAGCTAAGAAACTTCCGTTTCATTTCATGACACGCAATTTGCAATTTCTTTTAAAAGTAATAGCTGTCTTCTTTCTTTTCTTCTTCTTTTTATTCTTTGGTTAAAGTAAGTATCTTACTTGCATGATTGTTAGATAGTCTCTCTTACTTTGACCCTCTTCTCCAACCATTCTTTTCCCATATTAGCCACATTTTTATATGAATCTTCAAGCTTAGTTCTAGAATATATATATATATATATATAGATATATATATATTGAAGTTATATATATATATATTTGAAGTTAATTTATGTGCTTTGAGTTAAGGGTTAATACCATCAACTTCTTCTATATCATAGATTGATGAAACAAAAGACTTTAAATTTTGTGAAAATACTCTTCACAATTTTTCAAAGCTTTTTCTTTATAACTTGTGGAACTTTATAATAGATTTCTTGTATTTTATATGTGACTATAATTATAAATTCAAACTAATATTTTTTATCTCTTCATAACCATACTGAATTTTTTAAACTTAAGACAAAATTTCTTAGTAATTAATTATCCAAAAACAAATACCAATGATATAAACGGAATTTTACTCATCAGACAACAATTAAGCAATTGAAATGTGTAATATATCAATTGTAAAATTTCATACTTTATGTATTAATAAAATAAATGAGATAAGTGAAAAAAAATAATAAATTTCATAAGTAAGGTGATTTAGTAATTAACCACCTCATTTGGACTTGCTCTTGAGACGGTTACTAGAGTCTTATCTAGGTAAGTTTCGGGATAGCTACTGAAATCTTATTTGAACTTATCTTAGGATAACTACTAAAGTTTTATTTGGGTAAATTTTGAAATAGCTATTAGAGTTTATTTGGAGTTGGTCTTTGAGATATTTATTAAAGTTTTATCTAGACTAATTTTCGTAGATCTTTCACCTTAAAAAGATATCGGGAAATAAAAATAATAAAAAAGTAAAAGACATACCTCATCCTTCTACTTATCAATCTATTATAAAAAAATGAGAGAATTCCTTGCAAATTAAGAAAAATCTTAGAGGGTATTTCAGTCATTGTACACAATAACATGTGGAGGCAAATGGGAAAACACAAAAGGCAAAGGTGGGCCTTACCTTCTTTTAACCAAATTTGGTTGGCAAGACAAAAACCAACTTGTCATCTCCATATAGTTTTTTTACTATTCACCCAATAACTGTGATTGATCTCATTTGCAGCACCAATCATGAGTCATGCGCCTGAGCCCCCTTCCCTCCAATTTTAATCCGCCATACCCAAGCCTAATACACATACTTTGACCCAAAAAACCAAGTCAAAACAAAAAATGTCAAAGTGAAGATAAACTCTGATCCAACCAAAACATGACACGTCATTAAACTTAGCTGGATGGAGCGCACTCAGTGGTCTCACACTCAACTCTTTTATCTCTTTAAAATGAAACCCTAATTTCACACTCTCTCTCTCTCTCTCTCTCTCTCTCTCTCTATTTATTTGTTTACCCAACTTTAACCCAATAGCAATGGTGAGAATTCAAATGAACCCCATTTTTTATTTTTCTTAAAAACGCCCATCAAAATTTAAAATTTACCCATCTTCACAAAACCCTAGAACTGGTCTCTGCTGTAAAAAAAATTTCATCTTTTTTGGTCATGGAACCGGGAAATGGAGGCGGCGAGGAGGAGGAGAGAGTCAGAGCTGAAGAGGGTGACCAGAGCTTTGGTGGCAACCGGTGGCCGAGAGAGGAGACTTTGGCTTTGTTGAAGATAAGGTCTGATATGGACACCGCTTTCAGAGATTCTGGTCTCAAAGCTCCTCTCTGGGAAGAGGTTTCAAGGTTAGTTTTTTTTTTTTTTTTTAATGTTTTTTGAGAGAATTTGATAGAAAGTGAAGAAAGTTTGTTTCTTTTATTTTTATTTTGTTTTTTGTTTTCTATTAATTGTCAGTGGAATTGAATTCACTTGTATGTGTTGTTATTTGGTAGTGTTGACTATTTTATGTGTTCCATTAGTGTGATAGTGGTGTGTTAGGTTGAATTATTATATGTGTTCTATTTAATTCTTTGGTTGGTTTGATGAATTTTGGTTGCTTTGAATTTTATTATAAAGTTAGAATATGGTATTGAAGTGCAATTGAATTGCTAGTAGGAGGAGCTGTTGTTGTCCAGGTCTTGTTTAGTGGAAAATAAATATATATATTCTAGTGAGATTGAAAATGTATGGATGATGATGATGTCAGGAAATTATCAGAGATGGGACATAATCGAAGCGCGAAGAAGTGTAAAGAGAAGTTTGAAAACATATACAAGTATCATAGAAGAACGAAAGATGGTCGATCTGGGAAAACTTATAGGTTTTTTGATCAATTGGAGGCATTGGATAACCATCCTTTTCTTCAGTCTCTGACCCCGGAGAAAAATTGTTCTTCCATGGCGATGGCTGTGAACCCGGTAAATGCAGTCAAGTATGATCATACATGTTCTATTCAGAACCTGATGGACACGTCTACTTCGACAACCTCTACGTCGAGTAAAGAATCGGAGGGGACAAAGAAGAGGAAGAGGAAGTTAACCGTGTTTTTCGAGAGGTTGATGAAGGAAGTGATTGAGAAACAAGAGAGTTTACAGAAGAAATTTATAGAGGCGATAGATAAGTGTGAACAGGATAGGAGGTCGAGGGAGGAGGCCTGGAAGATGCAGGAATTGGATAGGATTAAGAGAGAGCGTGAGCTTTTGGTTCAGGAAAGATCCATTGCAGCGGCTAAGGATGCTGCAGTGCTTGCTTTCCTGCAGAAATTTTCAGATCAATCGGGGACAGTGCAATTTCCAGAGACCCCAATTCCTGTAGAGAAAAGTATGGAAAGGCAAGAAGGTAATGGTGGTGAGGGTTTTATGCATATGGGCTCATCTCGATGGCCTAAAGACGAAGTCGAGGCTTTGATAAAGCTTAGGACTAATCTAGATTCGCATTACCAAGATAACGGACCTAAAGGACCTCTATGGGAGGAGATATCGACGGCCATGAAAAAGCTTGGTTACGATCGAAGTGCTAAGAGGTGCAAAGAAAAATGGGAGAATATGAACAAGTACTTCAAGAAGGTTAAGGAAAGCAATAAGAAAAGGCCTGAGGATGCCAAGACATGTCCATACTTTCACCAGCTCGATGCAATATACAAAGAGAGAACTACGAAGAAGGTTGATAGTTCTGTTAATCCAGTTTATGAGTACAAGGCAGAGGAACTTTTAATGCATATGATGGGCAGTGCCCAAGAAGAGCGACAAGTACAACCACCAGAATCAACAACGGAGAATGTTGGGAGCGACAGCAACGTTGGTAATGATCATAATCAAGATGATGGAGATAACGAAGATGAAAACGAGCAAGACGATTATCAACTTGTAGCAACTAATCCTTCTTCCTTGGCAATCATGGGGTGAGAGGAAGATAATTAGTGGAAGTTCCTTTCAAAGCTAAAGCAGTTGTGCTGAACTTTGAGTTGTGGGTCATGTCATGGTCTCTTTTTGCAAAGCAAAAGCTTATCAAGTCCATTGGCTCAATGCAAAGACTGAAAATCATGGTTTTGTGGGTCATAGTTTGAGAATTTAAACCTTAATATTGCCATAAAATGAAGGCATATCATTATAAATTTGTATATGTTTCATCATTTGTTGAATGAATTTGTGTGTGGGAGAGAGAGAGAGAGAGAGAGAGAGAGAGAAAGAGAGAACGGAGAGAAACTAGAGAGAGTAGAATAAGATAGCTGGTGTGCAATATTTGACAATTGCTTTTTTAGTCTTTATAAGATTCACACCACCCATTTTGTGCAAAAGTGGGAAATGGGTTGGTTGTTGATTACAACTTTTGTATCAATTTATATACACTTTGATCAGCTGTAATACTACAACGAAAGGACTGCACTTTTTTTTTTTTCTTTTTTAATAAAAGTAGTTATTATTATTATCACCCCGTGCGCTAGCTTTAAAATATTATAATTGTCAAAGTCATTAGATCAGATCATTATCTATGACTTCTATTTTTGTCTCTTTTTTTTCGGCTTTCCAGGACCAGGCACATTGTTTAGTTGTATTGAGAGTCTGAGACATTGTCAAACCTATGCTGTGTTTTCACACTCAATTTTGTGATTTGGTACCATTTGAACTGAGTTTTACAGGATTCCTTGTTGCAGACTAGCAGCTCAGTTATGTTCATATTTTATAAACATTGAGATGACATAAGAAAGTGTGGAAAATTTATCCACTATGATTGAAGAGTGTTGATATAATTATAGGTAGAGGCTTTTCCTGTAGATATAGTTTTTTATAATATATGTTTAACTAAACTGTAGTTAAATATGTTTTGGTTCCTTGGGTGATTAATGGAATTTGACTATCAAAAATAATTTGTAGATAAAGAAAGAAAAATAAATGCTTTTTATAATGAATCATTTATCTAAATTTTTGTCCAAATAATATGATAAGGAGATTTGTAGCAATCACTTGAGCTGGGTATGTGGGATTCTAACTCTCTATTTTTTTATTTATATATCTGGCACTATATATTTTCTCTCACGTGAATAAGAATTGGAACTCCTGTACTTCAAAAGAAAAGAATTGAAACTCCTGACCCTATTTCCATTTTGTTTTTGTGAACTGAAAAAAAATCATTAATTTAACTATTTAAGAGTTCTTTGTGTGTCCTACGAGCATCATTAAGAGTCATCTTTAATATATGAGATTAAATTTATTAATTTATTTTAATTTAAATAAAATGGCAATCTTATTTGAAAGTATGAAAATTTGTGTAGAATTATTTATTTATTATTGAATTTTATAACTCAAAAGGCCATCGTAAGATGGACACACTTTTAGATAACCCATAAGTGAGTTATATGTTCAACTGGCGATGTCAGTCTAGTAATGTCTAGTCATTTAATCAACCAAGATTGACATTTTTTTTTTTTTTTTTGAAATAACCAAGATTGAAATCGTTATGAGACATTGAATTTCATGAAATAAAATAAATATCAAAGAATTATTTTAGTAACGACTTAAAATTTATTAAAATATTAATGATTGAGCCCACAAAATTGAGTGGTCCCAAAAATATGTCAGTGTCAGAACTTATTAGTACAGTGGAAGACAGAAGCCTGTGTTCTCCCAAGCTTGTCTAGTTATCTTCTTGGTAATAAAATAACTCTTAACAGATGGGGACTAGTAATTGGCTGCCAAAACACTCCATAAATTTATCGCCTACTTTATTTTTTTTTTATATTTTATTTTTGAATTATTGGAATTAATCTAGGAAATAACCAAGATCACACTAGTAAAACATTGATAGGACAATCTGGATAAGTGGCTGTCTTACAACTGAGAGTTATCCATATTTAGATAAGAGACAATTCATATACATAGAAAAAATTTCATCATTTTATTTTGAGACGAGGTGTGTAATTAATCTCGAACACATGACTTATAAGTCATGGGAGGGGTGCACTTGTTTACCACTCAATTGACCTCCCTTTGCGTTGTCACCTACTTTATTTTATGAGCTTACAACTGTTAATTTGGACTCTTTCGATTCAAAGTAATGAATTCATAGTTATTTTAAATATAATTAAAATGTATTCATAAATATATTCATGCTAATGATTAAAGGTTTATCAAAATATGCAAGATTAATTCTATATGGAGTTCGAAAGGAAAATATATTGATATTAATGATTAAAGGTTTATTGAGATATATCAAGACTAAACTTTATGTGTGGTTTGGAAATCTATTTTTATAACACTAAGAGAAACCTTCCCCCCATAATAAGGGGAGAAAACTCTCACCTATATTGATAAATGCACATGGTGAGACCCATGTTTTATATATCGGGATTAATTTATAGGTGGTCAGCGACTGCATTGATTTTAAGCAAGTTGGTGTGTTAGGTGATTGACCGGGACTTTTCTTCATCTTCTTTAAGTTCAAAGCCTATAGTCAATTGGTGCAAGCAAAACGACTTAAAAATGGTGGTGTCAAGTAGTCTGGTTTAGTATTTGGTTGGGGTTAAAGGTAATTGGTGCTAGTTCGAAGGTTGAAGATGAAGTTTTTTTTTTTTTTTTTAAATTTAGGGTCCAAAGCAACGTCCTTTTAGACTCCCAAAATGATGCTCTTTTTTTTTTTTTTTTTTTTTTTTTTTAATTCCTTTTAATTGAAACGACACTATTTTAGGCAACAAAATGATATCATTTCAACTTGACCATTGGTTTAAAAATAGACCCCAAAACGATGTTGCTTTAACTTGACCTTCAGGTTAAAAATAGAAGCTCCTCTCTCACTGATTCATCGTTGTTTAAGGCTTCAAGCTTTTCATCCTCTCTCTCTCTCTCTCTCTCACTTTCACACAATGTTCTAAAAGGCAAGACGAGGTGAGGTAATGCCTAACCCGCCTCGAGGCGATCTCCTCAGGTGATGGATTTGTAAAACCACACCTTTAGAGAGTGAGGTGACCACCTCAGGATAACTTTAAGGCGAGATGCATTAAGGCAGTCTTGAAGCGGTCAACATGAGTCAATGGGTAAAAATGTCATTTTATTTTTTTAAAACCCTAAATCGAATATAAAAGGTTGGAGAGTTAGTCATATTAGGATAAACTTTCACTGTATTTGGTCTCTTTCACTCAAGTCTTCTATCCATCACTTAAGTCTCGACTCCGACTCTTGTTAGAAAATTGCTGTCATTTTAAGTTGGCTCTTTTATGTTAGTTGAAAGATATAAGGAAGGGGAGAGAGCTGGTTAAGAGAGAGAAGAGAGGAGGAGAGTCGGTTGAGAAAGATTTGAGAGTGAAGAGAGAGCCACACTATTGAGAAAGAAGTTTGGAAGGTTTGACTTTTTAATATTATCATCTTTTGCTAATAGCCCCTCACATTTCATATAATTACACATTTGATGTTAGTTTTTTTTTTTTTTTAATTTTTTTAAATTTTTTTCATGTGAGCCTAACTTAATTTTTTTATGTTTAGGTATTTTTATTAGGTTTGTTAATTTTTTTTTGATATTAATGTTTCCAACATTGATTTTTACCATATTTTTTCAACATTATGGATGATATTGTAAGTTAACATATATATATATATATATAATATTTTACTTTTAAACCTTTTTTTTCCATTTTGAATCGAGGCGATAGCCTCGCCTCCCCTTCCACCTTTTAAAACATTGCTCTTCTCTCTCTCTCTCTCGCCTCTCAATGTCCAACACAGTTCTCTTCTCAAGCTTGACAACGACGGTGGTCAATGGATCAACTATGATGCTACCTCACTCTCAACAACAAAGACAATGGCGACGACGACGATGCTAGCTCGACAACGGTGCCTCTGCTTCTCTTACCTCACATCTTACTCTAACACTGCTTCAAATTAGCCCATTGACCGTACCTCTATCTACATTTACCTACATACAATTTTATATTTATTTTTGTTTTTTTTTTTGAAGAAATAATTTTACATTTATTTATTTTGTGGAAAATTGAAAATAAATGGAATTAGAGTTTAGAGATAGATGATGTTTTACTATTTTGTGGAATAGAGAGTGTTTGTGATTTTTGTTTTTTCATTTTTTTTTCTTGTTTTACCATGTTTGACCGATAGTCAATGGATCGAGCATTGACTATTGTTCATTTGGCTAGGTGGCCAAATAGCTAGATGCCAAGTTGCCAACCGCCTTGTTCTTAGCGATTTCTTAAGCGCCGAATAAGACTTCAAACCTTATCACAAACGTAAAGTAGAAATGTACTAACAACTTAGAGTTATGAGTGTATGTTCGGAGTCATAATTATTTTAAATCAATACAACAAGAGTTTATATTATGTTAACTTAAAGTTTAACTTAAATTATATGGTTTCAATATATATCCACTTATAGCTTAAGTGATTAACACATTTCTCTTTCATATCACAAATGTAAAGTAGAAGTGCACTAACTACTTAGAGTTAGCCACTTCCCCCAGGTTTTCTCTTCTTTTTTTTTTTTTTTTTAAATTATTTTATTTTGATGTTTTAATTTAATTTACCTTTATAATTATTTATATATAATATCTAAAATGTAAATAAAAGAATGAACATTATTGGTAATACATAGGGTGTACTTTCAAATATGAATTTTTAAAAATCTTAATGGGGTGCAATTACAAAAACGGGTATACATACAGCTTAATCACTCTTTCTTTTAAGTTGATTAGAAAGTGCTTTCTTATTATTTCTCATGGTTCCCTTTCGGTTATGGGCCCAAAATGAAAATAAATAGAAGGTAACCTATGAAACCCAAATTAATGTTGCCAAGCTAACTTTGTATTATGATTTGTTGATTTATAATCTTTTGAGCCACCTACAAAGAGAAAAATGCTAACATCCCAATACTTAAATTATGGGCGGGGCATGCAAAAGTCCGTACCCACTGAACCTGCAAGCATGATGAGGCCCATAAAAAAATTGCCTGCCCAGCCCATACTTTGCACCCGTAAAAATGATTTAAGATGTCATGTGCAATTCCAATCCCTATAAGCCAACTAATTGAAAAAATGATTATTTCACAAAAAAATACTTATATTTTTTTTTAAGAAAAAAAAATATATATAAATCAACTTTTGGCTTGATTAGCATACGCCAACTTATATCTTTCTCACAAAATGAGTATTTTAAGTTTAAGAAGTTTCATAATTTAGATGTTACTTACATGACAATTAGAGAAAGCATGGATTTATGACATCAAATTAGGGAAGGAGATTCCATGTCCTATCTCATACCTAGAAGAAAAAGACCCAACTCTGCAATTTAATTATGTAAATACCATACAAAATAGTAGAAATAGTAAGTGATTATAATTAAATATTACCAGCTGCTTTCGTTCACATTTTAATATTTAATAGCCCAAAAATTTTACTCAAAATTTGATATTGTTACACAAATCAATGATTAGTGTAGCCAACAACATAATATTTAGCACACTATTTATAATGAAATTTGTACAAATTTAATGAGCAAAGTAATATTACTCTATTCAATATAAATACTAAATTCACCAGCACATCTCTTCATAACATAAAAGATTATGTAACTTTCCATCCACTTTACTAATGAAAGTTCAGTTCCATCAAATATATTTTATAATCTTTATATGATAAGTTTTTCGTTTTACTATAACAATAATTATCTTTGATTATGAGAGTAAATCTTGAGGTGGAGCAGGTTTGAGAGTATACATAAATGGGTCTTGATAAACTTATTGACTAATGACCAGGGATAACAACAGATCGGATCGGATCGAATTGGTCCGTCTCAAACCCGATCCGAAATTTTTGAGGATGCCTCAAACTAGACCTGTGCCCTAAGTGGGTCACAACTTTTCATTCCAAATCTGAACTTGATTGGAGGGACTCATCCATACCTAACCTGTTGACTTGATCGAGTTTTTAATTAATGTTATAATTAACATAAAAAAACAAATATATGAAAAAAAAATTCATTTAAACTTCTAATAGTTAAATTTAACTATAATATAACATCACATCTATATAATTATTAATATAAAATTCATAAAATATACAATTTTTAAATACAAATACAAAGATTTGCCACATTACAAATGATAAAGTTTCATTACATAATTCAAAATATTACTATCACGTAGTCATTAATGATGATAATAGATTGGATGGGGTCTGAGTTGGGACAACCCAAGTGCAACTCGAAATTTTTGAGAGATACCTCAAATCCGATTTGTGTCTCAAATGAATTACTACTTTTTGTTCAAAACGTCTCTCGAATAGATCGGATTTCCTCGAATTTGGATCGAATTAAGTAATTTTACCATGTCTCCTAATGACTCATTAGCTATCAACTTTTAAAAAATAAAATCCTACAGTCAGTGTATATAACTTTTATTATGTAGGCTGTGCAACCCAGGTGATGATTTGGCCAAGGACCACAGCAGGCCAGCAGACAAGACGTAACAAAACAAATGAACTCAACATGTGCAACTGTGCAAGTATAATCTGCTAGTTAAACACCAACTTTTGTTTTTAAGATTTAACATGATTTGTAACCGTTGGATCCTTCTCGAGATCTTTACACCAAGTCCCTTAAACATCACTAAAGCAAACAATCTACATTCTCTCTCTCTCTCTCTCTCGCTCTCAACCTCTTCAATGGCAGAATATGAATCTCATCTTCAGCAGCAGCAGCAGCATCAACACCACCACCAAACACTGATCCCCAAAGAAACAGCACTTCAAGCTCTCAACACCATCATCCAACTCCATTTCGAGAAGACCCTTGAGAAGAAAAGGGCCATAGACCTACAAAAGAAGGAGCTCCACAAGCTCTTCCTGCTCTTCTTCATCTTCCTGGGACTGGTCTTCATGGGACAGTCACAGTCCACCAGACTCCAATGCCGCCACTGCTGGGTCCCCATCACGCTCCTCTCCTTGGCCCACCTCATTTTCTATGTATCTGTAGCTCAAACCCTCAGGTGCATCAATGGATTCAAATACCAGAGAAGATGCCACAAGCTCACACTTGGGCTGGCCACTGAGAAGCTCAGAGAGATGAAGATTAGAATGAGCAATGGTGAGTTTGGTGAAGGGTTTGGTGAGGATGGTGGTGGTGAGCTTGAGATTCATTATCAGGAGCCACCTGAGAGTTACTTTGGTAAGTTCAAGAGGAACTGGGCTCTTCATTTTAGCTTCTTGATCTTTATCTATGGCTTCATGGTCTCCAATTCTGTTGTCATTCTTTGCTTCTAGCTAATAATATATATATCTCTATTAATTAGTTTTCTTCATTTTTAAGACTATTTATTTGTTCTAGTTGTTGTTGCTATTTGTTCTTGGAAATTCATGATCTTTTCTATGATTTATTATTATTATTATTATAATTTGATGGAAATTAATTAGTTGTACAATTATGGCATTTTAATGAAAAGATTAATACTTAATAAAAATGATACTGCAGTTGTACGCCTTTGATACATAGAGCAATGGTATCTTTGACCACTTTCTTTTTCAAGTAAAGTCTGCCTTTTCTCATCTCTCAAAAAAGTCTGCCTTTATCAAGTTTGATGACAGTCTTCCTCTGAAGGGATAAGTATAAATACATTAATTATCTACTAAATAAAACACAGGTGAAGCTTTATATATATATATATATATGAGATGGTTTTAATATTATTATTTTGAATTTGAAAATTGAAATCCAAGAGTTATTAGGGTACATATATGTCATTAGTCATTGTCCCAGCTCAGCTGAGTGTCATTGGCATGTGGCATTTTGACTGACAAGAGAGCACTCAGGACTGAGAGCCTCTATGCATGACATGACTTTATCTCCTCCGTCACATTGACACTGGAATCTCAATAGCTTCTTTTATTAGGTTGTTACTTTTTAATTTTAATTTTTTTTTATTTTTTTTAATCTACATTATATAATTGTTAATTATTATCAGGTGAAGGGTTGGGCTATAATATTACAGTATAGTAATTGTGATTGATTTTTTAACATTACATAAATAAATATATAATGTTATCAAATTAATTTCCGTAAAAGGAATGTTGGAATTCTGGTCGACCTCATTGCGATTTAAATAACTACTTCTCTAATCCCAAGTATATATTTGCGTACAAAGATGAAAACTCTTGTGAAACACTAGGATTTGTGAGAAAGTAGCTTTAGTGTAGTGGTAAAACTATAAACCACTGACTTATCCTATCAAAAGATATGGGTTCAACTTGTAAGTTCTACTTAACCCTAAGTATGTGGGTGTCTTTTTCCCTTTTTTGAGAGTTGATTTTCATGTTATGCTTTAGAATTATATCGCAATTGATTCCGATAGTACCTTAACCACCAAAACTAGGGAGGAGGAGATGCACATCCGGAGCCCATACGAGAGAGAGAGAGAGAGAGAGAGAGAGAGAGAGAGAGAGAGAATTGCTTGGCGGTTATTAAACCTTAATGTTAATTTCGTCATTAGTTAACTATGTTGACTATATAAATTGTTATATGCCCTTAAATAATAAAATTATGAAAAAGCAAAAAAAAAAAAAAAAAAAATTGTTGGCCAGCCACAAGAACAATGGAGGTTTGGCTACATCAAAACAGACATCATTCTGGTGTACAAAAAGTTAACAAAAGAACGTTTTCAAGGCCCGAGTGGCAATGTATGTTCACTGCAATCAAAGTGGGTCACCAAATATATGCTGAAATCCAGAAAAGACCAGGATCAATAGCCAAAGCATCAGAAATAAATTCAATTTCATATTATAAGATCATTGGCCTAATTGATTGAAGTTTGTATGAGGCTTTAAATTACAAGGACTAAACTTTTAATTAAACAGGCACTTACATGTTATTGTCTAAACGGCTAATACTATTGTTCAATGAAGATCTTCCAAGTCCAGGACATGATTATTAATGACACACCAAACTTTAGAAAATTAAATTCTAGGCTGTACTTAGTCATCACTTAAAAGACTACGGCATGACCAAGCTGTGGTTATTTCATTGGAGAAGCGAAGTAAAAAAAATCATACGGATAGGAAATTAAATTCTATTTATGTTAAGGTTATGCAAATTAGTAACCTGAGCCTTCATGTGACTTCAACTTGAGTAGAAGTTGCTTTCTTGGTGCGGTTGGTATGGCAGCAGAAGACACATTTAACTCTAACCATCCAGCGTTCTTGAACCGCGTGGTTTTCATCTGTACACTCGAATTTTTGTTAAAAAATCTTTAAATTTTGTACCTGCCAGTTTGTGTTAGTTGTAACTATCTTGTTTCAATTCTTTATGAAGAGAAAAAAATTTCTTACCCATTTTGGTTTGCTAGAATTAAGCTGACAGTTGGAGTTATTCTATCATATTTGTATCAGTTCGAATGATGTAGGAATATCATGAAAAATGAGAATGGACCTCTCTTGTAAGAGATTCTCAAAGTAAGGCCCAAACAAGTTGGACTCTGAGTAGGTTCCTAGGCTTGGTCCTAGGTTATATAGGGCTAGATTGTGCCTCTCCTATCAGTTGCAGCTTACATGAAGAATGATTGTGTCTCTCCATATCAATTGGTATAAGAGGTGAAGGTCATGCGTTCAAATCCTTTTGGGTGTGCCCTGAGAGGGGAATTTTCTCTTTGGTGTGGGAGAACGATGCAGGGCATGTCGCGTAAAGGATTTTCGAAGCAGGACTCAAACGAGTTAGTCTTAGAGCGGGTTCCTAGGCATGATATTGGATGATATAGAATTAGATTGCATCTCTCCCATCAATTGCAGCTTTTGGGAGGAATGATGGCGTCTCTTTACATCATCGAACAGTACTTGTTTAATAAATTGTGACAAAACTCACAACCCTAACCAATTAAATGTGACTAACCACATTCATTTTGTGTTCACAGGTCATGTAAAAATTGTCATTTCTACACACATCCGAGTCTCCGACTGGAAAACAAAAAATTGAGAAGCAATGTACATTATCCTCTTAGAAACCATTTAGATGAAATGCTTACTATTATTGCTGGTTAGAGTAGATTATTTGCTTTCTATATAATCAATGTATACAGTTCAGATTATTTGCTTGAACATTACAATCAAGAAAATGAGGATAAAAGAATAAGTTAATCATACAATGAGACTGGTTGAATAATCATACAACTCTTCTATCACTTTAAATCCCTGATGGAGAAAAAAAGCTACTTAGAAACTGTGCGCTTCGGAGAAACCTCTATAGCTTAAACTTGAGAGAGAGCATCACACAGTGATTTGTATGCATTAAGACACAATTTAAATTTCTCTTCTGCCATTGCCTGAAAAAATGCATAGAGGTGATATTAGATTCAAAACAAGATGAAATTTGCTACTCCAATTCATTCGAATGACTTTATATAACTTAAATCAACCAATTTTCAAGTATATTAAGATATTTTCTTTTGGTACATGTCTATGATTTTGTTTGCAGTGGTTATATGTTCACTCTAACCAACCATGTTTCATGTCAATAAGCAAGTGGTGAAATGAGAAATTAATCAGAAAATTAATTTGTATCTTTATGATTAGAGAAACAATTCATTGATTGTTAATGGTCATAAATAGCGAGCAACTGACAACATCAAACAAGCATGCATGATAGGATGGCATGGAGTAGACAACAACAGAACACACACCAGATCTTTTGTCACACAAATCATCCCATGGATAAAACAATAATATGACCAATACCAGACATTTAAGAACTAACCTGCGATGGGCCTTGATGCTTATCAGGATGCCATTTTAATGCTGATGAGCGAAAACTGCAAGGAGAATTCTAGTGATTTTAGAACAAATGCACCTAGGTAAAGCAGAGACAAGATCATAACGTTTGCTGGAAGTGGGCAATATAAGTAAAGCACTTACGCGATTTTAACATCTTCTATCGTTAAATGGCCTTTTTTAGGCAGACCAAGGATTGTTCTATCAGAACATGATCCTACAGCACATGACTCCTCATCAGATTCAGCATCACTTATGGTCTCCCAATCTTTGGTTCTGTGGTTTGTTCTGTTTGAACGTTCTCGCCACTCAAATCCAGATGATGAACTTTCGAAAGAAGAGCCCTTCCACGACTGAAAGGACCAAGTATACCATTTTTTTCCAAATTTTTCTTGGAAGATTTGCTCAGGATCATCATAGTCCTCAGAAAAATTCTCTCTTCTATGTTTACCTGAACAAATTATAAGGGGAAGAGTCCAATTGGTGAAAAATAATACACAGGTAAGAAAGCAAAAATTTATTACTAAATTAAATCACAAAATGTGCAAATTTCTTCACAAAAGCTAAATTAAATCACATAACGTGCTACCATCTTAATTTTCACTTTGCATTATAAAGATCAGAGCTTCCGACTGTGCTCAATAAGCATTATATTATTAATGAATAAAGCAAGAAAGAATTGCCAATTAATGAAACTGAACTCCCTCGGCTTTGGTATCTGACTAAGTAGCTGCTCTATGCAGAACATTAAGTATTTTTTGAAACCATCCTGGTTGCTAACAAAACTATACAGAAGGTCAGCAACTGAAAGAATTTGGGCCAACTAAGTGGATATTGCCTGTTTTATATTCATGTGAGGATCTTTAATTGTCATAAATTTGCCTTGGCTGATAAGCTTCAAGCAAATGTCCTCCATCCACAAGCATAGAATGCACATAATTGGCTCAAGAAAGTCTGCTTATTTTCTAATCCAACATCTTACTCTAGCAAATTGGGATGTGAAGAACTTCTCCTTTTATGACCTTGTCCTATGTGAGAACCAATCAATCTACAAGTACTGCAAGTAGCAAGTATGTTTTGATACCATCTACAACAATACAAATCCACCAAGTTAATATTGTTCCTTTTGAATTTAACACAATCCTTATGGGTTTACTTCTGCTATAGGGTTCAGACAAACATCCTTCATCCTTATGGATTCACTTTGGCCATGAGCCCCATATGCATCTATTTAAACCTAAGACTTGTATCATAGTCCAGGATCGATTTTGCTAGCAATATGAGATGCGACAAAGATGAAAGCCATTTTATCCTCTATCATATGCAGTGACATGACTTCACTCACCTTGACTATAGCAAATTTTGGAGTGACTTACATGGTATTATCAAACTGTTAGATGGAATAATTTGCTATCATAATTAACAGGACATCATCCAGCCTTAAAATCAATATACATATAACCGTATACACTAATCATAACTTTTTTCCTTCATTGATAAGAATATTTTGGCCATATTGGCTAGTATAGCAGAATAAGAGATTAAAGAAAAATATACTGAAGGTGAAACACACAAAAAAGCATACAGATTAAAAAAATAAGACTAAAGAACAACATAAGATGACCATGATGTAAACTAGCAAGGAAAATTATTAGGCTTACGTTTCATATTCTTTCGGTCAGGTTTCCCAGAACGACGAGCAGAAGACTTTGATCGGCCT
The DNA here is from genome assembly GCA_019925255.1 of Litchi chinensis. Classification (NCBI taxonomy): domain Eukaryota; kingdom Viridiplantae; phylum Streptophyta; class Magnoliopsida; order Sapindales; family Sapindaceae; genus Litchi; species Litchi chinensis. Next base: position 19,663,411 of record CM034471.1, read on the forward strand.
TTTGTATCAGACTCTGCATCCCATTCATTGTTTCCATCAAATTTCCATATTGGGTCATCATTCTAGGTAGAATTACAGAAGAATGCACATATCAGTACCTAGATCAATAAATCATAAACAAGAAAACTAATTTGAAGAGAACATATGAAATAGGGTACGGCCAGTGGATACTGGATGATTATGAAGACAAGAATCTATGACTCTCTGAGGGTGGTTCAGCATCGCATGACATTGAAAATGCTCAATCATATATCATTTGCAAATTTTTATATTAGCAATTGTTGAAAATCTTATCATTCACATATTACATAATGGCTAATTATTAAATCTATATTTGACAAGAAACAAATAAATAATTGTATTTATGACTCAAACTAAACTTTTTCCTACCAAACATCAGGCATTTCGTTAGCAAAATACATTGCTTATCACTTACTTTTTCTATGTGGGAAATGTGAGAGAGAGAGAAACTCAAGACAAGTCCAGTGGCCATGCAGATTGACTGCATTAGTGTTAAGTCTACAAAATGATTATTGAATTCCTAAATCAATTGGCATTAACAAACTCAACATCAAATTTAATCCTACAAACCACTACAAAGACATGTCACAGCAAACTAAACCATTATAGCAGAAAAATATTTGCCACAACATGTTCTGCAGAAAACCATAGTTTAATTATGCAATGTAGAATGCCTGGAAGAATGTAGCAGAAATTTTTACCTGAAATGAGTGTTTGGAGGACCCACTACTGAAGAGGAGGTCTTTTAAAGCTTTCTTTGCGTCAGCACGCTTTTGACGTGTTTGATATCTTACATAACTCTGCATTCAATGTTTGCAGAGTCAGGAAAACATGACATGGAGATTTTGACATTTAAAATGAAAAAAGGGAACACTTTCAGCCCCATTTAATTTCACCGAAGAGGGCTTTCCAGTTACAGAGTTGTGAAAAATTGTTTATCTTACTCACTTTCCTGATTTCGATTACTAAATTAGGTACCTACAAATAAATATAGATACGCAATTCTCTTGCACCATAGACTAAGGTGAACTAGAGCTTGGCAAAAGATAAAAAGTGTGCACATGATCTCAATAGATCTATCTCTCTTGCTATAACAGATTCACCTTGATTGGTGTCGATAGTACTACCAACTCAAATTCAAGAATGCAAACTCTTAGACATTTGAGTTCATATATGGAATAGAGAAGGACACATAGGGAAGAATGTAAAGAATGTTTCACATGGTTTCTGAAAATCAATTAAAGTGGAGGTCTGTTACATTGATGTAACGGTATAGATGAGTTGACGTATCTATACTGGTTATTGTTGGTGACTGAACTGGTAGTTATCTCCCCTTCTAAATAGCATGCTATTCCTAATACTATTAAACTCATCCAGAAAACCATTATAGTAAGGCACAGTTCAGAGTTCAGAAATACACTAAATTCTTTTAAAATCAAACGGACCCTGGTAATATTGATAGGCAGATAATGGAAAAGCCTTTAGTTCTGTAGAGTTACAGTATGCTCTTAAAGAAATAAATATACAACAAGGGAGAAACAGAAAAGGATTGAAAATGAAATAGTTCTACCAATAAATGTCCTTTATCAATGTAACATGCCTGCTCTACTTGCAATTAACAGGTGACATATACACATTTGAATATCCTAAAAGCTGATAAAAATTTGCATACCTTAGTTGGCTGTTGAGCACTTCCCACATCCTGCAAAATTATTTCAACTTTCAACTAACAACTCATGTAAACTGGAGAAAGAGAGGCCCTAAAAATTTAAGATCAAATACTTAACATCTGATGAAAAAGTAAATCTGTCGAAGAAAAAAATAACAAAAACAGCCAAAGACCACCAAATTTATCATTTTCTGGAGGTGATAGTACTTGAAAGTAGAACTTTTACAACTACATCCAATTGTTCCACATTCAAGATATTCCTATCAGCTACAATGCATTTCCCAACAGAAAAATTGTCACATTAATAAGATCCCACCAAGCTAAATTATACATAACTATCATAGCTCGCTAAAGAAGATAAGGAAGTTTACATGAGACGAAGTTGGCTAGGCCTTCTCTTCTCTCTCTCTCTCTCTCTCTTTCTCTCTCCCTCTCTCTCTCTATAAATGATAGATGCCTATGGGAAAAGCAGTAAAAGATAAATACACTAGTACATTGCAGAAAATGTGTCAGGGTCCAATATTAATCCCTAACAGATTTCAATAAACTCCATGTAAACAAAATTTTATGACAATAGATAACAACACACCATAAACAGCCAACTTGTGTTGAACATTTTAGACCCCAGAAAAAAAAGTCAAAAAAGAGAGAAAAACCAATCAACAGATTTCTAATATTGTTCTCCTTGTTTGAAGCCTTGAATATAAATTGAAGAGAGAAGACACAAATCCACTGCATATTCAGAGATAAAACACAAATTTGAGGCTAAAATGTAATGAAGGACTATTATTAAGCGAAACCTCCACTCAGCAATAAGATAATCCAACTTGAAAATCTTATTGTAGGCAGTGAAAAAGGAAAGATACCTTGCAAGAAGTATCTGAACACTAAAAACCTCCTTCAGAGGCATCCATGCCAGGTCAAATACTTGTAGAGATGAAAGAAAGATATAACAAATAAAGGAACCGATGAAGATGATGCCAAATTAATTATGTTCAGATGTAAGAATAGCCTATATGCTAAAATCATCCAGCTGAGTGCAAAGGTAATCCTTCAAAGAGCAGCTTTATCAATGTTAGAAATGTGTGGTAAAACACATCTCAGGTATATACTTTCATGTGAGCATAGCATATTAGGGTCATACCCTTGGTGTCTCTGCATCTGGCAATAACTTCATTGACTCATGAAAAGGATCTGTAAGGTGACATTGTTATACCACTGTGATCAAAATAATAGGACTTGGATACTCATGAATGATAAGGTGACTCAACTAATGACCCAATTAAATGAGATGATTAACAGGCCTACTGCATCCTAATGCCACCCTTGATACTCTAATGCTCCTAGAATCTCAAATAAAAAGGACATGCTTGTACGTTTTCAAATCTCCTCAATATGTAAGAATATTGCCATATGTAAGGACGACCTTTAAGATTCTCCGTTTTTCACATTCAATTGAGTTGGCTCTCATCTTTGTATCTCAGTTAAAAAAACAACTAATGACCCTTCAGTAATTAGATCTAAAACTATAGATTTTAGAGAACCAAATCTCAGCGGAAGAGAGTTGTTGTAGGAACCACTTAAATATAGGGGGTCCAAATTTTAAGGAAACAAGTACATACAAAAGTCGACACTAGGCAATGAAATACTCCTCTCTCTCTCTCTCTCCCTTGAATATCATAGAATAATGAGAAGGAACTACACTTTCCAATTCAATTTAAAAACAGAAGCAAAGTAAGACATATTTGTAACCAACATTGCAAGATATAACTAATTTTCAGCAATCCAAGACATGCTGATATGCTTCAATAGATAAACATACTGACATTAGGAACATAGATTCATAAACCAACCAGTCATTTCACTTGTAATATCAAATTGAAATCTTATTCTCTCAATCAGACAACAAAATGTAAATTTAACAATTAGTAGACAGTAGCTATCCTCTCAAACACAGAGAAAGGCCCTATTAACACACAAACTTTAAGGACTATAAAGAAGAATTGAATTTAAAAATTTCAAAGAAAAGAAACTGAAATAAAAAGAACACTCACATCATTCCATTTGTTCCTCCATTTCTCAAAGGAAGTCGGTGTAGAATGAAAAGAAGCAACACAAAGGTCAGATTTTTGAGCTCTTCTAGGCGATAAAGTTGATACCATCAATGAATTCTTTAGGTTCAACACGTTTCTCCATCTGGGTATTTGCATAATCAATGAATGAATCGAAAACCAAGTATCAAATCAGCTTCTAACAGTTTTGGTTTTTTCAACTGTTGTCCGAGAATGGAGACTACTATTAGGCAGAGAGAAACAAATGTATGTATTTTATTTCAAACTGAGGATCGACCAATCACAAGTTCTGTACGTCTTTTGTTATTCGTGGTAGTTCAAGTGAAGAGAGGCCGAGGTTGTCTCTCTGTGTCTGCTCTTCGACTCTCGCAGCCTGGGCTGCTTTTTTCTTGTCAAAATTGTTGTCATCAACCATGTAGCATGTGCTGTTTTTATTTTGGGCCAGATGTTTGTTTATTTTGTTTATCAAACCCGTTTAAGAGCTCTTATTTCTGCACCCCTTTTAGTTTCTATGTACACTTCATATTAATTCATTTTATAATTATTTATAAATCCAAAACTAACATTTCTAGTGTTAAAAGAAAATATTTACACAAAATATGAAAAATAAGGAGTAAAGTGAATTAGAATAACTTTTTTAGTGTTAAGATAAGGAATCTTGGATAAGAAAATGACTACATTTGAAATACCGACAATGGCACGTAAGCGACTGCAGTACAAATATGTGATAAAAAAATAGTGTTGAAAAAGAAAAATTTCACATAGTATTTATATTTTGATGATATATATAATATTTTGATGACATATATATATATGTATATATATTTTTACTCATGAATGTATTTTTAGTCTTTATTATCCCTAAAGTTTGAAAAATTTAATAAATTGATCATTTTATCAGTTGATCGTTAGTTAAACCAAACAATTAGAAGGGTATTTTGACCTTTTTGTTTTACTAGATATTTGGAATTAATTAAAAAAAAAAAACTTTAGATCTCAACTATTCATTAAAGTTGTGATGGATGATGGAGATTTAATGAGAAAAACTAAATTAAAAAATAAATTAAATATTGGTAATTTTTTTAAAAAAATTAAATACAACAAAAAAACATCTACCAAATCCTAATTATCAAGCAACCATCCTTATATCATCATAATCATATTCTCTAATTTATTAATACAAGCTACAAGTTAATAAAATAATACTTGTAAACATCATCTCCAAATCAAAACAAACCATACTATTTTCCTCCAATATGTAAAAATAAAACCAAAGTCACAAAATAACACATCTAAAACAACATTCCCCCATCAACCATATATGCTTCAATCATTTCACCCTTTCTAAAGACCTATGTCAACAAAAATAACATTATATGTGTTAGAAAAAAGAAAAAAAAAAAAAAACAAAACTAACCTTAGATGTGTTAGACAACTTATCTACATGTTTTCCTACCATAAACTTCATGTCCCCCATATTTATCTAGCATTCCAAACAAAATACATATATGTATTTTCTATAGTAATTTGATTAATCCTTAAGCCAAACAATTGTACTTACAGTAGCTTGATTAGGTAATTCAAATTTATTAGTTGGTTTGCATGCTTTTATATCATGAAAGATCACATCCACCCAAACTTTCCAATATCCCATTCCAAGTGGCATATGACGGATTTTTTTCCTTAGAATTTGCATTTGAAATTCTTCATTCAACCACAACATGATCTTCAGAATCATCATTTGGGTACCAATGCAATAATTGACACAGAGTATTTTGAAGTTGTGATATGTCTTGTGTCATAGGAATAGTATCTCATGTTGTGACTGTTACAATACATAAAACATATAATAATGCAATGATTTCAAATCCGTGTATGCTATTAAATAATTCAAACAAAATGTCATAAGTTTATAAACCTAAGAAGCAAATTCATGAAAAGGAGTACATGCTTGAGAACTCACGACATCTTACATTGCACACCTATTTAACAACTTAACAAAATCAAAAAAAGAAAAATTAATATAAAGATATCATATAATAAACTACTATATGAAATATTTTTTTTTTTTTTAAATAATGTATATATACCATATATTATCTATTCATTTTGTTTCAGTATTGCATCCATTGTCTCTTGAAGACTTGCCAGTTGATTAGTTATAGCCTTCAACTTCCTCTCAAGTTGTTTCACTCTTCCTCCAGATTGAATTTGTGCATATGTGATGGGATAGCTCCAAAAAAGGCCTCTCATGGCCCCAGACATCTTTGGTCCTAACACTTTTGACAGAGAATCTTCATGATGCTGTTGTCATTAGAAGGGCATGTTGATGTTCACAATTGTTTAATTTCATCTTGAAAATATTGTCAATTAATAGCTAGCTCTTAGAAATAATTAGACATTAAAACTTGTATGAAATAGATTTTACCGTAGCATTTTGCACTACTTCAATAAGAGACTTTTTTTTCCCCCTCTTATGTCCTTCAATCCATATATCAATCGTTGTTATTTTTTCTAGATCTTTTCCTTGTTGTTTGGCTTCAAATTTTTGCATTACGAGAATGAAATAATGAAAATGAAAGAAAAATATAATATAATGATGAAAATAAAATAAAAAAGCTAATTATCATTGGAATTATTCAGATTACAAAATTGTAACCATTAAATGATGTAAATGAGCATAACATTGTCTTCCTATCGTGTGTTGCACTTTTTGACTAAGTCATATTTCTCAAAGTTTTTTTTTTCCTTGCCTACAACATTGTAATTTCACAATTTCAAAGCCAAAAGAATAGAAAATAAACCAATATATCATTCAATTTTTGAAATTCTAAAGCATTACTCACTTCAAACTCTTTGGATGTTCTTTGTTTAACAAATGCTCTCCACTCTTCTACATTTGTTACATTTCAAGGCTTGAGCAACTTCAATGCACGTTTTTTTTTTTTTTTTTTTTTTTGGTGTTTTGCTTGCTTCTCTAATTTTTCTAGTGACAACACTTGTGTTGCCTCCATAAACTCCCTATTTTCTTAAAAATGTAATCTTTACTAGAGTCATGTAAAATAAAAATTTTTATATCATTTTAAAAAAAAAAAAAACAAAATTAAAAAAAAAAAAAAAAAAAAAAAAAAAAAAAAAAATCAAAAAAGTGAAAAAAAAAAAAATCAATACAAGAATATCAAAATTCGTTTTTAGCCATTTTTTAAAAATATTATTTTCAACCTCTCAAACAAATTAATTGCACCATACACCCACTTTACCCAAATTGTCCCTACCTACCTTGTTCCCTTCTTCATTGCTCATGGTATGTGATTTTTGCTTCCTTTGTTGATTGTTTGAGTTTTGTTGGGATTTTTTTTTTTAAATGATTTTGTGATTTTGTGATTTTTTTCTGTTGTATTGATGTTGGTATTGATGTTTAGATTTAGATTTGGTTGAATTTGACTTAAAAATGGAGGTTTTTAGTGAAATGCAGCGTTGAAGACGATGATCGAATTTTATTTGGCCATAAAATGCATTACATAAAACCCGGTATCGGGTTTAAATTTCGTATTTTTTTAAATTTGACTTAAAGGTAGTTTGATAAACTAGGGTATAAAATGAAAATAGTTTAGGACTAAAAACAAATTTTCATAAAAAAGTGGGTAAATATGAATTTTTTCGTTTGCTTTTGGATAGAAGTGAATTTGTCTCAATAATGAATATAAAATGATAAAGAATATTTTGTCAACATATTAGGAAAAAATCAAAAGGAAAACAAAGAACACACCAAAATAGATTACCACAACTTATCTTTCATCTGGACATTAAGTAGTTTCCAACTCTCAAATGTGATGGGTACATGTTTTCTAGCGAGAGTCCCAATATATGATGCAAGTTTGTTTGAAGAAACATCAACCATTTGGCCATGCATATTGCAATCAACTTTGATAGGGTCCTTACTTTTCAAATTTGCCATATGAGTTACACCATGAGCATAAACATAGCCAAGAATTATCATCAAGGTGGGTTAAAACTTTTATAAAAATTTTAGTAGAGTTTCCACTATTTTAATAGCTTTCTAAAACTTTAATACACTTGCATTAACAATATTTAGATACACAAATTATATTCATCACAAA
>CM034471.1:20271793-20489293 GCA_019925255.1 Litchi chinensis
TAGTAAAGTCCAAGCAGGTAGGTGATCATGTGCGCGACTTGAGGGAGATGTTTCAGATTTTGAAGAGCTATCAAATGAAGTTGAATCCTTACAAATGTGCATTTGGAGCAGCTTCTGGGAAGTTTCTGGGCTTCATGGTCAATAATAGAGGTATTGAAGCCAATCCTGAAAAGATCAAAGCACTGATCAACATGAGGTCACCAACTAGGGTGAAAGATGTGCAGAGCCTTAATGGCCAGGTCGCGGCATTAAGCAAGTTCATTTTGAAAGCCACGGATAGATGCATCCCATTCTTTGACATTTTGAAGAAGGCAAAAAGCTTCGAGTGGATCGAGCAGTGTGAAGTTGCCTTCCAACAGTTGAAGGAATACATGGGGCAAGCTCCCTTCCTTTTTAAGCCTAAAGAAGGGGAAAAGTTAATTATGTACTTGGGGGTGTCTCAACAAGCTTTGAGTGCTACATTGGTGAAAGAAGAAGAAAAGACGTAGCTTCCAGTATATTATGTAAGTAAAAGGCTGTATGATGCTGAAACCAGGTACACACAGATGGAGAAGCTCGCTTATTGCTTGGAGGTCGCATTGAGGAAGCTGCGGCCTTACTTTCAAGCTCATACAATCGAAGTCCTCATCCAGTATCCGTTGAAGCAAGTTCTGCAGAAAGCGGACACCTCAGGTCGTTCGTTGAAATTGGCAGTTGAGCTCGCACAGTTCGATATCCAGTTTAAGCCGAGGACGGCTATTAAAGCCCAAGCTCTGGCAGATTTCATTGCAGAATTTACAGGGCCTATGGATGATGAAGCTGAATCTTTTGAAGGCCCAACTTGGGAGCTATATGTTGACAGATCATCCAACGAGCAGAGGGTCGGAGCTGGAATATTGTTGATAAGCCCTGAAGGCCACAAGATCCTTTGTGCTTTAAGGTTTGGTTTCCAGGCAATAAACAATGAAGCTGAATATGAAGCGCTGCTCGTAAGACTATGTCTAGCTAGAGAGATGCGAGCTGAACGGCTAAGGGTCTTCAGTGATTCGCAACTTGTGGTCTGTCACATATTAGGGGAGTATCAGACCAAGGGACCAAAAATGACCCTTTACCTCTAAAAAGTCCATGAGTTGCTAGGTGTGTTTCAAAGGTACGAGGTGAAGCAGATCCCACGAGCTTAGAACTCGCATGTAGATGCATTAGCTCGCCTTGCGACCACACGAGATGCAGACTTTTTGGGGGTAATCCTAGTAGAATTCCTACTAGCCCCAAGTATAGAAGAGAAGAGTGTGATGATGGCCATAACTGTGCGGCCCGACTCTTGGATGAGCCCAATTCTTAATTATTTGCAGAATGGAAAACTGGTAAGTAACAAGTTGGAAGTACATCGTCTGCGAGCTAGAGCAATCAGATATTGCATCTATGATGATGTGGCCCAGAGTGTGAAACAGTGATGAGGCAGATACACGAAGGCCATTGTGGAAATCACGCTGGGGAGCTATCTCTAGCTCAAAAGGCACTCCGTCAAGGTTTTTATTGGCCTATTATAAGGTAGGACGCTATCGACTTAGTAAAAATGTGTGATAAGTGTCAGAGGTTTGCTTAAGTTTCACGAGCTCCACCAGCTCATCTTCAACAGATGGTGAGCCCATGACCCTTTGCAATATGGGGAATGGATTTGATCGGGCCTCTGTCAATGACTCGTGGAAGGTGCAAGCATGTCGTGGTTGCAGTTGACTATTTCACTAAGTGGGCAAAAACAAAGGAGTTGGCAGAAATCTCCACAACGAAGATTGAGAAGTTCATGTGGAGTAATATCATTTGCAGGTTTAGGGTTCCACAACAGATCGTGACAGACAATGAGACTTAGTTTAGCAGCGACCAGTTTCTCAAGTTCTGCAACGATTTGAAGATAGTCAAGAGCTTCTCAGCAGTAGACCATCCACAAGTCAATGGCCAAGTTGAAGCTGTCAACAAAATCATAAAGTAAACCTTGAAAATGAAACTGGAAGCAAAGAAAGGAGCATGGTAGACGAGTTTCAGAAGGTATTATGGGCTTATAGAACCACAACTCGCAGCACTACAGGCGAGACACCTTTCTCAATAGTATATGGGTCTGAGGCCATTATCCCAGCTGAGTTAGAAGTCACCTTGCAACGAAGAGCGACCTTCAATCCAAATGACAATAATCAGCTACTCATTGTAAACTTAGATTTGCTTGAAGAACTCAAGGAAACAGCCAAGTTAAGAGTAGCTGTCTATCAGCAAAGAATCGCGAGGTATTATAACAAGAATGCTCGAATCCGTAGATTCAATGTGGGAGACCTAGTACTGCGTATCATCCTGCCTGGAGCTCGCAAACCTAGTGATGGGTCTTTAGGCCCAAATTGGGAAGGACCCTATATCATTAAGACAAACTTGGGAAATTGAGCTTATCATTTGACCAACATGAATGGAGCTGAGGTCTCTCGAGCTTGGAATGCCGAACATCTTCGACCATATTACCAGTAACTTTATTTGTTACGCATAATTCAATGTTATAACGCAAAATGAAAGCTCCATTTTCCCCCATGATGTGCGTTATTTCTCCAAGTTAATATGCTCCGTGCTGATTAGCTCGCTGCTCGCCTAAAAATAAAATAAAGAGCATAAAAAGCAAGTGTGGCTGAGTGCCCCTGCATAGCTCGCTAAATGAAGAAGAGCCTAAAAAACAGGTATGGTTAAGTGCCCCTGCATAGCTCGCTAGATGAAAAAGAGCCTAAAAAGCAGGTATGGCTAAGTGCCCCTACATAGCTCGCTAATGAAGAAGAGCCTAAAAAGCAGGTGTGACTAAGTGCCCCTACATAGCTCGCTAAATGAAAAAGGGGCCTAAACAGGTGTGGTTATGTACCCCTGCATAGCTCGTCAACATTTCAATATGACAAAAAAAAGGATCTGATCAATTTCAAGATTTTAATAACTGATTGAATTAAGCGATTGCTTTAATTATTATCAGATTTTGAGCTCGTTAACGATTAGCTTGCATGAAGACATAAAATGAAGATCATTAAATATGTTACCACAGATGCAATAGTTCAAACACATTCGATAGAGGAGAAATGGAGAAATAAATTCCATTAAGTCTGAAATATCCTTTACAAATCGATGATTGAAAAATACAAGTATAAAAAGTAAGCTGCTAGCTCTAAGTTGGAGGATTTGGACCTAATAAAGGGTCTTCATGAGAAGGAGACACGCTAGAAGGTTCGAGGTCGCCAGCGGGCTCAGTTTGAGAGGTCGCATCAGGCACCTCCGTTGTCGAAGGGACTGCATCAGTTAAGGATGAGGCAGCCCTTGCCTTAAACTTTTCTACAGCTTTAAGTCCCACATCCCCAAAGATAGAAAAATCCATCTCCGGATGGGACATCCACAGCATATAGAGAAAGTTGAGGCCTGTTTTTTCCTCAACCTCATCCTTTGCTTCGGCGATCTGCATCTCTAGTTCTTGAGCAGATTTTTCTTTGAAGACCATAAACTCTTCGAAAGCATCATTTGCATGGCGATTGATGACCTCGGCTTCTTCCTTCATAGCTTCTATTTGCTGCTCTGCAACCTTAGCTCGCTGAATCACCTCCCTCACTTGCTGTCTAAGCACCTCAGCTCGGTGCTCAGCCTCTTCAGCCCATTGAGTAGCAGCTTCCGTTTCTTCAGCCCGCTTTTCAGCCGCCTCAGCTCGCTGCACTGCGGCTTGAATTTGTTTCCTCAAGACCTCAATCTGACTCTCTGCAATTCCAGCTCGATTTTCGACCTCTGTGGCCCGCTGTGTTGCAACCTCCACTCTCTCAACTTGTCTTTGAGCCAGCTCGGCCCGCTGCTCAGACTGCCTCAACTCATCTCTCAGTTTGTGTAGCTCATTCCTAAACGTGTTGCGTTCATTTCCCATTCGTCGCAGAGCTTTTTCAACGGTTTGTCTAGAATTATTCGCCGTAGCCAACTGTGTCTCATGGTCCTCGGTGGCTTTCTCAACCAAGTGTGCAATCTCCCCAATAGCAGCCTCCAGCTCTTTTTCCAGCTTCATTATTCGTTCATCAGTGGCCATTGTTTCCCTCATTCGCTTCATTGCAGCAAGGGTGCCCTGAAAATTCTACAAGTTAATATGCGATAAAGTAAAGAGGCCAAAAGATAAAGAAAAATAACTTACCACCATGGAATGACGAGCTGCGAACTCGTCTAGGTTTGTACTCCTAAGGGACCTATTCTCTAAGACCCTTGTATGAGTGAACATAATTGGTGTCCAGTTGTCAACGAAGGAAGTTAAATATCTCTCCCCAGGTCCGAGCTCGATTTCTGATCTTGTTGGCGAAAGAGTCCTTTCAGCCTTCGGGATATCAGGCTCCTCAGTCCGATAAATATTACGTCATGTAAGAAAGGTATGCCTAGTTATTCTCTTACTGGTACCAGTTCAGGTTGCCTGGGGGGCATCCTCAGGAGGAGCATCCCCTTTTCCAAGTTACAAGTTGGAAGCTGGAACCAATTGAAAATCTGCTGCTGTTTTTGGAGGCGGTTCCTCTCTTGGGGTAGCGACCGAGGGAGTTTCTACTTCAGCAGGTCGCTTGGAACGCTTTGAAGGAGCAGTTGGAGAGGTTGAGGTTTCAGCTGGTCGCTTCGCTAGAGCTGCTGAAGGGGTTGGAGTTTCAGTAGGTTGATCAAAAGGGAACTCCAGTAGAGCAAGTTTCTTCTTTTTAGCTAGAGCTCGCCCAGTGGAAGGAATAGGAATTGAAGAAGTAGTTTTTCAAGATGCACCCACTGGTGGAGTGCGAGCTGGAGCAAACAATGAAGCCTCTGAGACAGTTGTGTGATGCGGGGAGGGGGATGAGTCTACTTGTACAATAGGGGCTGCGCGAGCTTGAGCTTTTTTTGCTCGGACTGGAGCAGGAGCTGATGCTGTCTCTGCTCGCGAGGAGGAGGTGCGAGCTGGAGCCGATTGGGAATCAAGTGTATCCTTTTCCCTAACAGGAACTTTAAAGACGGAAGGAAGCTCGCGCTGCCCAATGCTCGATATATCATTCTTGACATCAATTAGTGGAGAATTATCAGAAGGAGCAAGGTCATGAGCCTGAAGAAGAGCATTATTAAACTTGCTACTAATGCTGGTTTTGCCCGAGCTCGCGAGCATATCGAGAGCCCTTTTCTCCTCACTACTAAGAGGAAACTTGTCAATTTTTTGTTCTGCAAGGCAAATCGTTAAAATAATAATAATAATAAAATAAAATTTTTTGCCCGCTAAAGATCTTCCTCTGCATACCTGATTCCAGGACAAAGTTGAAGTTTTTAAGACGTGCAAGAGAAGGGCAGGAAATATAGAACCAGTTCGTTTTATATTTTCTAACGTTGGACTTGCCCTTTGCTTTTCCCTGGGGCAAGAGGTCCTTGTATTCCGATGGACGAGCTATGAGGTAATAGATGTCATCGGGTTTTTTTTCCCTGCTTTGTGCTCAAAGCCTTGATACTGTAGAAATTTTGGATTATTTTTAGAGTTGGAGGACGAAAGCCGTTTTTTAGGAAGGTCAGAGCCAACGAGGTCAGCTACGCGTATGAGTTCGGTGTTAACTGGAACGGAGCGAGCTTGACAGCATTTAAAAACCTTATTAAGTAAGAATGAACTAGGAATCTCACCCCGTGTTCCAGGTGTTGAGTGCTGACAGCAATATACCCCCGTGGAGGATAAGCTGCATGTTTCCCTGGAGTGGATGACATCGCGCGACAACCTCTGGGGATATGGAATTGAAGAGCGATCCCTTCCAGTTCGGAGACTTGTATGGAAGATGGGTAATGAGCAAACGTTTTGGAGCTTCCCTTTCCTCTTCAGCTTGTTGCTTGTCTATGACTCGACGATTTGCTTCTGAAGCGACTCGAGCTTCAGCTGATCCTTCTCTTTAAGTGGCTCCACTAACCTTGCGAGTTCCACTTGAAGACATCTGTGTAAAAGAAGCATGTTCAGGTCACGACAGACAGATTATCAAGATACTAAAAATCTCTCTAAGTTTCCTATTTTTCAAATCATTCATATAATGGAGGGCTCGACCTATGAAGAAATGATCTGCGAGCTAGCAGTCTACAGGTGCCTAATCCGACAGTTAGCATGCATAATAGACCACAAACAGTAATCAGATCGCAGATAAATATGCCACAAGATCAAATCAATAGAATTTGAAAAGTTTTGTTCAGCAAGAAACCCAGAACAACGAAGATTCAACAACATGACATATTCAAACCATTTGGACACAGTAATGGCAAAGTTTTGACAACAACAATATAATGTGTTCAAACCGTTAAGGCAAATGTTGACGTCCGGAAACGGTCAACCAGAGATTCTGGGGCCCAGACGGCGAACTTGGTAATTAATGGATGAATGTGTTGATTGAAGGGTAGAAAACGGTTAATTAATGAAGTTGTAGGCTAGTGGTGATTAATTCAGGTGAAAGAATGTTGAGTTTGGTGGTTGGTTAAACTTAATGAGGTGATCAGTAAGTAGTTAAGGAGAAAGAGAGAGTGAAAGAGAGAAGAAACACAAGGATTTTTAAGTGGTTCGGTGACTGCACCTACATCCACGGCCACTCTGGAGTAATTCCGGCAGAGTGACAGCTCTTCTAGTCTGATAAGCTTCTTGTACAGTAAAAATGTCTCCCCCCTTTATAAAGGAAGGGAGCTCACCATAAAAAATACAAAAGAATGTTATACAAGTAATCTGACAACGGCTAGTTTCAGCTAAGCCTGACATTGCTATGCTGCATTAATTGTAAAGGTAATGATGATTTTCTTCCTGCACAGGTTTGCATTAATTAAGCCTGAGGAAGTCTGCACTTCATTAAATGCTCTTGGGAAATTGTGTAAGCAGTCTTCGGCGGGAAATCATGGGAGTTGGTAGACTCTGACAACTTGCTGTACACGATATCTCCTGAAGGAACCTTCAGGCCAGCCAGGTGGTGCACTCTGGAGGGGAGATAAGGCTATCTGGAGGCTTCAGCGAGCTCGCGACCTGAGCGACCTCGCGGGCTCCACGAGCTGGAAACGTTGGCAGGAGGCGTCCTGGGAACTGTTGCGGGCTTGCGACCTGGACGGCCTCGCGGTCCGAGCTTGCAGCTTCTGGTTCCACCTTTGGGCCCCCTGGGCCGTTGTACCTTTTTAAATTAAATAAGCATGTACTGGCCCAACTGGGCTGGACCAGAAAATGGGCATAACATCAAGCCGGGGGCGGAGCTATAGCCTTTCCTTTTCTTCTCTTAGTCAAAGCCTCGGACTCCGACTCCGAAGGCAAGTCCCTCTCAACAGAGACCGTGGCCCTCTTGGCTGGGGAAGGCCTTGGCCCTTTGGATGGGGCAGCCCGTTTCTGGGGAGTGGCAGACGACCTGATCAGAGAAGGAGCAGCTGCAGCAGTTTGCGAGGGCGCTCTTTGTGAACGGTCTGGTGTGATGTCACCCACGTCGACGACCTCAGTCGGTCCAGCAAGCGGAACCGACCTGAGGGGAGGAACTGACATCGAGAGCTTTCCCATATCGTCTGATGACCGTTGGTGTAAGGGCTGTGGTTCTGGTTCTGACTGAGCAGGAGCAGCAAGGGCGGAAAGGACCTCAGATGCTTGCCCCCTTATTCCCAAGTCCTGGAATATGTTCAGAAGAGGACTTGTGGCTGATGGTGCTAGACCCCGGTCTACCAGCTCGCTACCAGAAGGGAAAAGATCCTCGGTTGGTTCCTTGGCTGTTGCAAAAGAATTCAGAATAGCGAGCTCGTCCGTTCTAAGCTTGTACCCAAGAGCTGCGACGTCTGTATAGCAAAAGCCGGCTCGTTAAAAAAAAAAAAAAAAAAAGAGGTGGGGGTGGGTGTGTGTCTGTGTGCACATATACATATTGTTACTAATGTTGTTGTAAGATCTTGTGTCCCTACTAGGTGTCAGCACGAAACCCCTATTATTCAGCCCAGCGAGCGAAGGGCACGTGAACAGGGCCCAATTCGACTTGTACTCTCCCACGTTGGACTTAGTACAGTTCTGGGGAAGATACTCCCTATAATCAGAATGCTGACGAGACGTGGCATAGTAGAGCCCGTCCTTTCCAGAGATCGCCTTGAAGCTGAAGAGACTACGGATAATACGGGGTGAAGGGAACCCTAGTCCGTACTTAACGAACGCCGCGGCCAGGGTGGTTAAGTAGGCGTATGAGTTTGGGGTTAATTGGAACGGCGCGAGCTTGAGGTCATTCAATAGATCCTTGAGATAACCAGGGACAGGGAACCTGAAGCCGAGCTCCATGTGCTCACGGCTGATCGCAACGAATCCCGCTGGAGGATAAGCGGCTCGATCAGTATCCTCGAAAACGTTTGCTCTACACCCCAAGGGGATACTTATTTCCTCGGCCCAAGCCTCCAGCTTCTGAAGGGTAACCAGCGAGGGCGTGTGTCTAAAAGGCTGCGGGTCTGTTTCCTCAGCAACCTCGTCCTCACCAGCGACCTCCTCGTTGGACGGACCAGCTCGCGAGGTCGTAGCCTCGGCCTCACTACTCCGGCGTCCTGCCTGCCTCCTGGAAGCAGAAGCCCTGCCTCGACCAGTGCGTGAGCGACCTGACATCTACAACACAGAAGGAATGACATCAGAACGCCTACAGCATACTGATCCTAACAAGACACAGAGAAAAACTCCTAAGGCTGTTGTCCTATTTGTCAGGTCGCACACCTGACCTCCAAAGGACCAGAAAAGGCCCGGAGACACGAGTCCGCCAGGTACTCTATCACCCTAAATATATGTGTTGCTAACCCTATGTTTACAGGTACCCTACCAGACAGTGAGGGGGACATTTTCATCAAAGATCCTAAGCAACAGTACGCGACCAAGAGACGGGACACCTGGGTTAACAGCCAGGTCGCCCCTAGCGTACACAGGTATTCAAGCAACCAACACAACGAGCCCCTAAGGGCCAAACAGGCTTACATGAACCAACAGGTGTGATGTATAAGCAGAAAATGACAATCCCAACCAGAAACAGATCAAACCACAACGCAAAAAAAAAAAAAAAAAAAAACTACCTTGTTTGAACTGCGTACGGCTTGCTGAGAGTGGTAGCTGGTTCCTGAAGCGGCGGAGTCTGGAAAGTCTATCCGAGTGCAGATAGCAAACCAGAAGAAACAGAGAAAACAAAGATGGTGGAAGAAAGGGTGTTGGAGTCGTATCAGGAAAGCAAAAAGAGAAACTTGAAGAGGCCTGTGGATTATATAGGCCAGGACGTCCGTCCCCAGCCATCCGATCCAACATAAAGGTGTAACCGCCAAAGATCCAACGGCTAAGCACCGATCTCGGTCACATGCCATCACGTCTGTCAATTACAAGACGTGCGCATTTAATGCGTACGGTCCCGAGACACCTTTTTTGGCTCCAACGCTTGAATGGACGCCGCGTGTCAGCAGTTACAGTGTGGGGATTGAAACGGTACCAGAAGATTTGAAAATGGGCGCCAACTGTGTATTTGGATCAGCTCCCAATCCGCAGGGCGCACAAAGAGTTGGGGGGCTTGATGTTATGCCCATTTTCTGGTCCAGCCCAATTGGGCCAGTACATGCTTATTTAATTTAAACAGGAATAAGGGCCCAGGAGGCCCAAAGGTGGAACCAGAAGCTGCAAGCTCGGACCGCGAGGCCGTCCAGGTCGCAAGCCCGCAACAGTTCCCAAGACGCCTCCTGCCAGCGTTTCCAGCTCGTGGAGCCCGCGAGGTCGCTCAGGTCGCGAGCTCGCTGAAGCCTCCAGATAGCCTTATCTCCCCTCCAGAGTGCACCACCTGGCTGGCCTGAAGGTTTCTTCAGGAGATACCGTGTACAGCAAGTTGTCAGAGTCTACCAACTCCCATGATTTCCCGCCGAAGACTGCTTACACAATTTCCCAAGAGCATTTAATGAAGTGCAGACTTCCTCAGGCTTAATTAATGCAAACCTGTGCAGGAAGAAAATCATCATTACCTTTACAATTAATGCAGCATGGCAATGTCAGGCTTAGCTGAAACTAGCCGTTGCCAGATTACTTGTATAACATTTTTTTGTATTTTTTATAGTGAGCTCCCTTCCTCTATAAAAGGGGGAGACATTTTTACTGTACAAGAAGCTTATCAGACTAGAAGAGCTGTCACTCTGCCGGAATTACTCCAGAGTGGCCGTGGATGTAGGTGCAGTCACCGAACCACTTAAAAATCCTTGTGTTTCTTCTCTCTTTCACTCTCTCTTTCTCCTTAACTACTTACTGATCACCTCATTAAGTTTAACCAACCACCAAACCCAACATTCTTTCACCTGAATTAATCACCACCAGCCTACAACTTCATTAATTAACCGTTTTCTACCCTTCAATCAACACATTCATCCATTAATTACTAAGTTCCCCGTCTGGGCCCAGAATCTCTGGTTGACCGTTTCCGGACGTCAACAGCAGAAAACAAATGGCAAACACAATACAACCCCAACTCAACAAAAATAAACCAAAAAACTAAAAGTCTGAAGAAAGAGATCAGAGGTTTACTGTGAATCACTGATGAGAATGTAAGAATAATGACTGGAAATGTTGATTTCGTGAAAAACCAGTGAGTTCTCTGAACTTGGTTGCTTGGTTGCTTCGGGAGAAAATGACAGATGAAAGAAGAAAATAAAAGGGTTCCATCAGTTTATATAGACAAACGAGCTCGAACCCCAACCGTCGGATCTCTGTGTTATGTAACCGTCATTAATCCAACGGTGCAGCACGAGGTACGACTTTGTAATCATGGAGCCGTCAGTTGAAAGACGTGCGCATTAAATGCGCGTGCAAGGGACGTGCCAACATCTGTTCAAGTCACTTCCTGCATGACCGCCACGTGTCAGACCAATGTGATAGCATTTGAAAAGGCGCGAATAGTAATTCAAGTTGGCTTACCAAAGAAGCTAGCTTTTACCAGCAAGCTCGAGCTCCCAATTCGCAGAATGAATTGAGAGCTGGGGGGCTGATGTTACATGCATTTTCTGGACTCGCTAAATGGGCTGGTAAAAGCCCAACTTCGGCCCAATAGAAGGCCCAATAAAATCAACCCAATCAAGGCCCATCAGACAAGACCCAAATATCAACTCTAAGCCCAGCAAGTTCCTCAGCTCGTCCCAGTAATTTTCTCAGCTCGTAGCAACGAGCTCGTATCACAGCCAGGTTGTAGCTCGTTCCATAGTCTGCCTTATTCACAGTTCATTTCTTAGCGAGGTTCAGCTCGAGGTCGCCATAAATGACAGTTCGCCCAGAGCGCAGTTAATGCAATATCTTCCAGAATATGCAGTTACCTAATCTAATCTTGATTCTTTCACCAAAAACGGAAGTTAATTCAAATTCAAACTCAGTCAACATTATCTCGGGTTTTATGGAGCAGTTTCCTGATTTTACTCCAACTGATTAGGAAATGTATTTATGATGAAATTCTTTTCCTATTTTATTGCTTCCTAATCTGTAACAACTCTTCCGCTATAAATAGAGGTTAAAATCATTGTAACATGACACATTGAATATCATACTGTCACTTTGCAGAATTTTAAAGGAACAGCCGTGGACGTAGACGTACTCGCTGAACCATGTTAAAAATCCTGTGCATTCATGTTTGATTCTTGGTTATTTACTGCCTTGTTCTTGTTTTCTGTGTTTTTTCACATTGATTGCAGGTATTGGGTATTGATTACTCGTCGACTGAATTTCAATGTCGACACTATCCAAACATTTCCTTGCTACATCCAATTACTTTATAAACCCATATTAAAAAGTTAAAATTAAATTTTTACTTTTACACCCTTTGAAATACCAAAAGTATCCTTCAACTTTAACAATAATTTTAGTCATGTATTTTTTCTCATTATACCCATTTTACAAATTTAAAACACTATTCTAGTTTTTCTTATTTTAATTTAAATTTGATTGACACTTTTGTCTTTTTTTTTTTTGGCCTTTTTGAAAGTAACATGTATTATGAACAACTACCAAGAATACAACTTGACCTGACATTCTGCCATGACTTGACCTCAACAGAGGTAAAAACTAAGGGAGCAAGACTATGAGCTGAACAATTCTCTAATCTAGAGATGGAAAGACACAAGAGCCCACTTACTTATTCAAGGCCTTAATATCATTAACAATGAAACTAGCATCACCTACACTGGGAATACACGCAGTTACGCTTTATGCTACACTGGAAGCCCCAACCTCCATAACCTGAGTAGGGAGAACAATTTTTATTGAAAAAACCGTAATAAACTTAATAAAAAGTAAAAGCTTTTCAATGGGCTAGGGGCCATGGCTGTGCTAGGCCCTGCAGTGGCTTTGCCGTTGTGCATCAAGTTTTTTATTTTTATTTTTATTTTATTATATGACAATATATTGGGATTGATCCAAGCAATAATTAGAACTAAGTAAAATTTAACACTGATGATATGATCTGAAAAACAACTCCCATGCAAAAGGGCGTGACCCACACATAAGTGGGAGGATTGCTCTTATTTAAGAGGGAGAAAGCAGAAGCTACCATTGGGTGTCGAACCCATACGAGAGAGCTGGGAGTGCATCCACTGCACCAGAGTAATTTTTGGCCATTGGGCATCGTGTTATCTTGTTACGTGGTATATGGTGTATCTAATTCTAAACCACTAAAGCTACAACATGTATTGATGTGTCGGTGTCAAGTATACAATGTTAACCTGATATCATCTCGCAGACATCACATTGCCTATAAATACATGGCCCTTTTCTCTTGTAACGATGAAGGCTTTGACGGAATGATATACTCAGAATTTCTCTCCATTTTCGCTCAATTTATTTGTTTTCATTTCTGTTATTTCTTCTAATTCTCTATTGTGATCTTTCCTTTATTTTCCAACATTGAAAATGATATAGTAATGACTGTGAAGTTGTTTGTGGAAGTTACTCGGAGGAGCAAATAAGTAGGACAAGTTGACCTGTTCGAGTCAATTCCAGTGCGTATTTTTGACTGCCTACAAAAGAAAGAAAGAAAAATGGAATTGAATGATTTGTTGACTGGTCAAAATTATCATGTTCTGGTCTGTAGCTTATATATGGTCTATTGCTTATATATAAGTTTTTAATGTTCGTCAATAAATGTTGTCTACTTAATTTGAGTTCGAATTATAGAGCCGATATCATAAATCATGAGAATTTTTTTTTTTTTTAATGCCAACGCCTTACATATCAGATGACTATTGAGACCTATTGAGATGACGTATCTATCAAGATGACATACTGTTGAGATGGATTACTAACAATGAGACCCGGATGATTATCCTCACAACTAAAGAGAGAACAACTTCTATCAAGAAAAGATTTACAACCTATATTTTGTATCTTAAAATACAAAGTAGAATTTGAACCATTGACCTCTTAGGATCATATAAAAGGATTCAAATATAAACATTAAAGATTGGAATTGGGCATTTTTTTTTTTTTTTACTATTGTTATTATTATTATTCATTTTTTTTAAAGGAATTCGAATGTTTCTAATGAAATTAGCTCTAACACAGTAGCAGATTATCATTAGATTTAGATCCAACCTTAGAACTTTTCAAATAAGAATCCAAATAATAGGATTTAATTATTCTAGTAAAAGTATTTAAGAAAATGAATATATATTACTGTATTTGAAGAATAACCCAGTAAACTACTTTCAATACTGTACTAATATTCTTTAGAAGTTTGACCGTAAAAATATTGTATCATAAGGTAATGACTAACGTGACATGTTGATTTACTTCTTGGTCGATAAATTCTATTTAACAAAGGATGTATTTTATAAAACTATTTATACGAATTTCAAATGAAGTTTTCAATTAAATATAACAAAAAGCTCTAACAAAAATTTAAATGAAAATTAATTTGTATTTTTTCTTTAAAAAACTTGTATCTTAATTACATAACCCAAGAACTGCTAATAAAACTCCCCTCACCAATTTTGCTAAGGTCATATTTGACTCAAAAAATTAGTTAATTTCAAAAGTAACTCAGTTTGATAACAAATTTACAGTCACAGTCTTATGTGTACATATGGCTTGAGCAATTTTATGTCAATAATAACATGTAATTGATCGTATAACGTTTTTATCTTTCTGTTCTTTCATATTTGCTAGTCGCTACTTTCTTATTGTTATATGATAATATTTCTTAAATGTGGACCAAACTCAAATCCTCCGAGTAAATTTGATTTAAATTTTTTTCCATAACCATAATAAATTATAACGAAAATTTCAGCAAGTAGTATTAATAATTAATATGCATTTTAAAAACTATCATTAAATTGTGAAAATGTTTTTTTTTTTTAATTTTGTCTTTTATTTGTGAAATAACGGTTCATTTATGAATACATTTTTTCTTTATTTGAGAACTATTTTATTATTTGTTTGCAAACCAACTGATTCTAACCAAGAACTTATTTCCCATAGTTCAATACTAATTTTAAATTTCAAACAACATATTAGTGCTGTATTGATAGAAACTAAGGAAGCAAGCTTATAGATCCTTTGAGTATAAGGGAATATCTATAACAAGGGTTCGAGCTAAAAGAATGAAAAAAACTTTAAATGGGCTTGTTAAAGAGATTTGGGCCAAAAGTCTTACATAATATGACTTGGAGGGTTTGGAGAGGACATCGAAGTTTCAAAATATTATTCAAATTCAAGACCCGGTCCAAGAACATCATTCTTAAGGTTTGGATGACAATTCTAATATAAATTGGCTGTTATTTATTTGTATTTATTTATTTGGACTTAATTTATATTATGAGTTGGATTTTAAATTAGTTTAGTATATTTAATTTTATATTAGATTTTTAATTATTGGACTAAGACATTTAATTTAATTAAAAGCCTAATATAGGTGTGTTTAAAAGAGTAATTATGTAGGGTTAATTAAAATTAGGGCTTATTTTAATTTTCTATTAGATTTAGGATTGTATATCTATAAAAGACTTATTAAACCTAAAATTTCAAGCAGATGTTTATTGAATAAAGTTTTAACTTTTCCCCATTATTCTTTTGAGAACTTTGAGATTGCATCAAGAATTATTTTTGATTTATCAACCTTGACTTATCTCCCACATTCCATCTCTTTCTTAAGAGTGGCATAGTTACATCTTTGATTCTTGGTCCTCTAATTAATGGGTTAAAGATTTTTTTTAATTTGAATTATCTTTCTTGGGATTATGTTTTAATTTGATCGTTGATGTTGTATTTTTATATATGGGGTTCACATCACAATGGAGGATATTTGTGTTAAGTTTTGAAATCTCAAGGGAGGTTTGTGTCATTATGACCAAACTTGTCATATTAATGTAATTTCATCAAACCTGAGGAAGTTTTTATAATTTTTCCTTATTATATTTTGAAATTGTTTACTATGTAATAACTAGTCTGTTGAGCATGCGATATATTCTTTAGGAATCCATATCCTCTCCTAATCTAAGTTTTTTTCCTAATCTTTTTGAAGTATGAGATTGATAATTAAAAGAGTAGATGCAAAAACCAATCTCATTTCAACCATTCATTGATTGTAATGTTTATGTATCATGAGATTAGATTGAGTTAGTAAAAAGATTAGCTTAGAAGAATATCTAAATTCTTTGTATAGTTGTATTTATACCGTAGTCATCAAGACAAGGAATAGCCAATAGGGCACAATATACAAAGACCTGACATGTTTCTACTTAAATTTCATGCTTGTCTTCAATGTATAGAAGTAATTATGGTTCCTTTGCGATTAAGAACCAAGATACGTAAGTGCATGCATAATAATTGAGTATGATAGGACTTCGAATCAGCCGAGATTGATATAAGACATGACTGGGAGATACTTATAAACAGTGTTCCTGCCGTGTAGATATTGTTGAGTTGAACATATTTTGCTGTGTAGTTAAACGTTGAATATTGACATTTATGAATAGTTTGTTTTACTTGCATACCATCAGTTATGTATAAATTATCGAAAGTTGGATGTGGTTGTATGCATGTATGAGAGTTGTTTGAGGTGTCTGAGAATGTTGGTAAACACATATTTTTTGG
The DNA here is from genome assembly GCA_019925255.1 of Litchi chinensis. NCBI lineage: Eukaryota > Viridiplantae > Streptophyta > Magnoliopsida > Sapindales > Sapindaceae > Litchi > Litchi chinensis. The sequence goes on from CM034471.1 coordinate 20,287,854, forward strand.
GTTTGTGTTGGCTATTTTGCAAAACTCGCTTCAAAAAAAGTCGTTGTTTATAGTTTGAATCACAAACTTAGGTATTTAGAACTAGAAATACTTGTTGTGTAAGTCAGGAATTTTAATTATTACTTTCGCAGAGCTTGGTCAAAAGTCTTTTCGCTGGATCCCTTCTCGTTCTTTGTTCATTTATATTATTGTAAATCGCTTTCATGACAATAAACTATCAATATGTTTCCTAAGTTTGACAAGTTCATCACCGAATAATCCAACAGCTCAAAGTTATAGTGTGTTCAGTATTGCTAGAGCCTTTCTATATATGGAATGAAACGTACCAAGCACGATTTAAAGGATTTTTTTTTTTTTTGGGATAACATGATATAAAGATTTGCTAGGACCCATTGAAACATAATCTTATATATATTTTATGGGGGAAAGATGGTTAAATTAAAAGAAAATTACTTCTATTTTATATTTTAGGGTAAAGATAGGATTTAAAGTCTTGATTTTTTAGAATGAAGGGAAATACTCAACCACTCATATTAAGGGATGGTGTGCAATCCGAACATGATTATTGATATACAAAATAATTTAAATGTATACAAACATTATATTATATTATTCTTCCTAATTAAGAAATCTAGACACAAGCAGCAACGCACAAGGGACAAAATTGAGCCGTCAGATCAAAAATCAAAGTCAACAAAGTTGAAGATGCCATGACCGGAAAAAATCAGGAGGACTACAATCCTTGTGAGTCAATTATAAAAATAGACGTAGAAACAGTAGATCACAGATAATTTGACAAAAAAAAAAAATTTGAAAAAACACATCTTCTTGTCAAGTTCACGGCACCATCCTTGCAGTTTCTCACCTACAAAAATAAAAAGATAAAACTCATACAACACGTACCCTCAAAACGCGCTCTACGCCAAACCCCATATAAAGCTAGTTTGTTTTTAGACTCATAACTTCTCTATTATTCATCGACTTCGTATTGGTTGGTGGTTTCTTCTTCTATACATGTCAATGGCGACATCAGAATCTGTACGTGAAACGCAGAAGCAGCTGGTACCGGACTTGGACATGGCTGCAGCGGCTCAGCAACTGATGATGCTCAGCGATGAGGATAGCAACAGCTGCAGCAGCAGCAGCAATGTTAAGAAGATTTCATTGGATGATCAAGGGGAGATTGATCAGCGCAGCCGCCATGAGACTACTTGGAAGGTGATTGAAGAGATTTTTGGGACAGAAGAGGAGGTTTTTTGTCGGCCAAAGAAGAGGAAATACAGGTCGATTGTTAATATTTATCGGACGACGAAACCGATATATGCCGGCAGAAGGTGATCATCATGGTAGTGTGTGTGTATTGTTGAAGAAAACAGGTCAAGTAAGTTTGTGTTAGAAAGGGCTAACCTGTATTTCTTGTAGGGAAATAATTGAGATTTTATTTGTGTTTGTAAAGATGATAAATATTGACTCGTATATAAGTGAATGATGATACTTTAATTTGAAGGATGATGAATTGACTTCAAGTTGTTAATTTCTTTGTTTTACTATAATCATGCATCTGTGTTTGTTTCGTATGTAAATACCAATTTAATTATAGTGATATGGGAAAGTCCTATTATTTTTTGTAAATTTACTTGAGAGCCTGGCAGTTGCCATTTACCAATGCATGATTTGTTATTTAGATCGCTTGAGTTGTTTTGAGTGGGTATGTAGGCTGCATTGCACCCACCCCATGAAAATTTTCTCTGATCAAAATCTTAGAATGGCATTAATTGAGCTAATTAAAGGGCAATTTGTGCACACACAAATTGATAGACAATTTTTCAGAAGAATTTCTAATATTATGTATGCTGATTTGAATTGAAGTCTAAGTTAGTTGTAAGTTGAATATGGCAAAGGTAACAAAATAACGCTTCTGGTTAATGGAATACATTTATTAAATTCTTTTCTTAATGTAGTAAAAAAGACTTTTGTTACTTTTTTGTGCCTATGTATTATTTGGATGCTTAATCTAACCTCCCTTTTTTAATCTTTCATTTAAGTTACGTTGTAACTCTTTTTTGTTTTTTTTCCCCTTCTTTTGGACAAAGGATTTTCCTTGATTGGATGAGATAGGTAATTAAGTTCCTTTTGATTTAATTGCGTGGCTAATGATATAGTTAATTCATAGTCCTAATATTCTAATAATTAATCATAACGGATAGTCAGAACTTTTACTTCGAAACATAAAATAGAGGATCGATTCAAACATAAACTATTAAAAAAAAAGGAAAAATTACTGTAATGTAATAATAAAGCTTGAATAGGTATATATGTGAGATTCTTTATATGTTAATTCTTTTATGTGGAAGCTAAAATTAATACCGATCGAGGTTGGATTCTTTCTTTTTGTCACGCATTCACAATTTTATTATCATTCTATGTGCATTATTGACTAAGATATATTAATGTGCTACAACAACTATGCTCGAACCATGTCAGCTTCAAAATCAAATTGAAGTGGAGCTTGTTCTTCGAAGAACAAGAAGAAGCCACAAGAGCTGTAATGATGGACGATTAGTCCAAATTTTCATGTTACATGTGCAGCTTTTCTGCTATATTTTGTCTTGCAAGGGACTGGTAGATAGAATATATATGTGAACTGGAAAGAAAAACTTGTGATACTAAAATAATGTTTATAAAATTTCAAGTTTTAAAGTTTCATGACCACTAAAAGTGATCAAGATGGGCACTTTGCATAGGTTCGGCCAAACCAACGCTTCAAATACCCATAGATCGTGGTATAAGTGGCCTTGTTAAACATTAAAACGTGAAGTTAAATGCTAAAATTTTGCAATATATGATTGGAAAGTCTGTCCATTTTAAAGTGAAATTTTGTTAGTATTATAAAAAATCATTGTCCAACAATAACTCATTTGTTTGGCATTTGAATCTGGAAATCATTTGTTGCTTGCCATGGTCACCTTTATGTACTATGCTGGAGATGTTTTGAACTTCGAAAGATAAAAGAATCTCTCATAAAATGCCCCAACTAGTAACTTTTAATTGGACTTTTTTTAAAGGTTAAGGTTGCCTCAGCATACCTTTTTTACACAATGATTTTAAGTTCAGTGCTCCGATATTCTTGAAGGAAGCACAAACACTGGTCATTTGTGCTCTTGCCCCAAATCACATAAAGTACTCATAGTCACATTGCATGCAGAATATATAATTAGCTTTTTCTTTTTTTTCCTTATTTATTTGTCAGTAATTTATATCAGATTTGATTTGGCCTTTCTACTTAATCCGATTCTACTTAAATATTATCGTTTATAATTTATTTATAACGATTTAAGTTTTCTGATCTAGAAATGACTCAACATATAGTACTAGCTTTACTAGAGACAATTAGATTCAAGTTCATCCGTTTGATTAAGCTGCATGTTAACCACCTTATTGCCTCTAGCACTTGAGAGAGTGTGTTAAAGTGCTTAACCAGCCCAACAATAAAAATAAAAGTGTATGTTTTATTGAATCACATCAGAAGAGATAGTGATATTAGGAAACCACCAATAATTAACAAGAGAACTGAATCATTAGAAACATTCTTAGGTGCAACGATCTGTTATTCGAATTACACCATATTGGATGGACCGGCTATCTTCTGTAGAAGTGCTTTTGGAAAGGAACTGGTAGAGACTTCTTGATGAAGATGTGATATCAAATAGCTTGATAATGTACGTACGCCTCTTAGTCTCCTCCCCCTTTATTGTATGTAATGAGCACAAAAAATTCATTTAGCAACTCAAGCTGCTTTGCTGTCAAAATGATGGTACTAATTGACGGTGTTTGACCTCTCCTTTTTCTTTTGTTTGTCAACCTTTTAAATGAATTTTAATACTTTAAATAGTTTCTTATTATTATTTTTTATTTTTAAACAAATTCCATAAGTTTCGAGAATTGCCAACGTAGATATAATTTATTGGGTTTTGTTACCTTAATGGTTAGGTAAGGTTACTAATAATAATAATTTTGGATATTCTTTAATAAATTCCATTATAACCAATTTAAGAGTTGTTATTGATGTGTAATCTTATTGATGAGAATCTCCATCGTTCAACCTGGAAGAAGAGAAGAAGTGTGCGGTTAGCAATGTGCAATGTAGCAAAACCGATCATGAAGGAGAAAGGTAAGCCGTGTTTTGCGAATGAAGGTGGTGATGTGTTGGAGCAACTTGCGAGCCAAGATCGCAAGTCGCAAGTTGCAATTGCAAGTCACGATGCTCAATGGAAGCATGGAATGACGACTAACATAAAGAAGTTCTGGAAGCTAGATTAGATTTTCTTTATCATATTTATTTCATGAGATAAAATATTTTATTTATTATGAGATAAATAAATTATTTATTTTATAAGATAAAATAGATCCAATTTGATTAGCTTTATCTTAAGATAATATTACCTTTATTAATTAAATAATTAGGATTGGTTTTATCTTTTTAAAGTATCAGATAAATAAGATTAGACTTGTCTATTAGATAATTCCTAGAAACTTAGGAAATTATGGTTATAAATAGTTAAGTGATTTTCATAATTCATTATCAGTTGTAGTTGAGAATTATTAATAAAATGTCTCAGGTTTTAGGGCACATTGGTTGTGTTTATTTTAGGCTATTCTGGGTAGATGTGCTTGAGATTAGCTTGGTCTAGGGTTGGAAAATTCTGTTGTTCAATTCTAGATTTAGACTATTGTTGAATTTAAAGTTAGGTTCTCAACAATTTGATACTTTGGTTGAAATAAAATTCTTAGTATGCTTTGTGATTGTAATATTGTCTAATCTTTCGCATAAAAAAAGAATTATTTTTGATTATTGGAAATAAGTGTGATGATATGGAAGTGCATGTTTAGAAAAGGTTTTGATTAGGAAAAACTTGATATTTAATTATGTCTATTATGACAGACTTTTCTTTTTTGGAAATTTACTTGATTTACTATTCACAAACTAGTATACTATTCCAGTATTAGGTGGTTGTGTGATGGAACCGTGTGAGACATCCAATTTAGCAGGGAATATGCCATTGACCAATCGGCAAAGATTAGAGACCTTGGGAAAGGGCCAATCTAAAATGACAAAGTCGTTGAAAGAGGTGTCTATTGCAATAGCGTGTTTGTCAACATCTATGGAGCGGTTGGAATGAAAAATAAAGGACCTTCATGGACGAACTCAAGGTGAGGGATTGGGGTCACATGTGTCGCGGCATGAGGCGGATTCAATGGCCGATGAGATTGATGAAATCAGTTTGAATTGGAATCGTAGGGGTGATCGACGTAGGAATCGTGATATAAGAGGCTTTGATAGATGGATGGATGAGAGGACACCACCTAGTGCTATGGAGCATCATGAAGAATGGGGGATTGATATGTCCAAGAATAAAGAAGTATTATGATCAAAGAATTAAATTAGCTTTATCTTAAGATAATATTACATTTATCAATTACATAATTAGGATTAGTTTTATCTTTTGATAGTATTGGATAAATAGGTTTAGAATTATCCATTAGACAAATCCTAGAAAATTAGGAAATTATGACTATAAATAGCCAAGTGATTTTCATAATTTATCATTTAGTTGTAGTTGAAAATTATTAATAAAAACTCCCAATTTTTGAGGCAAATTAGCTATTTTGGGCAGACATGCTTGGGATTAGCTTGAACTAGAGTTAGGTAATTCTGTTATTCAATTCTAGATTAGACTTGTTTGATTTAGAGTCAAGGTCCTTAATAAGATAGTCAAACCTTATTTTATATTATTCTATTTTATTTTCAAACATAGAAATATAAAAGAAGCTTCTTAGACTATCCCAACAAACAAAATCCGAAAATTAAATGTAGCCCTCATTCACGAGGGAAGGATATCTCATATATATATATCAGCAACAAACACTTTCTCTTGAAATATGTGTGACTTGATCATAGCTCTACAATGAATCCGCCAAGGTCGAAAGAAATCTGAATTTGAAAAGAAATAAGAGAACACAACTATAAAATCAGTTTATAACCATCTCAATCTCCAGCCAAAAATAAGAATCCAAAAGATAGTATTAAGCGTGCAGTGGCTTGGTGGTTCTACAATGAACCTGCCAAGGTCGAGAGAAATCTGAATTTGAGAAGAAGTAAGAGAACACAACTATAAAATCGGTTTCTAACCATATTAATCTCTAACCAAAAATCAGAATCCAAAAGACAGTATTAAGAGTGGAGTGACGGGGTGGTAAAGCCACTCCCACCTGTTCCATCACTCGAGCGGTATGTTCAACTTTCATTTCCCACAATTTGTATGAGCAACTCTTTTCTGACTTCGGAGTAGAAATCCAAGTAGAGTTTTGGAGTCTCTTTTTAGTTAGTCTTAATAGAAGATTGACCCAGTGTCAGATATTTAAAAAAAAAAAAAAAGCGAATCTGAAAGATATTATTAAGATTATGATATGTTCATTTAGCAAGTTCTATTACTAAAGTAGCAAGAACGATTTTTTTTTTTTTTTTCAATTTCATCCCTTAACTTGTACTGCGGTTGTTTCTATTCTCTATTTGATGCGCAGGCGCAGCCATAGCTTTAGCTTTCCTTTTTGAATCTTTCTCTTCGCCTCTCTTTATTCTCTAATAAAATTTTCTCATACTACAGAGCTTTGCCAAAACAAAAAACCAAAATCACTGTAATGAGATTTGAAGGCAGAACCACATACTCAACTACGTACAAGAGTGTTGGTAAGAGAGGTTGTCAATTGAATCAAAGCTTGATTGTACCCTATAAAGCCAGTAATGAAACACAACATACAATATCCTAAAACAAGAACTTATTTAGTTTTAAACTAGTCCATATATCTAACACAAAATTAATTAACTGGACTAATTTTTAAACCTCACCTTATATTCTTCCTATATATCTACCGGCATATCGGTTTCGTCGCCTGATAGATTTTAACAAGGGACCGATATTTCCTCTTCGTTGGACGATAAACCCCCTCCCCTTTCCCGAAAATCTCTTCAATCTTCTTCTGCCTAGCAATCTCATTGCGGCTTCGCTGGTCAATCTCTTCTTGATGATCAATGCTACTGGCCATGATGCTGTTGCTGTTGCTGTCCTCCTGAGCATCGCTGAGTAGCAACAGCTGTTGAGCCGCCGCAGCCATGTCCAAGTCCGATACTAGGTTCTGGATTTTACGTGAAGATTCAGATTTGGCCATTGAAATTGAGAAGAAACCGACCAAGTCGATGAACAGAGAGAGGATATTATGTGGGTACGTGTTTTATGAGTTTTTAAGTTTGAAGAAGAGAAACTGCAAGGCTGGTACTTTAAGGTTGGCCTGAAGATGTGTGTTTTGTCAACTTTTATTTATATGTCAGGTTTCAACCTCTCTGCTCTGGTACTTGTAATTCTAAACAACTCACAAAGAATGTAGACCCTCTGATTTCTATGGTCATCTTAATTGATCTAACGGTTCACAAAGAATGTAGTCTCTGATATGATGTTGTTTGTGCTGTTGCTTTGTGGTTGGACTGCCTAATATGGACGAACAATAAAATGTTATAGATATTATATTTAATGCCCTAATATGCATAATTTAACATACACTTAGGATATACATATATTTCATTAAAAAAAATACATAATTACATTATAAAATATATAATTATAATGTATAATATATGATTATAATTAAATATATGATTATAATTAATAAATATAATTATAATTATAAATAATAATAAAATATTTTAAAATATAATCACCTATTATTTTGTTAAGCATATATGTATAGCTCGTGTACCAAGGGAACCGTTTATTTAATTGATATTATAATCTTTTGGCTGGTCCCATCGATTAATTCTTAAAATCTCATCACTCGATGACGTAATTAAAAGAGATTGTTTTGAGCCGTCGGATTGATCCACGGTGAAATTGTCAACCTTGAAATTAATTTACAATGGTCTTATTGCTTGAAACGGAGGACTAATTAGTTAGGTGATGAAAGAGACATTTTCCACGTAGGAATAAGGTGGATAAAAAAAGAAAAAAAATTGTTGACCCAGCTGTCTAAAAGAGATCGGTAAATTCTTAACTTGCACAACAAGTACATTGTACGTTGGTTACATCTCCAATCATACTAATTATTAATTAATCTTAAAAAAAATTAATGATATGATATTTTATTAACTTTAATCATCTTTCATATTATTAGGTATTATTAATTATTTTGAAATGGTTGAATTATCGTAGCCAAATATAGATAGCAGAAAAATTTTAATTAAATTCTCTTTTATTTTAAGACAAAATCTGAAAAACCTTCTAAAAAGGTAAATAATATTAATTTATTTAAAACTTTTAAAATATTGGTCAAAAAACATTTTGTTATCAACCAAAGTAGTTTTCATCTAGATTTTTAATGGTTTTGTGATAACAACACTAAAAGAATAAAATACTATTGTGAATTTGAAAAAATTTAAAACATAAAGTAAATTTAATTAAATAAATTAAATTTAAATATAAATTAAACAAATTTAATAAAAAATTTTCATTTGGAGATTAATTTAAAAAAATAAAAAATGAAATAAAAATATGTTTTAATTTAAATAAAAACATTTTTCGTAAGATTCCACCAATCATCTTTATATAAACCGAGAATAATTTAAAAAAATTAAAAAATTAAAAAAATTACATTTAAATAAAAATTAAATAAATGAAATTTAAATAAAAATTAAATAAAAAAAATTTCGTAAGATCTCCACTGTCTTTATTAATTTGAAAAAAAAAAATGAAATAAAAATTAAAAACAAAAGGAAAAAAAATATTTAAAAAAAGATCAAACGAACCCAGCGGCAGGGTTCGTTCGAAGAAGACGAACTTCGAACGAGCCCAGGTGTGCGTTCGTTCGTCTTTTTGGTGCATTGAATGTGCACATAGAGTGTGATTGTGAATGATAAAACACCTCCAAACATTTCTCAGTTTTCAAACTCCTCTACTTTACAATACTATTTTGTTTTTCATCAACCAGCCAAATTAATCAAATCAAATTCAGCAACTAAACAAAAAGCTGATTTAAACTCCAAACCCTTACTAAAACTCTCATTAAACTCAAATACCCACCTAAACTACAAAGCCCGAATAAGGAATTCTTCTACAAAACTCAAAAAAACCCAAAACCCACATCCAAAACTTAAAAATAAACGCATAAAGACAACAAAGTTGCAGCCTAAAATGTATAAATACAAGTATGGTCGGCTTCGCTGCTGCAGAGGATAACCCCAACTTGTTGTCTCTAGCGCCTCCTTCGCTTTCTATCGTCAATGGAGATGATCTTTGGTTTTAGCCTAAGTCGGCAACCAACAACCAACCCAGATGAACGGTTCACTAACATCTCGGTCTGCCGACAACCATCACAATCAGCATACCAAAGATGGAGCGGCGAACCGATACCCAACACAGAATCACGTAAGCGGACCCATCCCACCCAACCCAGAATCACATCGACCATCACAACGAACCCAGCATCATCCGCGAAGATCAGCAGCGAACCACCCGAATCGGTATACCCACCACCAGCATCAGCAGACTCACCACCAGACGGCCTCTGAGACGGAGATCTTGGTTCGTCGAACCCATTTGATTCAAACCCAGATTTATCTGGGTTCAAAGAAGAAGAAGCAGAAGAAGGAGAGAGAAAAAAGAAGAAGAAGAAGAAGAAGAAGAGAGAGAGAGAGAGAGAGAGAGAGAGAGGGTGGCTGGTTTTTATTTTATTTAGTTTCTTAATTTTTTTATGAACATATTTTTATTTTTATTATTATTTTTGAATTTTTTGATGCCATTCGTGGCATATTTTAAGTGAACCAGCATGAATCTATTTATGGGTTTAACTTTTAATGACATTTTCTCTAAGATTTTATGGAAATGTACTTTATTGATCGATTTATTATTCCATTTGACTGTTGAGTTCTTTTAGTTAATATTTTTAAAATCATGGATGGTTTGATATTATTTTTAATTTCAGGGGTAAATTAATGATAACTTTTATTTTATTTTAATATTTAACTTGTGATAAAGCAGATAATTTTCTTTTTGAAAAAGTAAATTTACATAAATTTTCATATTTATTTAATTAAAATAGAGAGAATTATTTGAGTGATTGAATCAAAAGTTACCAGTTAAAATAGTTTTCTTATTATTTTAGCTAACATTTAGGAAATTCCCTTGAAGATGCTCTTAGGGTTATTTATGGTGAATATTTTGTTTTATAATCTTTAGGGATATTATGAAAAATCCATCTCGAAAGTAAAATAATTGTTAATGGGTTTCAATTTTTTTTTAATTAGATGAACCGTCTTTCACTGTTAACCTTCCATCCAAATTAAATTTAATATTTTCAATCTAAAATTATGAAATGACCAAAATATCTTTATTAAGATTCTATGAAATCTCTATTATACCCTTCAAACTTATGTAACGATTAAAATATCCTTTAAATTGTAAATTAATAACAATATTAAATAAAACATAACACAAAATTAAAAAAAAAAAAAAAACTAATTAACACAAAAACGACTAGGTTTCCAACCCAGAAATGGATTTCCAGGTTGTTAGAAACTCGTTTCTATGTTTTCAAGTTGTTGAAAACCTAGAATTTCTCAGGTTTTAGCAACTTGAAAATCTAGTAGAAAAGGTTAAAAAAAAAAAAAAAAAAAAAAGAAAGTGAGAAAATCAATCCAAAACCATCTCGACTACACCAAATCAAGCCACTTCGATTTGGCCAGAAGTGGCTGTCAAGACTATCATTGCTAAAAACATAAATCTAGAAACACCATCCTAGAAAACATAAACCCAGAAACCTAATGGCTATCAAACCCCACCATCGATTCGCTCGTAACTTAGAAACCCAACCGTCAAACCCCAACACCACCACCATTGATTCACAGCAACAAACCAACATCACCACCAACATCATCAAACCCAATCAAACTTAAACCCTAACATTAACACCACTGCAATCAAACCCAATTAAACTTAATCAAACCCTAACCCTAACATAACCACTACCACAGTCAAAACCCAATCAAATCCAAATCCTAACTCCACCACCATCAACCCTAATCAAACCCAAACCAGCATTACCTACCTAAACCACAATCATTAATGGAGAGAGAGTGGTGAGAAAGAGAGAGAGAGAGAGAGAGAGAGAGAGAGTAGTGAGGTATGGTATTAAAATTAAAATCGATGACGATGGATGGAAATACGTGCACCACAGTCATCGACTATGGATATGGGTGGTGTAGGCGACAAGATAAGTGGAAGAAGAAGAAGAAGAAGAAGAAGAAGAAGAAGAAGAAGAAAAGAGAAGAAGAAGAAGAGGTGTGGATAGAATCGACAGTCTCAGTTCCATAAAGATTAGGTTTTTATTTTTATTTAATTTTTTAATCTTTTTCATATTAATCCACCATCCATCTTAATACAAACATTGAGATTTGATGAATTAAAATTTTTAGTTTTTATTTAATTTTTTAATTTTTTTGCAAAATAATCTCTATCGTCCATTTTAAAATGAACAATTGAGATATGATGAATTAAATTATTTTTCAAATTAATCTCCACCGTTAGGGATATGATCAATTAAATATTTTTATAATTATATAAATATTTATTTTTTTCAAAATTTTCTAAGAAAATGAAAGAAAATTACTCATTTAATTACCATTATACCTTTCAAATTTAACACCAACTTTTTTTGATAACTGGTAGGGGGCGATTCACATAATAAAAAAACCAAGGCCGTTAACGATTATTTTACTTTTCAAGGGTTTTTTTTTGTCAAATAATATTCCTAATCTTTATGAAGTGAAACTATGTTAAAAAACAAAGTTGTTATAGTTAGGCCTTGTTTGTTATTATATTTAAGAAGTTAAAATCTTATTATTTAATAATTTTGTTATAAGGAAAAAGGTATTTGATAAAACTTCCAAAAAGTGATTATTTAATAATTTGAGTAGATTTTTTAGCAATTAAAAAAAAAACAATTTTTTAGCAATTAAAAAAAAAAAAAAAAAAAAAACAAGTGTATGTAAGGTTGTTAATGGGTTCATCATCCCCATTCCTATTTGGGTGAAACAGGGATGAGGTATTTAGGGCTAGTTTCCCATCCTGTTTCCTTATTTCTCCCATTTTCAAGGTCCCCTTTTATGTTTGATCTAGTTTAATCCAAAATTTAAAAGATACATATAATTAACAATAATTCTTAATTAATAATATAATACAATTCACAAAAACAAAACATATAAATAAAAAAATAATTCCCAAAAGTAACCCTATCAACAATAAATATACTAAATTCACAAAGAAAATAAAAAAAAAAGCACAATCACCTTTTACATTTGCAATTACAAAAAAATTTATATCTAAAAATATATATTTTTATCTTTAAAATGAATTTAATAGGAAAATGGGGATTGGGTGGCTTCCCCCATCCCTATGTCCATTCACAATCTCCTTCAATTTTCAAATTCCCCGTAAATGAGGATAGAGATTTGAGTACCCTAGGCTCCATCAATGTCCCTAAATGGAATATTATTTTTATAAAGTGATTATGAAATAACTTGTTATGAGATTTAATGGCCAAATCATTGTCATTAATTTTTAACATAAAAACAATTATATTTCAATCTTAATTAAGTAGAAACATATTTATATAAAATAAAAATAAAAATATTCAACTTTTACATCTATTTAAGGCATTTTATAAATTCACAATAATTAATATAAAATTTATCAAACATATATTTACTTCATTAGAGGATTATAACAATTTTTAACAATAAAATTTATTGCCAGTAATCCGATTAACTTTAAAATGGATTATTTCTTTCAGCATGATTAACCATGATTTCTTTTAGAAACTACACAATACCAAACTAACCCTTATTCTCCTTCTCCATAATTCTTGTATATTGTTTTATGCTTAATTTGTTAGTATATTGTCAAAATAATCCCATTTTGAAAAATAATACCTAAATCCCCTATTTGAAACTATTAGCCAAAAATCACTACAAGAAATATCAATATTGTTGACAGTTTCTTGTTCATAGTTTTGTGAAACCGTCAATAAATTTGTAGAAATTGACAGTTTACATTTAACTATGGGCCTGTTTTGTTTCGACCCATTTACTGATTATATTAGGCCTAGGGTTTATTGTACTTAAACGTAAATCTCCCTATTTCAAACTATTAGCCAAAATTCACTAGAAGGAAAATCAATATTGTTGACAATTTTATTGTTAATAGTTTATATTCACTGCAAGGAAAATCAATATTGTTGACAATTTTATTGTTAATAGTTTAGTGAGACCATCAATAAATTTGTAGAAATTGACAGTTTACATTTAACGATATGGACTTGTTCTATTTTAGCCTGTTTACTAATTATTTTGGGCCTGTGGTTTCTTGTGCTTATATATATATATATATATATATATATATATATATATATATAATGTATTATGTTAGGGTGAGTTAAAAAAAATGTTTTGTAGTCGCCTTAAATTCTCTAGTCTATACTCATCTTCGATATAGTGAATTTCTCCTCTCTGCCTGTAATTTTTTTTTTCTAATTTTGGGTTTTTTTTATATAAATTTTGTTTGTTATTGTTTTGTTTTATGTTGCCTATTGCATCAGTTTCTATTTCACTATTGCATATGGTGAGGTAGTGGTCCACACCCTTCAACGTCTCCAGAGGGAGTTCAAGGAACTATATATGGTTATTCGAGCTCGACAATATTCACCCTTTTTTGAAGGGTTATATGAAAAGCTTGTAGATCATGAATTCTTTCTGAAACATGATAAAGTAAAGAAAACTATCTCCCCTATCACTGCCAATTTGTGTAGAAAGCCTCCAACTTAAAGGGTAAAGCTAGCAATACCAACCCGCAAAAACTTCTCTCGAGGTTCCGATTATGGCAACAAAAAACTTTAACTCCAACTTTGATTTCTAGCTCCACTTAAGTAATCATGCGTCCTAAGGATGATCTGGCAATTATGTTCTAGGCAATTCCTCTTATTAGCGTCCTCAAACTAGGGGAGGGTACTCATATGTGGCCAATCAACTGTGTGACAAAACTGGCCGCAATGCCAACGTCGGAGGTTCTCAATATCAACTGAATCTTTGGTTTTGAATGGGTTTGTAGAGATGACAATTGACTCTTTTGATATATAAGTGAGAGATCATTCTCTTGAAAAATGATGAAACTTCACTTTGTTAATTTCCTTATTTAATTTACTAATGGTACTGGTTGATGTGGAATTGAAGGAAATAAAATTTTACCAATTTAATTAGAGTGAGATGGGAATGGTCTACTGTGCTTTGTAAATTTACTGAAGCTTCCTAGTTGCCAATGCCCAGCCAACATCTCAAAATTGAGGGAAACATCGTTGGGACTAATTCAATAGTTGATTCACCCGCATGGGCCTCATCATACCACATAATTAATGTAGATTTGATATGCAATTGATTATTCTAAAATTGATGCATTTTGAGCGGGTATATATGTAAGCCACTGTTGCATAGCCCAACAAAGATTTTCTCCCCAAATTCCTTAGAATGACAATTGACCTATATGTGCAGACAAATCAAAAGATAATTTAGAGGCTTACCTATTTATTTGACTCGATCAATGTCCAAGTTTGTAAGTTGAATATGGTAAAGATAACAATAAAGCTTCCTCTACCTCACGCACACCTCCGGCCTCCTCTCATAGTTTCACCTTCCTCTCTCACCTTCCTTTCACGGTTTCACCTTCTTCCCTCACCCTCCTCTCTCATCTCATCGCACGCAGCACCTAGATTATCATCATCACTATCGGTGCTCCGCACCAAATCATCATCATCATCGCTACACAAAACCTAACTTCGACCTTGTTCACCCACGCCACACTTGCCTCTCTCTTGCTCCCCTTTGCCGCTCTCTTTGTTCTCCTTTTTTTTTGGTATTGTGGTGGTGGTTGGATAAAAATCATGAATTTATTTTATTTTTTATTGGTAGTGTTTGGAGTGATTTCTGGCTGGGTGTGGTGGTTTGACTTGCCCTTTTTGGGCCGACTTAGGCCAATAAATCTCCAACTCGGTTGAATACTCATCTACAACTAGTACAGTTCCCGATTTGGGTATTATCTAACTGGCAGGGTGTCGATCAACGAACAACAGACGAAAAATCATTGTTAATCAACAATTTTATGAACACAATAAATGATAGATGTACTTGATCCAACCTTTTTTTTTTTTAACTTTTATTTTTCTTTCAGTTCTTGTTGTTTAACTTTTTTGTTTTCTTCCTTTTGAATAAAGGATTGTCTTATGTGATTGAATAAGATAAGTAAATTCCTTTTGGTTGAAGTTTGTATGGACACTGGTAAGTTAATTCATAGTCTTGAATCCTAATTTTCTAATAATCAGAATAGGCTTGGCCAGAGTTTTAACATCAAAACATAAAATGTAGGATAGGATTGACCTTTCTCACACCAAATATACATATATATATATATATATATATATATATATAGGCATATTTTAACATACACTTGGATATGCAAACAGTTGACCAAAAAAAAAGAAAAAAGACATGCTTATAATTTATTATATATAATTGCAACTAAACATGTAATTACAATCAATAAATGTGATTGCAATCAGTAAATATGAGGATTGTGATCACATTTACTGATTATAATTATATATGTTTAGTTATAATCACATATAATGAATTACAAACATTTTAAAATGCAATTATGCATATCTTTTGTCAAGTGTATGTATATCCCAGGTATACCCAAGGGGACCCTATATAAATAAATAAATAAATAAATAAAAATATATATATATATATGAATTGAAGGAAAATTTTGTGACATTAATATAGAAGTTTACAGAATTTTATGTTCTTAAATTTTGTGACCACCAAATGAGATGACGACTAGCACCTTCCATAGGTTTTATGGTCTTAAATTTTGTGACCACTAAATGAGATTGCGACTAGCACCTTCCATAGGTTTTAAAGCAGAAATTCTTCAAATATCACATACATCAAGGTATAGGGCTTCAAAACTCGACAAACATGTGAAAATTATACCTTCAATCGTGAGTTAATTTATAAAATTAAATTTTTATTAAATTGTGAAGTTGAAACATTTATCCTTCAAGAGAATTATAATCATTGGCCAATAATCATTCATTTGGCCTTGAAATTGAAATCATTTGTTGCTTGCCATGAAATAAAAACTCTATGCTGGTCAATTTCTCTTTTTCATATGTTTCGGAACTTCGAAACTGCTACAATTTGCTGGCTTTAATAATTGGAATTTTCTTAGAGGTTAAGGTTGTTTCAACATATATACCTTTTACACAACAATTTTAAATTCATTTCTAGGATGTTGTTCTTGGAAGAAGCACAGATACTGCTCCCATATCGTCTCACAACTCAAAAATCATATTTCATGTAGAATTTAATAGCTTCTTCTTCTTCCTTTTTCATATTTCATTACTCTATATTTGACTTCTTTTTCTTATTTTTGTTATTATTTTCAGGTTTTCTATATACTTCGCTAATTAATGTACATACTATTGTTTGAATTCTCATTTATTAGTTTTAAGTTTCTAAATCTACATATGACATTACATATCTATGTAATATTAACTTTCATATATAGGAAATAATTTAATTCAAGTTCATCCACTTGATTAAGCAGCGTTTTTGATCCCACTGGCTCTAGCACTTGATAGAGTATATATGTTAATTAATTACTGTTCAACAAACTCAACAACAAATTAAGGAAATAAAATATATGTTTTATGAAATTATCCAATCATATCAATTAGCTTAGTGATGTTAGAAGACCAAGAAATAAGGAAAAGAAACAAATCACCATAAATTTCTTAGGCGCATCATCGATCTGATGCAACTTATAAATTTTATTGAAATTACATCATATATTGTATGGGGAGGCTATCTCTTGTAGAAGTGATATTGGATATCAAATAGCTTAATAATTAGTTAATCTTTGCCGTCACCATAATGGTACTAAATGATTGACCTTTCTTAATTTTTTCTCTTGTTTGTCAACCTTTTAGTTAAATGAATTTTAATGCTTTGATTTTTTTATGAGGGAAGGATATCAGCAACAAACACATTCTCCCATAGCAGGTGTGACTGTGACCACATAAGTGCAGTGAACTGATGTCTTTGGTTTGCAATGATGCCATGATGAGTTATATGAAGCTGCAAGCAATTTATGAGGGAGAGAAGTCTGTATTCAGAAATGAGATTCTAACCAGATCTATCTCCAAACCCAAAAAAAAAAAAAAATGGCCAGAATCTGAAAGATAGTATGCTAATAAAAAGTATGAGATGATTATTGAGCAAGCTCTATCACTAAACTAATAAGATAACAAGAAAAGCCTTTTCAGTTTCACCCTTTAACTATTGTATTTTTTTCTCCTCTATTTCTAGGGCCGTCAATAGCTTTAGTTTTTATTTATTTTTTTCCTTCTTCTTTTTCTATTTATTTATTCATCTCCCTTTTTTGTTCAATAAATTTTTCTCATACCATATTGAGTTTGTCAAACATTAAATTTTTCTCTAACGAAATTGAAGGCAAAGCCTCATATCTTTGTTTGTCAATTTAACCAATTAGCACTGCTAACTAATCATTGTCACCAAATTATATAAAGAAAATTAACATTTTTCACACAGTCGTCATAAGCTTACTTGTTCTCTATAAAACCATTAATGAAAAAAAAAAAAAAAAAAAAAAAAAAAAACAATATTCTAAAAGAAGAAAAATGTTGTTTAAATTAGTCCGTGTCTACCACAAAATTAACTAACTAGACTAATTATAAAGTAATGTTACATTACCCAAAAATTTATTTAAATTCATTGTTCAAATGATGTGACAAACTTATATGTAACAACCACATTATCAATGCATCATTCAAAAATTAATGTAATAGTTAAAAACAAGCTTGCCACATCATTTGGATAAATTTTTGGGAAGTATAATATTATTCTTAATTAATTAGCCTGCCTAAAGCAAGCCCACGTAGGGTTTCTTCAAAAGTCACCTTCTTTTCCATATCTACCGATATGCCTTGGTTGTCCGATAAATACAAACAAGTGACCGGTATTTCCTCTTATTTGGAAGATATACCTCCTCATCTTCTGTCCCGAAAATCTCTTCAATCTGCTTTTGCTTACTAACCTTATCGCGGCTTCGTTGATCAATCTCTTCTTGATGATCATCAAATGAATCTTTCTTGACATTATAAACGCCTTCTAATCCAAACCCCTTCACGTAACTTAATTGGTTGGTTTCTTCTTCAATTGCAATGGCGGAATCAGAATCCTCACATAAAATCTGAAAGCTGGTATGGGACTCGGACATGGCTGCGGCGGCTCAGCAGCTATTGCTGCTCAGCGATCAGAAGGACCGTAACAGTAACAACAATAGCAAAAGCAACAGCAGCAACATCAATAGGGTATGTGTTGTATGGGTTTTTGATTTTGAAGAAAAGAAAATGCAAGGTTGGTGCTTAGACGTTGGCTTGAAGATGTGTGTTTTATCAAATTTTTCTTGCTTTTATATATGTCAATCTTTATGATATGGTACTTGTAAATAGTCAACTGCTGACAAAGATAGTAGTCCCTTGGATTTCTCATGTCAATCTGGTATCTTTAATCTGACGGTTCAATCTTGTATGGGCTGTTGCTTTGCTGTTAAATTGCTTTATATGGAAGAATAATATCAATGTTGTAGATTTTATATTTAATTGATGTTTGTACATGTTTTGCATGCATTAATGGGCCTAATTTTCTGGCAGGTCTCACCAATTAATTCTTGAAATCTTAGGACTTGATGTATTGGCGAAGATTGTTTTGAGCCGTCGGATTGATAATTGGTCAAATTGTCAAACTTGGAATTAAATTTCGGCGGTGCTGATGGCTTCTTGCTTGACATGAAGGACTAATTAGTTTGGTCATGAAAGAGACACCTACATAAACAAGGAATATTTAAGCTGGTCAAAGAATATAATTGATGACCAAGCTATGTAAAAGAGAGAGGTTTATTCATGCCTTAAACAAGAAGTATATTTCTATGTTTAAGGTTGTTTACGGTGAATGTCTTTTTGTTATATACTCTTGAAAAGTTTAACCTATGATACTACAAAGACAAAGATGGTTAAAATTATTCTCCTTCTTCACAATAATTGTATGTTCTTTTGATGCTTTATTTGTTTGTATTTGATTACCTTACTGGTTGATAGCAAAAAATTATTAGTAGGATAGACTAGAACTTCTATAAAATTTTCAGTAGAATTTCTACTATTTGTATAACTTCCTAAAAATTCAATACACATACATTAATAATATTTAAATATACAAATAATATCCATTATAAATAGAGATTCTACCTCTTCATAAAATGATTACATAATATTTAAAATATCATAAATATAAGATAAAGTGCATTAGAGATTGTACTTAGTTTAAAAGAAACGCATAATGATGTTGACACAAAGATGGAATAGAATGAAGTTTAATAATGTAAGTCAATAAATCAATATTCATACAAATTTTAATATTAAATAAAATATTTAAATATGTAAAATTCTTAAAATACATACATAATATGAAGAATATAAAGAATGGAATGAACAAAAGTTATCTTTTGTTTGTATCCACAATTCTACTTTATGCTCAAGTTAAAAACTAAAATCATTCATCAAAAAAAAAAAAAAGAAATAAAATTGTCACCAAACAAACAAAATTGAAATCACCAAAACCTAAACCCAAATAGTACCAATTCAAATCACCAACTGATATCACCAAACAAACCAAATTAAAATCACCAAAACACAAATCTGAACATCACCAACTAAAATCACCAAACAAAACAAACTAAAGAGAAAAAGAGAGAGAAAGAGGGAGAATTCTAGTACGCTTTCGACGGCATAATTTAGTCGTCAAATCCCATAATCTAGAGGGAAGGAAGAAATCTCATTTGTTGGTTCAAAGCCTGACAAGAAAATGAAGAGTTGACGTCTTTGTTGGTGTTATTGTGTTGGTAGCTAACATAGCACAAGACGATGTCATCGTGCAATTGCACCTCATAGATGATGACCAAGCCATTCAAGACCACCAAAGTCGTGGAGAGTTTGACACTATGAATGACGTTGGTGTAGAAAGTTGTCTCCATGTCTTCAACTTTGATGGCTATGGACCTAGTGGCTAGGCTATGAGAGTGGGGGAAGGTGCAACAGGTGGAGTGGGAGAAGGTAGGGATGAAGATGGAGGAGGAGGTGGAAATGGAAGGGGAATAAAGGGCGAGTAAGTAATTCAACATGGGGCAAAAATGACCAGAGTGTTGTTTTGGTTATCAAGCAGCAGAGCACAAATGGGCTAGGGTAATAATAGTATAGCACAAATGGGTTAGGCCAGGTAAGCAATCAGTCATTTAGTGAAAGGGTTAATTTGTAATTTAATATAGGAGTAAACTTATAGTATTTTCCAAAATTTTTAAAATGGATTAGGGTAGGCTTAAGCCCACCTTACCCCACACAACCTTATGTCCTTACTGATTGGATAAATTTATCAATCAATAATAACACTTGGATTGATTGTAAGAGTGATTATTAAAGAATATTTAAAGGTTATTATTGATAGATAGCTTGCTTATCCAATTAGTAAGATAATTAGACAAATCGCATTTGTTTTATTAACATTACTAGTGGGCATTGATTAGCATCCTTGGTATGCACAAAATACCAAAATGAAAGTTCATTATCTTCTATATTACTATTGAGTGATTGATTTACATTAAAAAGTCTAAAAGGGCTATCCATATGATGCAGTATACTAGCAAAAACCTTTGCCACAGCTTTGCTATTTTATGCATTCACATTCTCATTAATTTCGAAATCATTCTTGTAAAAAATAAAACCTTAAGCAATACCCGGTCTATTTTCTATTCCTTCCTTTAGAATGTAAATTTGATTTGTTTTTCTTTTTTTTCTAAAGTTTGAGGTTTCTTACTAGAGTTATCCTCTATTATTGTATCATCAGGTAATTTATTCATTACATAGTAATCAAACCATTTTTCGCTATATAGATTTTAAATTGTCACGAAATTGCTACAAAAACTACTGATTTCATATGCTAACATACGAAAGCTTTTACATCATTGAGTATAACATTCAATTTGTCACCAGCACATCTAAGAGAAATTGAACGTAAATTGTTTTAAACAATCAATTTTTTTTGTAATAAATAATAATGAACTAATGTAAGGATAATACTTTATGAGTGCATAAGATTGAATTGGATAAAACTATATTAAATTAGTACTGTAAATAATAAAATTATTTCTTGTTTGGTGTAATATAAAATTAAATATTCAATATTGTGATATTAACTAGTAAATATTAGATTTAATTAAATTTTAATTTGGAATATTTAAATTATTTTAAAAATTAATTTTAATGATAGAAAAAAATCTAAAAAGCCACCTAAAGTAGAAAATATTTTCAGTTTACCCCAACTTATGAAAATAGTAGCCAAAAACCTCGTTGTTAGTCCAAAAGTGGTTTTCGTCTAATCTTTGAGTGGTTTTGTGATAAAAGCACGAAAAGACCAAATGCCCTTATTGGACTATTAAGGGAAAAATGGAATATGTCTCTTGGTTTTAAAATTATTTGAAAGGACAAATATGCCCCTTATACCTGATAAAAAAAACGAAAAAGATAAAACTGAAATTTAAGCAAATTACAGCTTTGTCCCTTGTAAATTACAACTTTTTCCCCTACAAATTACAGCTTTGTCCCCTTCAAATTATAGCTTTACCCTTGTATATGATAGCTTTGCCTCATGTATATTTTGTGCATGTTATAAACAAGATATATGCAAACATATATATATATATATATATCAACAACCATGCATATAAACAGTTCATATAGAAACTTATGCACAAGAAACAGTACATATATAAACATATATAAACATTTTAGTTATTGAATTTGAGAATGTTTATGCATGATACCATCATCATGAATACTACAACATCAGCATCACTATAATCCTCATTTTCCACCCAAAAAAAAAAATCACTAAAATTCTCATTCATAACCAAACAGCCCTATATTTTAGGGTTATTATTAATTTAGCCCATGGAATAGAAAATAATATCAAACAACCCTTAGTTTTGACAGTAATAGCAAAAACAACTTAACGGTTAAATGAAATAGTGAATTCGTAAATTAAGTAACAGATCCGTTAATTTTGAGAGTAAAAGTATTATTTGACCTTGATAACATAGATGGAGGACAACTGGAAACCACTTGTTAAAATTTTAATTAAATAAAAAAAGAAAAAAATAAAAACAAATTAACAACAAATTTTGACCATCTCTCTCTCTCCCTCTCCCTCCCTCTCTTCTCCTCTTTCTTCTTTGTCATTCTCTCTCTCTCTCTTTTTCTCTCTTCTTCTTCTTCTTCTTCTTCTTATTCAATCTCCCAAACCACCATCAATCATCAAACTAACATCATTAATCATCAACACCATCTTCCAACGCTGAAGTCGATATTGAATTCGTCAAGTCCACTGTCTCAACCTGGTAGTGGTAATGCTGGTCGAGGGTAATGGAGAACCAAGGATCTCCATCGATCCATCAATTTTTTTCTTTTTCATTTTTATTTATGAAAAAATTCTTTTTTTTTTGGGTTTTTGGTTTTGATGGGTTTGATTAATAAAAAAACCAAATACAAATTGTTTTTCCTAGATTGTTGTTATGTGGTGATGCTGGTGGTTGTTTTTTTATTTTCGTTGTTACTGTTATGTTGTTTTTGAACTTTGGTTTTTGGGGTTTTTGTTGTTGTTGATTTTATATTAATGGAACTAAATACAAGCCGTTTTTTCTGGGTTGTTTTTTATTTTTGGTTGTTTTTGTACTGCTCATTGTTATGGTGGTTATTTGTTGTTTGATTAATGATTTTCGTTGTTTTTGGTTTTGATTGTTAGATGAAGATCTTGAAGATCACGAATCAACAATATATTGTGAAAGGAAATTCAAAAAAGGAAATCAACCAATATAGTAAACTAAAATTTTTTTATAAAGGAAATCAATCAACAAATAAATATAGTAAATTAAACAAATTCCAGATATGGAAACCAACCGAGATCTGGGTTGATTTTCATTTTCAATTTTTTTTTTGGTTAATTTACATTTTTATTTGTTAGGATTTTTTAAATAATTTTAAATGTAATTAAGTATCATATTTGTTTTTTATGGTAAATTAAAAACATTTTATTTTAAAATTTTTGTCATTTTCCTATTTTTAATTATTTTCACATTTTTTTTTTAATTTTTAATTTTAGTATGTAAACAGTCCAAGAAAGGTATTATAGTCTTTTAATCATTTGGTCACAAAACCACCATAAAATTTGATGGAAACTACTTTGGTTGATGGTAGAGGGTTTTTTTTACTAATATTTTGAAAAGTCGAGGTAAAATGAGATTATTTACCATTTTAGGGGGTTTTAGATTTTTTTTTTTTTTTTTTTTTGTATTTTTATGTCTGTGTTCTCCTCTACTATTAAGATTACTATTAAGATTTAAGAAATAATTATAGAAAATCATCTATGCACTTGGAAGACTTGGAGTATCTCTAATGCAAATATGAATTGTCTTTTAAAAAAAATGAACATATCATCAATGTCAAGGAAATGTGCATCCTACATGACATAAATATGGATTGATAAACATTCAAGTCTAAAAAGACTCTCCAATGCTATTCTATTCATTTCAATGATAAAAAGTCAAACAATAATATATCATTAAAGTAAATTATCATAAAATATTATTTTATGGAAATCTCAATAATTTATTGTTGACATGGCTGTTCAGAAAACTTTCTAGAAATAAACGTTAAGGTTGATAGCCTCTATTTTCTTTTTTGCCATGTTAGCTTGATAGTGGTTAGAGAAGTTTGCATTGGAGAAGTTAATTTTAACTCTTTATCAATTTATCCTATGTGGCACTCCATTTTTTTACAATTCATATTTGCATTGGAGATGCTCTTGGAACATTGAAAGCATTATAATTCTATTTCTAAAAGAAAAAGGAAGAGTAAATGAACTTTCAAAAACAAATCAAAATCCATTATTTGGATTGAGAGAAATAGATGAATTTGGTGAAGTTAAAAAAGATTTGATAATCATTAATGAGATGATTTCTAAATCATCCATTCAAATATGATCTATGGATTGGACAAGTTTATTGCTGCTAGAAAAGAAAATAAAAGATTTGCCTAATAGAATGAGCATAATAAGAAATCAAATAGAAAAAATTGCAAAAGAAAAGGAAAAACGATTGATAACTAATAAATAAATATTAGTTCATACAAAATAAGCTATCCAAGTAAAATATTAGGTCTTTCAAAGGAAAAAAAAAAAACTAAAATATTAGGATCATCAATAAGAATGTGGCAAATATTAAAAAAATACTCGATTAATATGTAAATTATATATATTTTTATAAATATTTCATTGAAAGGATGTACATAAATAAACAGTGCATTGATTACAAAGTTGACAATACAAGAAGGATTATCTATATATATAGTACTATCAGTACTTTTTAATTTTAAAAAGTTAGGACGAACTACTCAAATTCATCCGTTATATTTGAATTAAATAGGAGAGTGAATTTATTTTCAGAAGAGAGAATGCAATGATTTAATTTGATTGGTTACTCCTAACTTTTTAAAGTTAGAAAGTACTGATAGTAGAAGTAATATATATATATACATATATATATATATAAAAGATGACGACTCCGAAAAATGGAAGTCGATACAAAATTAACTAACAAAAGAAGTGAAGCTGAAGGGTGGTTGCAAAAGTTGAACAAAAACAAGACTAATAAAGGCAAAAGTACAATCTTAAAATTTAAGTTTTGTGGTTCTCACAATTATTGAATGTGCCATGTGTTTGCTGCAATTGATTTATGTCTATTAGCGGATGACATGGAAAGAACATTTGAAGTAACATATATTTGGTAATTTTTACATTCAAAGCTAATACTTGTCGTTTGGGGTAGGTAGAAAAATGTGAAGTCACAGTCAGTTCTTTATCATTTTTAGATTGATTTTGTACTGATACCCATTTTGCTATAGAAATTGGGGAGCAAAAAACATTATATAGGTTAGAAAAAAAGATGCATCTAGAATATCCAGATAGTGAAATTGGTAGATAAGTGAAGGGGATGGACATAAACATATATCAAGAAAAAAAGAAAAAAGATTATTTTTTTTTCTTTTTGGTTTGATCAAAATATACCTATCATTACAAGATAATCAAGGCATGCAAAAACCAAAAAACAGAACAAATATGCAAAAGGGAAAAAAAAAAAAAAAGTCCATCATGTTTGACCACGTTGTGATTGAAAATATTAACTAGATACCAAAATGCAAGAAAATCCTATAAAGTTGATAGATTTAGATGGCCTTCATGACTATAAAATGAAACAAAACAACCCCCAACACCCCCAAAAAAAAAAGAAAAAAAAACTATAAAATGAAACAAAACACTCAAAAAAAGAAAAAAAAAAAAAAAAAAAACTCTAACAGAAGAGCACTTGAAGGAATCCAACTCGAACTAAAATTCCCAAAACTCTCAAATAAACCTAGATTTTCATCTGAATTACCAACTTACCTATATTTTTCTCAACATGCACAAAGTCCTTAGAATTTATCAAAAATACTAGATTTAACCCTAATTTTCATCACAAAAGCTTGATTTATGAGTACTAAATAATGACATATTTTTCCGTTATCATGCTCTTTCTATCATTCACACATTGAACAATTGCCTCATCAAGTGCATTTTATTTGAAGCGGATGACTTTTCATACATGTTAGGGAGAGTTGCCATAAGACCTGTCTTGGTTTTCTCCTTCACTACATTGAAAGCAACATTGTGAGATAACATCAATTGGATAACACTGAGCACTTGTATGTCCAATAGAGCACAATCTTCATCCTTCATATCTTTTGGTTTTTTCCCCAAAAGAGGCAAATGCATGCCTTTTTGATATAAATAACCTTCGTTCTACATCTTTCAAAAGACAAAATATTCATCGTTGAACTTCTCAATCTTGGTATACTTTTGTTTGTTTGTTGTCATCACTCCCATTAAAATCTAGTTCCTTTGCAAAAGATTGTAAATAAATTTCATCCGAAGTTTTAAACTGCTAAGAAAATTCCCAAGAGAGACTAGAAGGATCACAACAGTCCCACTTAAAATTCAAATTACTTAGACAGAACTTTAGAAAAATTCCAAAGAAAGATTAGAGGGATCCCAACGATCCCATTAAAAATTCAACCTCCTTAGAAAAAATTTCCTTAGGCTACCACCAAGGTCTTAAAACATAACAGAACCGTTCATTGATACCAGTTGTTAGGAAATAAACCTTTCAAAGCACCAGATTAATGAAGCGATAAAATAATAAAGAAATAATAAAGAAATAAAAACAGATAAAATAACACAAAATTTACATGGTTCACTCAAAATAGGCTACATTCATGGAGTTGCTGCAAATCTTTACTATAGGTAGAAAAATAACAACAATTATTTACAAACACTAAAATTCTCACAACTCAGATCCTGATTACATCTGAGAGAATAACAATTCTCTAATACTTAAGAGAATTTCACTTTTCACTCAAAGAGTTACACCACTATTTTTCTCTCAATTCTGGGATGTATGAAACAATGAGAGGAAATGTCTTTATATAACACCTCCAGGCCCCCCCTTATTATTTATCATTAATTAAATTCCATTTTAATCATGCATCATACTGTCTTTTATGCATCCTCAAATTTATCTACCTCAAAATAGAGAATTATTGAGTTTGCTTATTTTTTTCATTGCCAAAATGGAAAATTAAATTTCCTTATTTTGGGGATCCATATCTCAATTAATTAATTAAATTCCTTGATTTTGGGAATTAAATGCATAAAATTCCTTAATTCTAGGAACCCAACACATACATTATAAATGAGAGATGTACTTGATCCAACCTGTTTCTTTTATTTTTATTTTTATTTTTATTTTTTCTATAAGTTATTGTTGATAAACTTTTTTCTTTTCTTCTTTTGAATAAAGGATCGTGATCATGTGATTAAATAAGATAGGTAAATTCCTTTCGATTGAAGTTTGTATAGGTGCTACTAAGTTAATGCATAGTCCTGAATCCTAATTTTCTAATAATCACAACAGATCACTCGGCAAGACCTTTAACATAAAATATAGGATTGGCCTTTCTCACACCAACAAAATATATATATATATATATATATATATATATATATATAGTTCAGAGGAATAAAAACGAAAAACATAGTAGCAATGTAATAAGGAAAATTTATTACATATGTGAAAAATTCTTTGTTATTTTATGTGAAAATTAAAATTGACACCTCAAATTGACAAACAAGTGAAAATCATACCTTCAGTTGTGAGTTAATTTATAAAATTAAATTTTAATTAAATTGTGAATTGAATGCTTGAAATTAATTTTGTGGAAAACAGAATGTTTATCCTTCAAAAGAATTATAATCATTGGCCAATAGTCACTCATTTATTTGGCCTTGAAATTGAAATCATTTGTTGCATGTCATCACATGGAGAATATCTTCCATGAGAAGTTTAGTTGGCATGCCATGTTGATGTTGATGTCACATTCCAATGATTACGTGACACGTGACATTTCTCTTTTATAAAACATTACCGCTAATGTGATATTTCAATAAAAACATGACGTGTATCACAACTTTATAAATGAATATTTTATCATAAATGAGGAAAGACACTAACTTATAAAAAGAAACAAATCATCAAAAAATTTCTTTGGTGCATCGATCTGATGCAACTTATAAATTTTATTGAAATTACACCATATATTGCATGGGGAGGCTATCTCTTGTAGAAGTGATTTAGATATCAAATAGCTTAATAATTAGTTAATCTTTGCTGTCACCATAATGGTCTGTTTGACTTTGTTTTTGTTTTTTAGTTTTTTTCTCTTGTTTGTCAACCTTTGTTAAATGAATTTTAATACTTCGATTATTATTATTTTTTTATTTTTATCCTGTTAAGAGAATTATATCCTAAGTTTCCAAAACGGCCAAATAAGTGAGGTTTTATTTTACTTTTATAAAATAGACATCTTAAAGGAGCTCTTTATCATATGCTATCCCACCAAACATAATCCGAAAATTAATGTAGCCCTCATTCACGAGGGAAGAAGGTCAGCAACTAACACATTCTCCCATAGTAGGTGTGACCACATAAGTGCAGTGAACTGATGTCTTTGGTTTGCAATGAAGCCATGCATGATGAGCTATATATGAAGCTGCAATTTGTGAGGGAGAGAAGTCTGAAAGATAACAAGAAAGGCCTATTTCAATTTCACCCTTTAACTATTGTATTGTACGTTTTTTCTCTCTATTTCATGGGCCATCATAGTTTTAGTTTTTCTTTTCTATTTATTTACTCACCTCTCCTTTTTCTTCAATAAATTTTGCTCATAGGATATTGAGTACTTTGCCAAATACATTAAACTTCCCTCTAACGAAATTTGGGGCAAATCCTCATATCCTAGTTTGTCAATTGACACAATTAGCAGTACTAACTAATCATAGTCACCAAATTATATCGAGAAAATTAACTTTTTTCAAACATTCATCATAAGCTTAATTGTTCTCTATAAAACCATTAATGAAACAAAACAAACAATATCCTAAAAGAAGAAAAATCTTGTTTAAATTAGTCTGTCTCTACCACAAAATGATTTAACTGGACTAACTAATTAATTAAGCCTCCCTAAAGCAACCCCACTTAGGGTTTCTTCAAAACTCACCTTCTTTTCCATATCTACCGATATGCCTTGGTTGTCCGATAAATACAAACAAGTGACCGGTATTTCCTCTTATTTGGAAGATATACCTCCTCATCTTCTGTCCCGAAAATCTCTTCGATGTTCTTTTGCTTACTAACCTTATCACGGCTTCGTCGTATTTCCTCTTATTTGGAAGATATACCTCCTCATCTTCTGTCCCGAAAATCTCTTCGATGTTCTTTTGCTTACTAACCTTATCACGGCTTCGTTGATCAATCTCTTCTTGATGATCGTCAAACGAAACCTTCTTGACATTGATGCTGCTGCTGTTGTTGTTTCTATTGCTGTGTCTGTTGCTGTCCTCCTGATCATTGAGTAGCAACAGCTGTTGAGCCACCGCAGCCATGTCTGAGTTCCATACGAGCTTCTGGATTTTACGTGTAGATTCTGATTTCGCCATTGCAATTGAAGAAGAAACCAACCAATTAAGTTACATGAGGGGGTTTAGATTAGAAGGCATTCAAGGGGTGCGTATTGTATGAGTTTTTGTTTTCGAAGAAGAGAAACTGCAAGGTTGGTGCTTAGAAGTTGGCTTGAAGATGAGTGTTTTATCAACTTCTTTTTGTGCTTTTATATGTGTGAATCTCTATGATATGGTACTTGTAATTATATTATAGTCAATAGCTCACAAAGAATATAGTCCCTTTGATTTCTCAGATCAATCTGGCATTTTTAATCTGACGGTTCAAATCTTGTATGCGCTGTTGCTTTGTTGTTAAATTGATTTATATGGAAGGAATTACATAAATGTTGTAGATTTTATATTTAATTGATGTTTGTAATGCATTAGTGGTCCTAATTTTCTAGCAGGTCCCAACAATTAATTCTTAAAATCTCAGGAATGTATTAGGGAAGATCATTTTGAGCCGTCGGATTGATAACTGGTGAAATTGTCAAACTTGAAATTAAATTTCAGTGGTGCTATGGCTTAGTGCTTGAAATGAAGGACTAATTAGTTTGGTCATGAAAGAGACACCCACAAAAACAAGGAATATTAAGGCAGGTCAAAGAATATAATTGATGACCAAGCTGTGTAACAGACAAACAAGATCTTGGATGATCGTATAACGATCTGACAGTCAGTCATATATATAATAAGTATATAATAAGCTATATGCCATATAGCTATTTTCATAGCCGGTAGTTTAAATTCTTGCCTTAAACAAGAAGTATATTTTTTATGTTTATGGTTATTTACGATGAATGTCTTTTTGTTGTACACTCTTGAAAAGTTGAAATTATGAAAACTACAAAGACAAAGATGGTTGAAATTATTCTCTTTCACCATAATAATTGTTTGTTCTTTTGATGCTTCATTTGTTTTATTTACATTGCTAGTGGGTATTGGCACATCACCCCTTTGTTGAAGCGATTGAGCATTTCGTTTGATCCTAAAATATTAAAGGTTCAAGTACCAATCATACTAAAATACGAAATATGAGTAGTTTTTTTATAAATTTAATCTCTCATTCCCCATCACAAAAATAAACAAATAAATACTATGGATATTGATTAGCATCCTCGGTATGCATAAAGTACCGAAATCAAAGTTCATTATTATCTATATTACTACGGAGTAATTGGTTTAAAATGTCCAGAAGGGTTGTCCATATGATGTAGTATCCTATAAAAAATTTTGCCACATCTTCAATATATTATGTATATTCACGTTCTCATTTATTTCCAAATCATTCCTATAAAAAATAACACCTCACGCAATACCGGTCTATTTTCTATTCCTTCGTTTAGAATGTAGATTTGATTTGTTTTTTGTTTCTGTTTCGTTTCTGTTTTTTTGTTTTTTTTTTTTTTTTTTCTGGTCTAAAGTTTGAGGTTTCTCACTAGAATCATGCTGTATTACTGTATCATCAAATATTTGATTAATTACATAGTAATCAAATCATTTTTCGCTTTAGAGATTTTAAATTGCCATGGAATTGATACATATATGACTGAATTCATATGCTAGCGTATGAAAGTTTTTACGTCATTTAGTATAACAATCATTTGTCATTAACACATCTAAGAGAAATTAAACATAAACTATGTTAAACAATCTATTTTTTGTAAGAAACAATAATGAACTAATGTAAAGACAATACTTTGTGAGTGCATGAGATTGGATTGTACTATTTTCATGGGATATAATTGGATAGGATTTGATTGGATAAGACAAGACTAGGTATTAGGATTGTTTGGTGAAATTAGGGTTGGACTAATAATATTATTATTCTTGTTTGGTGTAATATAAGATTGAATATTTAATATTGTAATATTAATTAGTATAATATTAGATGTAATTAAATTTTAATTTAAAATATTTAAATTATTTTTAAAATTATTTTTAATTATTTATAATTAAATTTAGATAAATTATTTATATCTTTAATCAATATTAAAGATACTACTTTTTAAATTTTACTATGTATTTATCAACAGAATAAAATATAATATGCATTTATCAAATGGTCTCGTATTTGTGGGACTATTAACATCCACCAATACACAACTGCAGGACTATTTGGCTTGATAAAATAGGAAAATATTTATACTCCTATCAAGTGCTAAATTAGTAAACTAAAATTGTTTACTAATTTTAATTTGATTGATTTCAATCAGTCAATAAATGATAAGATGATGAGATTAATCTAGTGGTATTTTTCTTGTACCTACACTATAAGGACGTGTGTTTGTATCATATTAAAAAAAAATTATCTTTCATGTGTTCGGCACATTGACTTTCACTATTTAAGATCATAACATGTGACATAAAATTTTCATATGATTACATGAGTCTCTTAGGCAATTAATAATAAGTGATGCTATTGACAATCCACTAAATATCTTTTGACACTCCATTTTATTTTTATTTATTTATTTATTATTTTTTTGTTGATGGCAATTATATCCTTAACTAAAATGATAAAAGAGGACCAAAAAAAAAAAAAGCCTAAAGACAGTACATTATATACATATATTAATTTTTTGGAATCTAGTATTATTTTACTTTTGCTCTTTTGTATTCACAAAATCTAAAATATCTCGTTGTTTTTATTTACTATTTTAAAATTTGCTTGATTCATGGAGAATGATATGCAATATAAAACAAATCTTGAAATAATAGAGAATTATTTACAATAAAAACAAACAATATGGAGAATATTGTAAATCAATTGGATGTCACCCTTTAGTATCCTATAACCTCCATATTAAAGATCATTATCACACAAATAATGATCATCTTAATTGTATCTTAATGTTTCTATAACCTCCACATTAAAGATCATTATGACTCAAATAATGATCATCATAATGGTGCCTTAATGTATTGTGTAACTTGTGCATTTCTATTTCTTACATTTATGATTCCTAGCCTATAAATAGGAGGTACATGAGTTTGTATGGATTATTCCTTACATGAGAAATGAAATAATAAGATAACATTTCTCTCCCAAAATTCTTCTTGTGCTTTATCTTTAGTCATTGTTCTTATTTTGCAATATCTTAATATTGCTTTTGTTTCATAACACATTATCAGCACGAGCTCTAACCGTTTATTTTCGTCAAGGTAGAATTTTAATCAAATAGATTTCTTTCTTAACATTTATTTAGTTTTCTATTATGTTATTGACATGTAGTGTTTTGATATGATTTATTAAGCATTCTTTCTTTCTACTAGATTTTATGTATTTATATGTTTATGAATTATGTTCTTTTTGTTTGTTTATATAAATCTTTATTATTATTCTCATGTTTATTTATATATTTGTTTACCCATTAATATATTTTATGTTATTGGATGAGTTATGTTTTCAATTCTTTACTTTGCTAATCAATGGTTATCAACATTGTTTTATTTGTATAATAGATTATACAATTTCTTATATCGGTTATAACTTGATTATCAATTATTTTGTAATGATTAATTTTATTATATGTTTATTTTACTTTATTGTTAATTAATAAATTAATTATACATTGAAGTATAGTTATAGTATCATTGTTAATATATCTTTTATAATTCCTCTATATCCTCTTGGTCAATTAGAATTCATGTCATTAAGCATATAAATATAATTTTCTTGTTCGATGCAAAGTTAGTGTATATATATCTATTAAAATAATTATTAATTGTATGTTGTATGTTTTTCTTTTAAGCATCTAGTATATTATAATATTGTTGATTATTATACTTAAATTATTTAGAAATTGTTTATTATATATTTTATTCTTTTATATAGTTTTATTAATTTTATTATATGTTGTCAATTAATAGTTTTCAATATGTCGAATTTGACAAAGCTCGAGTTCACTGCCCTTGATATTTCTGGTAATAATTATTTGGCATGGACTCTTGATGCTGAAATTCACCTAGATGCCAAAAATCTTGGAGATACAATAAAATAGAAGAATGAGGCATCCTTACAAGATCACGCGAAGGCAATGATATTCCTTCGCCATCATCTCCATGAAGGTTTAAAAACTTAATATTTAATAGTAAAAGATCCATATGTCTTTTGGAATAATTTGAAAGAAAGGTATGACCACCAAAAGACAGTAATACTTCCAAAAGCTCGCTATAACTGGATGCATCTGCGATTGCAAGATTTTAAAAGTATAAGCGAGTATAATTCTGCAATGTTTAAAATTACTTCTCAATTAAAATTATGCGGAGAAAGTGTTACTGATGAAGATATGTTAGAGAAAACATATTCTACTTTCCATGCCTATAATATGCTCCTGCAACAGCAGTATCGAGAAAGAGGTTTTAAAAAATATTCTAAGTTGATATCATGCCTCTTGGTTGCTGAGCAAAATAATGAATTATTGATGAAAAATCATCAATCTTGATCAACTGAATCAATAGCATTCCCTGGAGTGAATGTTGCATTTGTTAATGATCTTAGGCGTGGGCATGCTCGTGGTCGTGGTCGTGGTCGTGGATGTGACGTGGTCGTGGTCGTGGTCGTGGTCGTGGTCGTGGTCGTAGTCGTGGTCGTGGACGTGGTCATGGTAATTATAATCAAAACTCCTCAAATTTTAAGAAAACTGCATCCCACCACCTGAAGTGGGAGAATAATGAGGAAAAACAAAAGGAAAAGGGTTGTCAAAATAAGACTTTCAAAAATAATGAAAGCACTTGTCACAGATGTGGCATGAAAGGACATTGGAGACGTACATGTCGTACAGCAAAACACCTCGTTGATCATTACCAGGCTTTCTCAAAAGAAAAAGAAAAATGTGTTGAAACAAACTTTACTGAAAACCTTGATCCTATGGATTTGACACATTTAGATGTTGGAGATTTCTTTGAGAACTATGATGAAAATTTGATTGGTGATGAAAACATAAATGTGGCTTAAGAGGATGTTCTTGCAACAAGCCGCTCCAAATGTGCTATTTACAATATATTTTAATGTGTTATGTCATTAGTGTGTTTCGTACTTCTAATTTTCAAAAGTGT
This sequence comes from Litchi chinensis, assembly GCA_019925255.1. Taxonomy (NCBI): domain Eukaryota; kingdom Viridiplantae; phylum Streptophyta; class Magnoliopsida; order Sapindales; family Sapindaceae; genus Litchi; species Litchi chinensis. Next base: position 20,322,343 of record CM034471.1, read on the forward strand.
GTTGTTTTTAGCGTATTTAGTTATAAGTGTGTTAAATAATAATCAGTGTTTCTTTATTTCTCAGTATGATTTCAGTGTGTTTATGTTTGAAATTAAAATGATTGTTTTCTATTCTTATAATTTTCTTTTTCTTTTACTTATGAAGAAACATGGTTTCCATTAATCACACGATTGGTGTTCAAGATAATGATGAAGCTCTTTGTCTAGCAGACAGTAGAACAACACACACCATACTTAAAGATAAGAAATATTTTCTTAATCTTGTATTGGATGAAACTAATGTTAGCACAATATCTGGTGTTGCAAACTTTATTGAAGGTTATGGAAGAGCTCATATCTTATTACCTAGTGGCACAAAATTTATGATAAATGATATCATGTTTTCTAGTCGATCAAAAAGAAATCTACTAAGTTTTAGAGACATACGTCGTAATGGTTATCATATTGAAACAATGAATGAAAAAGACGTTGAATATCTTTATATTACGTCTATTGTCTCAGAGAAAAAAACATATATTAAAAAAATTATCAGCATACTCTTCTGGATTATATTATACTTTTATAAATCCAGTTGAGTCGTATATGGTTATGAACCAAGAATTATTGAATTCAAAAACTTTTATTGTTTGACATGATCGATTAGGTCATCCGGGTTCAATAATGATGCGAAGAATTATAGAAAATTTGTATGGACATCCTTTAAAGAACCAAAAGATTCTTTTATCCAAAGATTTTTCATGTGCTACTTGTTTTCAAGGGAAACTAATTACAAGGCCATCCATAACAAAAGTTGTTATTGAATCTCCTGCATTTTTAGAACGAATTCAAGGAGACATATGTGGACCATTTCAATATTTTATGGTACTAATAGATGCATCAACACGTTGGTCACATGTTTGTTTATTATCCACTCGAAATGTCGCATTCGCGAGGCTTCTTGCCCAAATAATCCGATTACGAGCTCAATTTTCGGATTATACAATCAAGAAAATTCGTCTTGATAATGATGGAGAATTTACATCTTAAGCTTTTAATGATTATTGCATGTCCATTAGAATTACTTTTGAGCATCCTGTTGCTCACACACATACACAAAATGGATTAGCAGAATCCTTTATTAAAAGACTTAAATTAATTGCTAGGCCCTTACTTATGAAAACAAAGTTGCCTAGTTCTACTTAGGGATATGCTATATTACATGCTGCAGCACTTATTCGTATAAGGTCAACTGCATATCATAAATACTCCTCATTACAACTTGTCTCTAATAAAGAACCCAATATTTCTCATTTAAGAGTTTTTGGTTATGCAGTATATGTTCATATTGTTCTACCACAGCGCACTAAAATGGGTCCACAAAGAAGATTGAGAATTTATGTTGGATTTGAATCCTCGTCAATTATTAAATATCTTGAACCTTTGACGGGTGATATTTTCACGGCACGATTTGTTGACTGTCAATTTGATGAGACAGTTTTCCCAACATTAGGGGGAGAGAAACAACAGTTGGAAAGACAAGAAATTTCATGGAATGCATCGTCATTATCTAATTTTGATCCTCGTACAAATCAATGTGAATTGGAAGTTCATAAAATAATTCACTTGCAAGAAATTGTAAATCAATTACCAAATGCATTTACTGATAGTAAAAAAGTGACAAAGTCACATAAACCAAATGTTAATGCTCCTACTCGTATTGATGTCTCCGAATGACAAGTTGCTAATATACCAGCAAATGAGTTTACAGTACGCCAAAAGAGTGGTAGACCACTCGGTTCCAAAGATAAAAATCCTAGAAAAAAAAAAAAAAGGAGCAAAATAAGCAAGTTGGCACTTCTAAAGTTATTAATACTCCTAAAGAGCCCATAAAAGAAATAATTGATGTAACTGAACAAATAACCTCAGAAGAGGGTCAGGTTCCTAAAAATAACTATGATGAAGAGATCTCAATAAATTATGTTATTTCAGGAAAGAGATGGAACCGAAAGGAAACTGTTATTAATAATATATTTGCATATGCAATTGCTCTTGATATTGTAAATGAGGATCTTGAACCGAAGTCTGTTGATGAGTGTCGACGTAGAACTGATTGGCCAAAATGGAAAGATGCTATCCATGCAAAATTAAATTCACTTGAAAAACGTCAAGTCTTTGGATCTATTGTCCAAACACCTAAAGGTGTGAAACCTGTAGGCTACAGATGGGTATTTGTGCGAAAACGTAATGAAAGAAATGAAGTTGTAAGGTATAAAGCACGACTTGTAGCACAAGATTTCTCTCAAAGACCTGGTATTGATTATGAGGAGACTTATTCTACAGTGTGGATGCAATCATATTTAGATTTCTAATTAGCCTGACAATTACAGAAGGACTTCATATGCATTTAATGGATGTTGTGACAGCTTATCTGTATGGATCACTTAATAGTAACATTTATATGAAAGTTTCTGAAGGACTGAAAACGCCCGATGCATGCAATTCGAAACCCCAGGAAATGTATTCGATTAAATTGTAAAGATTTTTGTATGAATTAAAGCAATCTGGACGCATATGGTATAATCGTCTTAGTAAATATATTTTGAAGAAAGGGTATATTAACAATCTAATTTGTCCATGTGTGTTTATTAAGAAATCAAAGTCTGGATTTGCTATTATTGCAGTTTATGTTGATGATTTGAATATCATCAGGACTCATAAAAAGCTCATAGAGATGATAACATTTTTGAAAAATGAGTTTGAAATGAAGGATTTGGGCTGAACAAAATTTTGTCTCGGTTTGCAGATCGAGCATCTAGCTAAAAGGATTTTTGTTCACCAATCAACTTATATCGAAAAGGTATTAAAGCGTTTTAACATGGATAAATCTCATCCAATAAGCTCTCCCATGGTTGTTCGATCCCTTGATGTGAAAAAAGATCATTTTCGTCCTCGAGAGAATAATGAAGAAATTCTTGGTCTAGAAGTACCATATCTTGTGCTATTGGTGTACTAATGTATCTTGCTAATTGTACGAGACCTGATATAGTTTTCTTTGTTAATTTACTAGCAAGATAAAGTTCTTCACCAACTCGAAGACATTAGAATGGTGTTAAACAAGTACTTCGTTATCTTCGAGGAACATCAGACATGAGTTTATTTTATTCAAATGACTCAAAGGCAGAATTGGTCGGATATGCAGATGTTGGATATTTATCAGATCCACATAAAGCACGATCTCAAACAGGTTATTTGTTTACATATCGTGGTACTGCTATATCTTGGCGTTCTACAAAGCAAACTCTAACTGTCACATCTTCAAATCATGCTGAAATATTAGCATTACATGAGGCAAGTCGAGAATGTGTATGGCTGAGATCTCTGATTCAACATATTCATAAAGCATGTGATCTTCCACTTGTTAAAGAAAGTCCAACAATTTTATATGAGGATAATGCAACTTGTATCGCCCAAATCAAAGGAGGTTACATAAAATGAGATAAAATCAAGCACATTTCACCAAAGTTCTTTTTCACACATGAACTTCAGAATAAAAGAGAGATAGATGTTCATTAAATTCGATCTTCTGACAACATGACAGATTTGTTCACAAAGGCACTTCCTATAGCAACATTTGAGAAATTGGTGAATAAGATTGGCATGTGTCGGTTCAGAGAATTGTGTTAAAATTTACCAAAAGAAAACATATCAGCATAAGGGGGAGGTTACTGCGTACAAGAATTATGTACTCTTTTTTCCTTTATCAGGATTTTTTTCCCATAAGGTTTTTTTTCTTGAAAAGATTTTTAATGAGACATATTTTTTTGTACGATGGACATCCAAAGGGGGAGTATTGTAAATCAATTGGATGTCACCCTTTAGTATCCTATAACCTCCATATTAAAGATCATTATCACACAAATAATGATCATCTTAATTGTATCTTAATGTTTTCTATAACCTCCACATTAAAGATTATTATTACTCAAATAATGATCATCATAATGGTGTCTTAATGTATTATGTAATTTGTGTCTTTTCTATTTCCTACATTTATGATTCCTAGCCTATAAATATGAGGTACATGAGTTTGTATGGATTATTCCTTACATGAGAAATTAAATAATAAGATAACATTTCTCTCCCAAAATTCTTCTTGTGTTTTATCTTTAGTCATTGTTCTAATTTTACAATATCTTAATATTGCTTTTGTTTCATAACAAAGAAGTAATTTTAATTAATTTTTAAACTCACAGTTATTTGTTTGGGAAGTTGAATCTTAAGAAGTTTAAACTATTTGTTCTATTGAAATTTTAACTCCCCAAAAAAATTATCGTAACACTCATTTACTTTCTACACCTATATTAAAAAAAAATTAAATTAATTTTTCCACATCATATGCCTTTGAAATACTTAGTATATCCTTTATCATAATTAATATTAAGCATATCATTTTTTTTTTATGAAACATAGCTTAAATAATGATAAATTCCCTTTTGCTAACTATAATTAAATTTTTAATAAGAAAACATGAGATCAATCAAATCTATAACTCATAGAGTCACTTCTAGGATTATTTTTGTATGAAACTAATCAGAATCTTTTTCCCTTTTTGGGAGAACAAGCGACACTGCTTTCTTGATCTCCCAGTCCCTTGTTAACTATAAGTAAAATAATTATCTTTTTCTTTTAACTCAAGTAATATGAGTTCGTTTTTAACACTTACCGTCATCATTATTAGCTAGTAGTCACAATGGTTTAGGTTGGTTTAAAGTGTCTTTTTTATTTTTATTTTTTTATTTTTATTATATTATTATAGAACCTTTTCTGGGTCAACTGGGTTGATTGTTAAAGTGGAAATTAAAATTGATTATAGTGGAAAAGGAAGAGACTAGTAATTCATTAATTTTATTAATTTTAAGCATATCTTTAAAAATAATAATAATAAATTTCTTTTTGTCAACCACAATTAAAATTTTAATAAGAGAAAGTTTCTTTTGTTGTAAGTCAATGATGGAAGAAAATTTATCTTATTTTTCATATAATTATAGTTGGTAAAAAAAAATTATCATTATTTATGGTATGTATTTCTTAAAAAAAAAATGATATGTTTAAAATTAATTATGTTAAAGGATATACTTGGTATTTTAAAGACATATGAAGAGGAAAAATTAATTTTAAATTTTTAGTATGAATGTAGAAAGTAAATGTGTATTGCAAGAACTATTTTAGGTGGCAATAGAGCCAACCATTTTAAAAATATGGTTTAATATTAATTGCATTTTTCGAATTGAATTCGTTGATTTATATATGTATTTGTATTAAAAATTATTTAGAATCTCATTAAAATGCTTTTAGAAAAAAAAAAAGTCAAAATTAATATAGAGAACATTTAAATAAAATAGAGTATCCTTAAAAGTTTAGTTAAATTTTTATTTTCCTAAAATAAAGTATATTTATAATAGGATTGTCAAAAGATAAAAAGGATGGTATTGGAACAAAATGAAGTGTCTTTAGAATTTTATTTAACCTTAATTTTTAAGATTTGAGTTTTCTTAGAGTGAAAGTGTTAAAACAAAACAAAAAAAAAAAAAAAAAAGGATTGTAAGAGCATCTGTAACCATGTTAGTTATCTATTGTCATTAACTAAAATGATAAGTGATGTGACTTTTTATGGACTCCAACCATTTTTTATATTGTTACTTTGTAATTTTATAGAAGTTGAATCATTCTAACTAAATATAGAGAGTAAGAATATCTCAAACCGTGCTGATTTTAGCTAAAATAACAAAAAAAAACTTATTTTAGCTCGCAACTTTGATTGAGGCATTGCAACAACCATCTCTATTTTAGCTAAATATGAATATTAAAATAATAAAAGAGAGATTGTCTCTATTTTAAATAAGCATTAGTATTAAAATAATAGGAGTGAGAGTTTGGTTAGGATTTTCAAATTAATTTATTTCAAATTTAGAGGATTTGGCTAAGTTTTTTTGCTCTCTATATTTAGTTAGGGTGATTCAAGTTTTATAAAATAACTAATAATATGAAGAGTGGTTGGAATCTATAAAAGGTCATATCACTAGCTATTTTAGCTGAGATAATGGATAGCTACCATGGTCCATGGTTGAAGATGCTGTGAGAAAATTCTAACCAAATTCTTTCTTTTATTATTTTAATATTTAATTTGAAATAAACTATATTGAAATCTATTTTAAAATAAAAAAAAAAAGTAATTTGAAAATCCTAACCAAACTCTTTCTCCTACTATTTTAATATTATTGTTTATAAAAAATAGAGACAGAATTTCTCTTTTATTATTTTAATATTCTTGCTTAGTTAAAATAGAGAGAATGGTTAGAATGACTCACTTAAAAGTTGCTAATTAAAAAATATATATATATTTTTGTTATTGCAGCTAAAATATAGGGAGTGTGATTAAAGATACTCTAAAAAAATCTCATTAACAATTTATGTTGCATGTCATAATCTTAAATTGATAAAATATATACATCAAGTGTATTGAAACTTTTTTCGAGGAAGGGATCCCAAGTTCCAAATTAATTGTAACAGAAATAATTCAAAAGCAAAAGTCAATATCCTTAATTAATTCTTCTGCAAATACACTTAAGAAGGCAAATAATTGCCGAAGAGAAAAAAGAATCATATAATCTACTGTCATGTGATAAATGTGGCTTTTCACCTCCACAAGTAACCAAATTTTTTACTATTTTACTAGTCAATGGCCGGTGATCTTTTTGCCTATATATATGCATGTATATCACTTGTAAATGATGATGAATTTTGTTGGCCGGTGACCAGTAGGTTCATTGGCACTCCCAAAAGTGAATGCCAACACATACAATGGACATGGACGAGGTCGTGGTCGAGGGCGTGGTCGAGGATATGGAAGAGGAAGTGGTTCTCGTGGGCGTGGTGGTTATAAATTTTTAGGGCACCATAATGTCAATAATTCATCCCAAAAATTGAATGTTTATGTGGCTAAACAAGAAAATGAAAAAACTGCTTGTTTTAGGTGTGGTACATCAGATCATTGGTCACGTACCCGCTGCACGCCCAAACATTTGGTAGAACTTTATCAAGAATCCATAAAAGGAAAGAAGAAGGAGATTGAGACCAACTTTGCAAAATTTGCTAACCCAGAAGAGACCACTCACTTTGATGCTATAGATTTTTTTAAAAATTTAGGTGGAGAGATTAACATTCTCATGAATGGTGATTGCAAAGAGCAGACCAACTAACATTAACATCTGAAAATATATATGTATATTCTCTTTTGTTGTGTACTTCCTTTCATAATCAATTTTGTAAAATGATGATGGAAATGCTCTCATACCAATTAGGACATGACAATCTCTGACTATTTTTTGCTTCTTTTGTATCAAGTCAGATATACTTTTGTATTTTTATTTTTGCTCCTTTTAATGACAAATTTGAATTTCATTTAAATGAAAAGGATATGGATGGACCATCTATTCTCAAAGGAGAAGATGAAGACATATGCTTAATTGATAATGCAACCACACACTCTATCCTTCGTGATAAAAAGTATTTCTTAAATTTGACATAATATACGGCTAAGGTAAACACTATATCAGGTCCTGCAGACCTAATTAAGGGTCATGGGAAGGTCATAATCTTATTGGCAAATAAGACTAAAATATGTATCTATGATGCATTATATTCAAGCAATTCTAGAAGAAATTTGCTCAGTTTTAAAGATATACGCAATAATGAATATCATATTGAGATTGTAAATGAGCATAACATAGAATATTTATGTATTACATCCATTGTTTAGGACAGAAGATTATTTTAGAAAAGTTTCAGGCTCTCTCATCTGGCTTGTACTATACAGTCATAACTATCATTGAGACCCACATGATTATAAATAAGAAATTTTTAGACCCTAAAATTTTTCAACTTTGGCATGATCGCCTTGGTCACCCTGGGTCTACTATGATGCGTGAATTATTGAAAATTCTAATGGACACCCATTAAAGAATCAAAGGATTCTATTATCTAAAGAGAATTTTTGCACTGCTTGCTCACAAGGAAAATTGGTGATTAAACCATCCCCTTCTAAAATTAATTTTGAATCCCCCTTATTTTTACAAAGAATTCAAGGGGACATATGTGGACATATTCATCCACCAAATGGATCATTTCGCTATTTTATGGTTTTAATTGATGCATCTGCACGATGGTCACATGTTTGTTTATTGTCAACTCGTAATGTTGCCTTTGCTAGACTCCTTGCACAAATTATCAAACTACGTGCACAGTTTCCAGATTACTCAATCAAAACAATTCGTTTAGATAATGCTGGTAAATTTACATCAAAGGCATTCGATGAATATTGCATGTCCATTGGAATTGAAGTTGAGCATCCAGTTCCACATGTTCATACTCAAAATGGTTTGGTAGAGTCATTTATCAAACACCTCCAAATAATTTCTTGAACTTTACTTTTACGAATACAATTACCAACATCTATATGGGGTCATGCCATACTACATGCTGCTACGTTAATTCGCTTACGACCTACTGCATATCATCAGTATTCCCCATTACAACTTGTGCTTGGTCATTAACCCAATATATCTCACTTAAGGACATTTGGTTGTACTGTATATGTACCTATTGCACCTCCACAAAGGTCTAAGATGGGACCTCAACGTCGTTTGAGGATTTATGTTGGCTTTAATTCACCCTTTATTATTCGATATCTTAAACCCTTAACAGGAGACCTTTTCACTGCACGTTTTGCAGATTGCCATTTCAATGAAAATTTGTTCCCACTACTAGGAGAAAAGGAAAATCCTTCTATAGGAATGTGTGAACTGTCATGGAATGTGAGAACATTGTCTCATTTAGACCCTTGTACTAATCAATGTGAAAATGAAGTACGAAGAATAATGCAATTACAAGTGATTGCTAATCAATTACTAGACGCATTTACAGAAACAATAAGAGTAACTAAATCTTATATACTTGCTACCAATACCCCAACTCGGGTAACTGTGCCTATTAACCAATCAAAATAAATGGTAGCAAATAATTCATCTGTTATGTGTCAAAAACGTGGTAAACCGCTTGGTTCAAAGGACACTGTTCCGCGGAAATGTAAAATGAAAGATCATGATCTTGATGAAAACAATACTAAAGTTATGAATAAATCTACTTTGCTTGAGGACATGTCATTGAAAGAGACAACGACATCTGAAGATTTACAAACCACAGATTTGGTTAAAGTCCCTGAAGAAGAACAAACATTTGAATAAATACAAGAGCCAAGAAATGAAGAAATTTCGATAAATTATGTAAGAGAAAAATGGAATCGTGAAGAAATGGTCATATATGGTATTTTTTTTCTTACACAATAGCTACTAAAATCATGAGTGATGATTATGAACCACATACTGTTGATGAATACAGGAAACGACATGATTGGTCTAAATGAGAAGAAGCAATTCAAGCAGAATTAAATTCATTGGCCAAATGAAATGTATTTGGACCCATAGTTCAAACACCTGAATGTGTTAAACTAGTTGGATACAAATGGATATTTGTTCGGAAATGTAATGAGAAAAATGAAATTATAAGATACAAGGCATGATTAGTGGCACAAGGTTTCTCACAAAGACCTGTAATTGACTATGATGAAACATATTCACCCGTGATGGACATAATTACATTTTGATTTTTAATTAGTTTGGCAATGGCAGAAAAACTTGAAATGCATTTAATGAATGTGGTAACTACATATCTATATGGTTCACTTGATACAAATATCTATATGAAAATCTTTGAAGGATTGATTATGCCTAAAGCATATAATTCAAAACCTCGTGGATTATACTCAATAAAGTTACAACGATCATTGTATGGATTAAAACAATTCGGAAAAATATGGTATAATCGCTTGAGTGAATATTTGATCAAAGAATGATATATCAATGATCCTATATGTTCATGTGTGTTTATAAGAAAATCAGGATTAGGATTCGTCATTATAGCAGTATATGTTGATGACATGAATTTAATTGGAACTCATGAAGAGCTCTTAAGAATTACTGAATATTTAAAAAGAGAATTTGAAATGAAAGATTTGGGGCAAACAAAATATTGTCTCGGCCTGGAGATCGAGTATAAATCACAGGAAGTACTTATCCATCAAAGAGCATATATTGAAAAAATCTTAAAACGTTTCAACATGGATAAATCATGTCCCTTAAGTACCCCTATGGTTGTTCAGTCTCTTGATCCTAAAAATGATCCATTTCGACCTAAAGAAGATAATGAACAAATATTTGGTCCAAAAGTATCATATCTAAGTGCAATTGATGTTTTATTATATTTAACACAATGTACTAGGCATGTTATTGCTTTTTCAGTAAATCTATTAGCCAGATTTAGCTCTGAACCAACACGGCGTCACTGGAATGTAATCAAACATGTTTTTCGTTATCTTCGTGGAACAACAGATTTGAGGTTATTCTATTCAAAATCTACTAGTAGTGTAGGTCTAATTGGTTATATTAATGCAGGATATCTTTCTGATCCTCATAAGACACGTTCATAGACTGGGTATGTTTTTACATACAATGGCATAACAATCTCTTAGCATTCCACAAAACAAACTCTTGTTGCTACATCTTCTAATCATTTTGAGATTCTAGCACTTCATAAAGTAGGTCGAGAGTGTATATGGTTGAGATCAGTCATTCACCATATACAAAATACTTGTGGACTCCTCTAAACCACAAAGGGCCAACGATAACTTATGAAGATAATGCAGCTTGTATTGCTCAAGTCAAAGGAGGATACATCAAGGGAGATAGAACCAAACACATCTCACTAAAGTTCTTTTATACTCATGAGCTTCAAGAGAGTAAACAAATGGATGTGAAACAAGTACGCTCCTCGGACAATCTAGCAGATTTATTCACAAAAACTCTACCAACATCAACATTTGAAAAATTGGTACGTGGCATCGACATGCGTCGACTCTCCAGGCTAGATAGTTAGCTTAGCAGAAGTTTAATCAAGGGAAGCATATTATCTTTTAATCAGGGGAAGCATACCGTCTCTTCTTATCTTTATATACTGTACTGTTTTTCCTTCGACCAGGTTTTATCCCATTGGGTTTTACCGGTAAGGTTTTAATGAGGCAGTTTATTTTAAGAGTTGTAAATCTAAGGGGGAGTGTCATGTGATAAATGTGGATTTTCACCTCCACAAGTAACCAAATTTTTTACTATTTTACTAGTCAATGACCGGTGATCTTTTTGCCTATATATATGCATGTATATCACTTGTAAATGATGATGAATTTTGCTCTCAAAATCAGAAAAACACAAGTATTCTACTCTTCTCCCATTCATTTCTTTTATGTTTTGCTTACTTCCATCATTTCATATTAATTTGTTTTCTTCGATTATATCTTATATGTGTTATTCATATATTTTACATCTTCTACACATTATTTATTTTAATTTATTTATTTTATAACATATACATGGTTTTATGAATTCACAGTAGCGAGTAAATCTAGAATAATAATTTTGCCCGGTCAACAAATTGCTTATTCAGTTTTTTTGTCTTTGTAAGCAGTCAAAAAGTACTGCATGGAATTGACTTAAAAGAAGTCAACTAGTCAAACTATTTTGCTTCTTTCTTGAGTAATTAATTTACATTCACAATGTATGGAAGCCATTATATGTTGTAAAATTGAAAAAAAAAAAAAAAGTGTCTTAATATATAAATGTCCATTGATGTGGATTTTCATATGGATGTATACCACATGAGACACAATGCTATTATTTATAAGACTTGTTACAATTGGTCGACTAATGAATGCACAAATTTGATGAAGAAACATTGAATCTTCCCATTAAACACTTGTTTCTTAGTTTCAAAACAACTGCTATCTTAGACGTGTTTAAATAACATGCTAAAGAAGCCAATATTAATTCGTTACTATGAAACAATGTCAATGGTCCTAAGGACATGGGTTTTACAAAATCCTAACAAAATTTACACAATGAGAAAACAGATATTCTTTCACTCATTTTCACATTGGTCACTTAGCACACAGGTATGAATCATGTACTATAGTGAATATTATTCTTAATAAAGAATATATGTCTACAACATTCAATAATGTACAAATCTAAGTTTAGCAGCCATTCTTTACGCTTAACTTGAGTCCTTAAAGCTCATATAAAAAAAAAAAAAAATTAAGTGCCAATTAAGGTCTCACATTTGACTTAATTAGGTTTTCATGATAATTGAAAATATTATATGTTTATTTCAAGAAATTTAATTTCTTATCTAGATTCAATCGAGGAGACATACTCATATATCTATATATATATATATATATATATATATATATTTAAGCTCTATGAGATTAAATCACGGTTTAGCTCTATATAAATATGTGTCTCGTTTTTAGCTTGCTTCTATAGCAGCTACAACGACTTTAAATGTAAGAATGTCAGTCTTACTATGATGACATAATTAAAAAGAAAAAAATATATCTTTTTGTGTGAAATATATGCTAGTGATATGAATAAAAAACATGTTTACTCATTTAAAGTTACTACCACTCAAATAAAACAAACACAATTACAATCTATGCAATCATAAAGATCTAGCATATGACGAATAAAGCTCTCTAGTCACATTTTGCAATCCTAAAGATCGGCTATCATTTTATGCGTAGATATGTATTGAATTATTGTTGCTTTTTTATCTATGACATCTCTGACGAAATTGTATTTTGTCTGTATATGTTTGGATTTATTGCGATACTTAAAATTGTTAGTGTAAGCAATTCCTACTTGATTATCACAATAGATACTTACTAGTTTAGAAGCATCGGTAACTATCTCTAGATCCTTAATGAATCTTTCTAACCAAACGGCTTCTTGTATTGCTACTGAAAATCCAACAAATTCAACTTCCATTGTTCATAAAGCAATACATATCTGTTTACACCACGAGCTAACACCTCGATTAAGTAAAAATGCATAGCTAGATATTGACTTTCGTTCATTTAGATCACCACTCCAGTCAACATCTATGTATCCAATTATTTATAGATTGTTGGAAAAATCGGGTTTATACAGAAACATGGATTTCAAAAATTTTTCCATAAAAATGAATTTCATATCTCTTATTGGTAATAATAATTCGATGATATTAAATATTCAAGCCCAAATGTTGACTTAATTGATCTGCAATTTGAAAGTTCCTTTCGTTTTCAAATTCTTCATCATAAAATCTTGACTTACTTCTTGTTCTTCTTCGGTGCTCTACAATCTTTCTTCAAGTGATCGTTTTTGTCACAATTCCAACAGTATTATACTCTTTCTTCCTAGATCTAGACTCACTTTGTCTTTATTTCGATTTGAGTTTCTATTGTTGGATCTACATTTGAATTCCATGCTAAAGGCAAAACCTGATGCTTCTCATAATTCTCTCATACGTATCTTTTCGCTTAGAATTACATCTCGAACATCTTTAAATATTATCTTCTTACACCTAGAAGATTTACTTATTTCATGACCATCATGTTCTAGCTTTCCGATAGAGAGAATGGAAGGACTAATGCTTGAACTTCATCGTCGAATTCGATTTTCACCGAACTTAGTTATGTTGTGATCGTGCTAAATTCATTGATGTAAGCTGCTACTGATGCGCTAACCAGCTATTTTAATATCCAGTTTACATGCAAGTATACACGGTCTATTTACTTTGTATATAGCAGTGAGTCAAGGTCTGTCCCATAGGGATAGATACAAACTTTGCATTAAATACCAAAATTAATTAAAAAAAAAAAAAAAAACAACACTATCCAAACTATCAGAATTGATTTGATTATGAGAAAATTAAACTAAAAACAAACTAAATTTTCAGTTGATCAGTATCTAGATATACAATTTCACTTAACTATTTCATTTAATTTATTCTCCTCATGCAAAAGATAAATTTTTATTTTGTAATTAATAGGATAATTCTACAGTATCTACAACTCTCTCTTGTTGGTCGAGCAAATATACCCAAATTAACTAACCTGACTATATCTCTATGTAGATTAATTAACTTGAATTCATTAAAATCAAATTATCCTCACATGATTATACAACCATACAAATATATCTTTATTCCATATGAATCATGCTACTCTGTTGATTTTTAAGATACATAATACATCTCTCAAATGTATTATGGATACAAAATCTAATAAATTAATGGGTCCTAATTAATTGACAGCATTAAACACCAATAAAGTAAAATATAAAAATAAAAATTAAATATAAAAATATTCTTGAATCATAGAATAAATTAAAATAATGGTTAAGCTACATTGTAGTCCGGCTCTAAAAAAATTAGTTTAGCATATTCAAGAAAAAAGAAACAAATCTAACAAAAACAATTCCCATAATAAAATACTAGAGAAAAAAAAAAAAACTAATTTATTCTCCTCCATTTGATTCTCCTCTAGAAACTGCTCCCACTTGATCTACCTCTGCCTTAATTGCTTTAACATGATGCTAACTTCACCTTTAAATGAATGATGAAAAACTGAAGAATTTTTGCCTAAGAACTCACTCTATTTATAGGCACCAAGTTAGGTTGAAATAGGGTTCCCAAATTAGGTTGAAGGAGGATTCCTAAACTTCCAATTTTGATTTGAAAAGATCTTGATTTGAAGAGAATTTGATTTGAAACTTGAATCTTTCACATTAATGGCTAGAATGTTTTATAATCTGTCTCAACTATTATTTAGAAAGTTGTTTTGAAGCGGTGGTGAAAGAGGAAATTTAAATTGCTTAGGTTTTTCCAAAACTGTTAGGTCTCTTGACAGCCTGGCCTTGAGGCACTAAATAAGTCTTAACTTTCTATAAAAAAAATTCTTGTTCATGAACTATCAACAGCTATAAAAACTAGACATTTGGAGTTTCAATTTGATAGGTTATGGATCACATGACTCGAACTATACACTTTATACTAGCCCCGGTAAGTCACGTCACTTTTAACCCAGTAATTCTACAATTTGCTTTTAGAATTTTTCCCAATTCGATTTTTTCCTAATTTCTTTTTTATCTTCTCAATGCCATCTTTATCCACTCCTAAATTTGAACCTTATCCAATCTTAAATTTGATCTTTATCCATTTCCAAATTTGATACTTATCTCCTTCTACATTTTATCTTTATCCACTTTCATAATTATGTTCTTATCCATTCCCATAATTCGATCTCTATCTCTAACTCTTCTAGATAAACTTCTAAATCTTACCAAACTCATCTATATAATCTTCTAATTTAGATCAAAACCTTCTTCTATGCCTAAAGGAATCTGAGTCAAACTGAAATTCCTAAAAATCTCAAATAAACCTAGATTTTCATCTATATTACTTACTTACTCATATTTTTCTCAATCTGCACAAAGTCCTCAGAATTTATCAAAAATACCAAATTTAACCTAAATTTTCGTCACAAAAACTTGATTTATGAGCATGAGATAATGATATATTTTTCCATTACCATGCGCTTTCTATCATTCACATATTGAACAACTGCCTCATCAAGTGCATTTTATTTGAAACAGACGATTTTTCATACATGTTAGATAGAGCAGTTGTAAGACCTGTCATGGTCTTCTCCTTCGTTATATTAAAAGCAACATCATGTGATAATGTCAACCAGATAACACCAAGCATCTATCTATCCAATAGAGCCCAATCTTCATCCTTCATATCTTTTGGTTTTTTCCCTAAAAGATACAAATGCATGCCCTTCTGATATAGATAATCTTTAATTTACATCTTCCAGAAGACAAAATCTTCACAGTTGAACTTCTAAATTTTGATGTTCTTTCATTTGTTTGCTTTCATCCCTCCCACTCAAATCTAGTTTCACAGAATTTCTGTAAAAGATTGTAAATAAATTTCATCTAAAGTTTTAAACTGCCAAGAAAATTTTCAAGAAAGATTGGAGGGATCACAATAGTCTCACTTAAAATCTAACATCCTTAAATAAAATTTCCTTAGGCTACCACCAAACTCCTAAAACATAACAGAACCAGACTTTAATACCAGTTGTTAGGAAATAAACAGCCCAAAGCACCAAATTAAGGAAGTGATAAAACACTATGGAAATAATACTGAAATAAAAATTATCAAAACAACATATAAAATTTACGTGGTTCACCCCCAAAGTAGGTTACGTTTATAGAGCTGCTGCAGATCTTCACTATAGGGAGAAAAATAACAACAATTGTTTACAAATACTCAAATTCTCACAACTTGGATCCCAATTACACCCCGAGAAAATAACAATTCTCCAACACTCAATAAAACCTCACTTTTCACTCAGAGAGTTATACCACTATCTTTCTTTCAAAACTGAGATGCATGAAACTGTGAAAAGGAAGGTATTTATATAAAACCTTTAGGCTCCCCCTTATTTATGATCATTAATTCCATTGCCAAAATGGAGAATTAAATTTCCATATTTTTGGGATCCATATCTCAATGTATTAAATTCTTTGATTTTAGAAATTAAATGCATTAATTCCCTTTATTCTAGGAGTCAATTCCTTTTTAGGAATCCACATATATTATAAAGAAGAGATGCACTTGATCCAACCTTCTTTTTTTTTTAATTTTTATTTTTTCTTTAAGTTATTGTTGTTGAACGTTTTTCTTTTCTTCTTTTGAATAAAGGATGGTCCTCATATGATTGAATAAGATAGGTAAATCCCTTTCGTTTGAAGTTTGTTTGGGTGCTGCTAAGTTAATGCATAGTTCTAAATCCTAGTTTTCTAATGATCATAACAGATCACTTGGCAAGAGCTTTAACATCAAAACATTAAACATAGGATTGGCCTTTCTCGCACTGACAAAATAAATATATAGTTCAGAGGAATAAAAAAGAAAAACATAGTAGTAATGTAATAAGGAAGCCTTATTACATGTGTGAAAAATTCTTTATTATTTTGTGGAAATTAAAATTGATACGATTAATACTTGAAAAAAAAAATGATGCATTAATTATATAGTAAGGCAAGAGATCGGAGTTGGAATCTTTCTTTTTGTCGCCGGCACATTTTTGTGACCATTATATGTTTGCCTTCGAGAAGAGAACTCTTATTGATTCTAAGATATACCAATGTGTTATAAAAACTATGCTTGACCGTCTCAGTTTCAGACTCAAATTAAAGGAGCTTTTTCTTCGAAGAGCAAGAAGAAGTCGCAAGAGTTGAAATGATGGACGAGTAGTCCAGAATTTCTTGCTACAGTATGTGCAGCTTTTCTGCTATATTTTGGCCAAGCGATAGTGTAATCTCGCAAGGGACTGATATACATACATACATACATATATATACATATATATATATAGTGATTTTAGTGACCTCTAAAAATCACGATTGGCTCCTTCCATAGGCTTTAAACCTGAAATTCTTCGAATATCACATAGATCAAGGTTATAGGGTCTTCAAAACTTGACAAACAAGTGAAAATCATACCTTCATTTGTGAGTTGATGTGTAAAATTAAACTTTAATTAAATTGTGAAATTGAATGCTTGAAGTTAATTTTGTGGAAAATGGATCATTTATCCTTCAAGAGAATTATAATCATTGGCCAACAATAACTCATTTGTTTGGCCTTGAAATTGAAATCATTTGTTACTTGTCATAACAGGGAAAATTTTTCATGAGACACTTAGTTGGTATGTTATGTCGATATTATGTGACTTTCCAATGATAACGTACCATATGACATTTCCTTTTCATAAAAATCAATGTTAGTGTAACCTTCAAATAACAACGTGACATGTGGCATGAATTTTTAAATGAAAATCTTCTCGTAAACGAGGAAAGACACCAACTTATTAAAGAAACAAATCACCAGCTGAAAATTTCTTAGGTGCATCGATCTGATGCAATTTATAAATTTTATTGAAATTACATCATATATTGCATGGGGAGGCTATCTCTTGTAGAAGATATTTTGGATATCAAATAGCTTAATAATTAGTTAATCTTTGCTGTCACCATAATGGTACTAAATGATGCTGTTTGACCTTTCCTTTTTATCCTGTTTGTCAACCTTTTACTTAAATGAATTTTAATACATGTTAATTAAGCAAATCCTAAATTTCCAAAACAGCCAATTAACTGAGGTTTTATTTTACTTTTATAAAATAGACATCTTAAAGGAGCTCTTTATCATATGTTATCCATCCCACCAAACATAATCCGAAAATTAATGTAGCTCTCATTCACGAGGGAAGAATATCAGCAACTAACACATTCTCCCATAGTAGGTGTGACCACATAAGTGCAGTACTGAACTGATGTCTTTTGTTTGCAATGAAGCCATGCATGATGAGCTATATATGAAGCTGCAATTAATGAGGGAGAGAAGTCTGAATTGAGAAATAAGATTCTAACCATATCTATCTCCAAACCACAAAAAAAAAAGAATCTGAAAGATAGTGCGTTAACAAAAAATATCAGATGATTATTGAGCAAGCTCTATCACTAAACTAAGAAGATAACAAGAAAGGCCTTTTTCAATTTCACCCTTTAACTATTGTATTGTCTTTTTTTTTTCTCTCCATTTCATGGGCTGTCACAGTTTTAGTTTTTTTTTTTTTTTTTTTCCTATTTATTTACTCACCCCCCTTTCTTCTTCAACAAAAATTTCTCATACCATATTGAATACTTTGCCAAATACATTAAACTTCCCAATAACGAAATTGAAGGCAAATCCTCATATCTTAGTTTTTCAATTGACACAATTAGCAGTACTAACTAATCATAGTCACCAAATTATATCAAGAAAATTGACTTTTTTCAAATAGTCATCATAAGCTTAATTGTTCTCTATAAAAGCATTAATGAAACAAAACAAACAATATCCTGAAACAAGAAAAATCTTGTTTGATTTAGTCTACGTCTACCACAAAATTAATTAACTGGACTAATTAATTAATTAGCCTCCCTATAGCAATGCCACTTAAGGTTTCTTTGAAACTCACCTTCTTTTCCATATCTACCGGTATATCGGCTCGGTTGCTTGATAAATACAAACAAGTGATCGGTATTTCCTCTTCTTTGGACGATATACCTCCTCATCTTCTGTCCCGAAAATCTCTTCAATTTTCTTTTGCTTACTGATCTTATCACGGTGTCGTTGATCAATCTTGTCTTGATGATCGTCAAATGAAACCTTCTTGACATTGATGCTGCTGCTGTTGCTGTGTCTGTTGCTGTCCTCCTGATCGCTGAGCAGCAATAGCTGCTGAGCCGCCGCAGCCATGTCCAAGTCCCATACCAGGTTCTGGATTTTACGTGAAGATTCTGATTCGGCCATTGCAATTGAAGAAGAAACCAACAAATTAAGTTACATAAGCGGGTTTGGATTCGAAGGCGTTCAAGTGGTAAGTATTTTATGAGTTTTGATTTTGAAGAAGAAAAACTGCAAGGTTGGTGCTTACAAGTTGGCTTGAAGATTTGGGTTTTATCAACTTCTTTTTGCGCTTTTACATATGTCAATCTCTATGATATGGTAATTGTAATTATATTATAGTCAACAGCTCACAAAGAATGTAGTCCCTTTGATTTCTCTGGTCAATCTGGCATCTTTAATCGGACGGTTCAAATCTTGTATGCGCTGTTGCTTTATTGTTAAATTGCTTTATATGGAAGAGTAATATAAATGTTGTAGATTTTATATTTAATTGATGTTTGTACATCTTTCGTATGCATTAATGGTCCTAATTTTCTAGCTGGTCCTAGCAATTAATTCTTAAAACCTCAGGACTTGATTTCTTATGGGACTAGCCCAGGTGACTATCGGGATCAATCAGAATAGGACACCAATGATGCGGTCCACGAAATTGCTCTCATACGGAAGAGATCGACATATACTAAGGTAAACGAGTGGCCCACACGAGGGTGGGGAAACTACCCACACAAATTAGTGAGGGGTGTTATTTCTAAGTGTAGAACCCATGTCATACAACGCATGGGGGCTTAGGCTTGACCAACGACACCAACACCCAGTTACTTTTGATCTAAGGTTTTGGAATTTTGGTTAAAACTTAATTGAATATCATAATTGACCATTGATCTATTAATAAATTATTTATTTAGTAGTTTTGTCCTTGACCTAAGTTGTTTTTTTTTTTTTAAGTATTGTCCCCTACCTCGGTTGGGGACTCATTTCAAATAAGTAAAATTGTTAACTAAAATAGTTTTATTTAGGGACACATGTCACTAACCATGCATTTGTTTGCTGGAAAGTTGCTAGGCTTTTCTGTGTGACAATTTTAGCAGGTTTATTTATCAACCTAGAGCTTATTGTTACATGTTGGCAATCAAAAGATTATCGCAACGGAAGATTGATCTTCGGGACCGTTACATGTGGTCAGATAGAAATTATATAAAAACATAAATCTCAACTCAGCAAGCAAGAACTTATCTATTTGAAAAGGTGAAAAAACCATAATGAAAAAGACTCTATGATCACAAAACATTCTAAGAATGCTTTGCTTTAGGATACTCTAAATGAGAAACTAGCCCTACTATTTTTAGGCCATAAGATGATGAGCCTCATCTCATTTAGGTTTCAAAACATTTAAATTTAAATTAAATATGATCCCATTGATAATACTTTATCCCACGAATCTTAACTTCTGATAATATTTAAGCAGTTGATCTAAACAATTACTAAGTAATTATTGAACCACTTGAACGTGTGTTTACATATCCCGCTTGCGCAAGTGTGACAACGTTTATTTCATACAAGTAAATGAATGATGTCATTCACCAATGAACAATCAACAAATATTGACGCTTTCATTTTTACATTCCAGATATCAAATATATTGTTCATATGTGTGTCCTAGATTTAATTTGCTTGATCACAAAATTCTATGTATTCACAAATATGTCAATGTCTTCAATAAATTATACAATAGGTCGACTGATGAATACATAAATTTGATGAAGAAACATTGAATTTTCCCATTAAACACTTGTTCCTTAGGTTCAAAATAACTGCTATCCTAGACGTGTTTCATAGATTGAATATTGTCATAACCATAGATAACATGCTAAAGAAGCCAACTTTAACTTGTGACTTTGAAACAATGTCAATGGTCCTAAGGACATCAATTTTGAGCTTTTACAAAATCCTAATAGAACTTACGCAATGAGGAAGTAGAGATTCATTCACTCATTTTCATGTTTTTCACTTGACACATATGAATCATGTGCTACGGTGAATATTATTCTTAATAAAGAATATGTCTACAATTACAAATCTGACTTCAGTTGCCATTCTTTGATCCTAACTTGAGTCCTTAAAGCTGGTATTGAAAAAAAAAAAAAAAAATTGAAGTCCCAATTCAGGTTTTACATCTAACTTAATCAGGTTCTTATGATAATTGAAAATATCATATGTTTATTTCAAGAAATGTAATTTCTTATCTTGATTCAATCAAGGCGACATACTCACACTACAACAGAATGAGCCTATAAAGGCAAAGCAAAAATGCCGTCATATGGTTTCAACGGCATTCGTTCAGCATGCCGTAATTTAGGATGTCGTGGAAACTCGACCATTTTTACGGCAATAGTTTAAAGTCGTTAAATAATTTATCACGACAACACAATTATGCCGTTACACTACTTTAACGGCAAAATAAATTTACCATTATATTGAAGAATAATAAATCATCAATTAAAATTTGTAGACCAATTTAGTTTCATTATGGCAGTTCAAAGAAATTTATTACTAGTCATTACAATATCATTGATAGCAATGCCAAGTTGCTATTCTTCAGTAAATACAATTAATTCAATATCATTAAATCATTTTGTAACTATCAATTAATTTTGTCAATCAATTTAACGAAATAAATCCAATCATTGACACATACATATATGTATATATAGTAAACATCTAATTATATTATATAAAATTGATACATACAAAAAGTTGTCTTTCAATCCTAAAAACATCCAATACAATTTGTTTCTATGTCAAACAAATTGTCATAGATGTTCCCAAAAACATATATATGAATACAATATATAATTGTTGTCACAGTTAGATTGAGCATTTATATACAGCTCTATTTAATATATATACATATACATTAACAAATTGCCAATTGATGACACAAATATGAGTTACCATATACATTAAGAAAGTGTCCAAAGCAAAAAGATCCAAAAACATTTCCTTTCTTGACTGCAATATTTCCATTTACTAATTCCCTGCAAAATGAAAAAAAAAAAAAATTAATAAATTTTACAAAACAAGGTTATGAAAAGTTGAACTTTAAATTATAAGACAGTTTTAACATAGGTTCTTCTAGTTTCATTAGAATTTCATCAGGTTTTAAATACTTCTAAGTCACAAGACCACTTGCAATTTCCAACTCAATGTTTTAATACAAAGTACAAAATATATATTAGCACATTTTAGCTTAAAATATAATTAACATAAATTTTCATTGAATAGTATTAACTTATTGGAAAACTTACATGTAAGATATTGGAATGCATTAGTATAAGTTCCACCATTAACACATCTAGGATTAATTTGCACTAAATATAGAATCATGCTATCACAGAAAATAGTTCCAAAATTTTGAAAATTAAACTGGCAAGAAAAAATTCTAGTAACCAAACTTTTTCAGAATTATCCTAACTAACAAATACATAACATCCAACAACTCTTGCAAGATAGAATCTAAACTAACAAGATACAATCCTAGAGCGAAACAATTCGGAATGATCCCAACAAACATATACACAACATCCAACAACTCTTGCAATAAAAAATCTAAACAGTAAGAAACAATCCTACTAACAAAACCTTTTTAAAATTATTCCCCAACAAATATATACACAACATCCAACAACTCTTGTAAGATAAAATCTAAACTAACAAGAAACTATCTTAGTAACAAAACTTTTTTAGAATATACCAACAAACATACACAACATCCAAAAACAAGTCTCATAAAATAGAATCTAAGGATTGAAAGAAAGAAGTCATGATTACCATATATAATATCTAAATAGCTATAATTTACCTGAAATAGAGTCAATCAAAAGTGACATATTTTTTTGGCCAAGCAACTGTACTTCCTTTTGCATCAACAAGAGTAAAAAACTCTTGGGTAGGTCGAGGCAAAGGCAATGTTGGTACCATGACTTCAATAACCCATACTTTGTAATTATCTGGTCCAAGCTTCACATGATGTACTAAGGTATCACAATCAATTGTAGCCAATTCTGCTTTTCCAACCAGCTCTCCACTTCCTGACCAATCAAGAAGTTTACAAATAGCTCCTTCTTTTAAAGTATTTGGAACATCAATACTATCTCCCTTGGCCTGCTATAAGAGAGTAATTTTATTAGAATAAATATCAAATGAAAACCAATACTTATAACAAATAATGAAATACCTGTGGCTGTTGAGTAGGAGTAGAATTATGCATGTCATCCCCACCATAGTCATTATGTTCCTGTCCAATAATTTGATTAGAATAAATGCTAATGGAAAACCAACAAATATTAATGGAAAACCAATAATTATAACAAGTAATGAGACACCTGTGGCTGCTGAATAGGAGTAGAATTATGCATGCCATCCTCACCATAGTCATTATGTTCCTGTCCAAATATGATTAAAAATATAACGTATACAACTGTAATTATAAAAATTAAAATATATATTTCAAAAAAAATTGAAATATAATAATTTACTTACCATTGTAAATCTTCTCCCAAATATTAACATGTTTTCCTGTAAATTAGCAATTACGTCTCTGAGTTGTGTTATTTCATCTTCAAGTTTCCTTATTTGAGTGTTATTTTGAACTTGTGCAGACACTTTACTAGGAGTTACTCCAAATCCCATTCCTCTAACCCAACCAGCACGCTCTGGACCAAATAATTGTGTCAATGCATCACCATTTATTGAAGTTGAATCTTGAGTAGATTTTTTGGCATAATCATCTAGTTTTTTCTGTAGCCAAAGTATTGAAAATATTAGATTTATTTAAATATAACGTGACATTTATATTTACAATGAAATATTACACAATATGTTTAGTTGATATAAAATTTATAAATATATTTATTACCATTGATTCGCCAACAGCATCATTAATTGGGTTTCCATTCTTTTGTAGATGCCCTTTAATCCAAACATCTACTCTAGAAACTGATGATGGCACTTGTGTCTCCATTCTCTGCAACTCATAAAACATTAATTGGTAAAAAAACATTTTGTAATATTTTAATAGCGTAACGGTGTAATTTAATAAATGTAATTGTATAACATCCTATCCAATTTGTCATAGACTGTTGTATAGTTAAGGATTAGTTCAATAAACTGTTTTCCAAACTTTCTTGTTTTCTTTTTTCTTTTTTAAAAAAAATGGGCAAGAAGAAAAAGAACTATGTGCAATGTACTCTAATACAAAGAAAAATAAAATTAAAAGAAAAAAAAATACCATTTCATCCTCTAATCGTGCATATCCTTTACGACTTGTTGTGTGAGGCAATTTTTGTGATTTTCTCAACCTTCGAAATCTTCTGCTTTTTGCCTATAAAAATAGAGTCTTAGGCACAAATTTGGATAAAGTTTTAACTGAATTAAATTCAAATAACTTACTTTCCATTCTGCAGATAATCGGTTCTTAACAAATCTTTTCCACTCGTCATCTTTCACTGTTTCAGGTTTCAACAGCTTCAATTTCCTTTTTGCATTATGCAATTTTGAAACCTTCCTTATCTGTCTTGACAGCCTTGATTTATGATCTACCCATAACTTACGCATTCGACTAAGTGTGCCATCTTTTCGAGTTTCATTAATCTGAAACTTTTGCTGCAATATTCTCAAAAATATAAAATATATAAGCTTTTATATCATATAACTAACATCAAGTTATTTTAAGAATTCCAAGATAAGTATACCTTAACCAAAATCCAAAGCATTTCCTTAGTGTTTGCATCAACATCCTTCCAACACCTTATATCGATAGGCACAATCTCTCGTACAATTATTCCTATGGTTGAACTCAATTCTACAGAAGCTTTTCCAATAGGTTGATTTCTTTCATTATACTCAACCTCAGGACGGTCACTTTGTCTTGTTGCCACGACATTCATTCTTGTTGGGCCTCTTTTCTTCTTTTTAGCTTCATATATAAATAGAGTGAAATTTATAATAGTGCATTCAAACATATGATTTATAGCAAGAAAATAAAAAATATATACAATACTATGAACATGTATTGATGCAAATAGACATGAATGTATAGTGATTTCTAAAATAATATAAAGAATATACATCACATACAATCATATATAACCAAAACTTGTAGTGTGAACTATTTTGACACTATATGCAAGACCAATATTTTCTTTTAAGAAGAACATTTACAATAATTTTGTAAACAATTGATTGTATTCTTATAACATACATAAAACTAATAATAACCAAACTATATGTATATATATAAAGTAAATCAACAAAAATATGTTGGAAGAATACAAAACCTGGTGCTACTGACTCATGTGTTTCATCAAGATTATGTGAGGTTGGCTTATGAGTAGATACTGAGTTGCTTTGTCTTTCATTTCTCATTTTATCATTTACTGTTTCATGGTGCTTTCTCTTTGTACCCTGTTTTCTCTTTTCAAGAAACTGCATTAAGAGAATGTAAAGGAAAATAAAAACAAATGCTAAAATAATTATTGAAATTGAATTGTTATCAGCTGTATAATGTAATACTAATTCAGATAAATTGTATTAGGACTAGTTTACCTTCTCTGCATAATGTTCAGTCATATTTCCCAAGTAAATGAGCAAGTCTGAAACAGCCTTATATCAAGCTGTTAACAAAACAATGATAAAATTTAAATAATAGTAATAAATCTAAATGGTAGTAACAATTCCACAAATCCAAAGCATACCCCACAACAATTTAAAGAAGGAATTAATATAACTTAATACAGTCCAAATTCACAAATATTTGCATCAATCCAATAAAGATAGTTGATGAAACTAAAAGATAATAAAATGAAAAAAATTATCATTTATCTTTTTGTCTATATGTTCCTATTAAAAAAAAAAAAAAAAAATTCAGTTGAATACCTTAAACTTCTATACCCTCACAGTCCTTCCTTACACAAGTATCATCATCATCATCAATGGACTCAAGTTCAGATATGTCTACAGGGGCAGAATTTGAATTTGTATGTTCTTTGTACATATCAAGTTCATGATAGCCCCTTGGTGTTGCCTTAAGTACTGCATGCCAACTTGAATTATCATAATCTTGAGAGTAGAAAACTTGTTTTGCTTGTGATGCCAATATAAAAGGATCCATTTGCCACTGACTTTGTCGTTGGTTCAAATTCACTAAAGTCAATCCATCTACTTGTTTAACACCACTAACAGTATTGGCCCAATCACACTGAAATATAGGCACTCGAAATGTGTGGTAATCAAGCAAAATAATATCTTTAATAATCCCATAATAAGAAACCTTTCCAACAATTGCTGCATTATCTTTTACACTAGATCTACAAATAGTTTCTGCTTCTATGTAAACACCACTATTTTGAGTGGACTTTTCAGCTTTCTTTGTATGAAAACGCATGCCATTAATAATATAGCCATTATATGACATTGCATGCAGTCTTGGACCTCTTGCTAATGACTTTAATGTGTCTGACACATTAGTGACATTGTCTCGAGCCTTAATCTGTTAAACAATCAAATAGACTTATTTATAAGTACATGAAGAGTTATTCTAAGCTTAGATTTATATTTAATATTTATATTACCTTTTCAGATAACCATGAACTAAATGTCTCAGCATGCTTTTTATTTAGTTCTTGAACATCCCATTGGAATCGCCTACATGATCTCTTTAATTCATCCATATGCAGTCTAAGATAATTGTGAAGTAGTTGTAAGACTTTGGAAGAAGATTTAATCCTAGAATACAAAAATGACAACATAATACTTACTCACGATATGGCTCAACTTCTGAAGTGTTTAATAATACATAATGGTGTGCAATTTTCAGCATAGATTCAGACAAAGTAAGTGGCTGCCCTTTCAAGATTGGACGTCCTTGAGTAATTGTTTCATCCAAAAATTCATCATTGCGATGATTTAATACACCTACTTCAGCTGCTTTTTTCATGTATCCACTACAAAACCTAACACACTCTTCAGCTAGATAACATTCAGCTATGCATCCTTCAGGCCTAGCACGATTCCTAACATATCCTTTGAGCACCTTCATATACCTAAAAGCAAATAACAAATTTAGACTAATTATCAATGATAAATAGCACTTATAAAAGAAGAAAAACATTCACCTTTCAAATGGATACATCCAACGGTATTGCACCGGTCCACACAATCTTGCTTCTCGACCTAAATGAGTTGTCAAGTGGACCATAATATCAAAAAATGAAGGAGGAAAGTACCTCTCTAACAAGCATAATGTCTCAATGATATCCATCTCTAATTTCTCCAAGTTATTTTTATCAAGAACTCTTTGACAAAGTTCATTGTAAAATGCACATAGTCGAAATATTGTCTTCCTTGGTCCATTTGGTAAAAGATTTCTTAATGCTATTGACAATAATTGTTGCATTAGCACATGACAATCATGTGATTTAAGGCCAATTATTTTGCATTCTTCTACTGAAACGCAATTTGCAATATTTGAACTATATCCATCAGGTAACTTTAACTCATAAAGTCGCCTACAAAATATTTGTTTCTCTTTTTTGGATAGTGTGTGAGATGCTGGAGGCAAATAGTATCTACTCCCTCTTTCTTGCGGATGCAACTCCTTTCGGATACCCATGTTCATCAAATCCTTACGAGATTCCAATCCATCCTTAGATTTTCCTTTCACATCCAACAATGTTCCGATTATGCTGTCACAAACATTCTTTTCTATGTGCATAACATCCAAGTTGTGGCGCAAATCTAATTCCTGGAATCAATAGAAATATATATGTATGTATGTATATATGTATGTATAAATGTATATGTGTGTGTGTGTGTGTGTGTAATCACAAAATAAAATTTAGGTACTAACAATAGAAAAATAGCAATGATATTAAATTAGTGTCACCTTCCAATATGGCAAGTTAAAAAAAATTGACTTCTTTTTCCACATACATTTTGGTGCAGCATGTTGTTTTCTTTTCCTCTTCTTATCAAATTTACCCCAATCATTTTGCACAGCTTCCAAAGAAAGTAAAATTTCATCACCTTTTAAAGGCTTAGGAGGTCGTCGTGTTTCCTCAACTCCATCAAACCAACTTTTTTTCTCATGACGCCACGAATGATTTGGCGGAAGAAAACGTCGATGACCCAAATAAACCATCTTCCTACTATATGGTAGCCATTGGGAGCATGTGTTTGGACCACATATAGGACATGCTAATTCTCCTTTTGTGGTACATCCAGCTAGATTGCCATATGCGGGAAAATCATTTACTGTCCACATTAAAATAGCTTTTAATGTGAATGTAGTCTTACTTAAAGCATCATACATCTCTACCCCATTATTCCACAACTCTGTCATATCATCTATAACTGGCTCTAAATATATGTCTATGTCATTTCCTGGCTGTTTGGGTCCTGGTATCAATAAAGTTAGCATTATATTCTCCTCAGCCATACATGCCCATGGAGGAAGATTATATGTCACTAATAAAACTGGCCAGCAACTATATGTAGAACTCAGATTGTTAAAAGGATTAAATCCATCAGCTGCTAGACCAAACCTAAGATTTCTTGGCTCTAATGCAAAATTGGGCCATTTTCTATTTATTGTGTCCCAAGCCAATGAGTCAACAGGATGCCTCA
The DNA here is from genome assembly GCA_019925255.1 of Litchi chinensis. NCBI lineage: Eukaryota > Viridiplantae > Streptophyta > Magnoliopsida > Sapindales > Sapindaceae > Litchi > Litchi chinensis. The sequence goes on from CM034471.1 coordinate 20,351,295, forward strand.
TTTTTCCATCTCCGCTTTTATTATCAAAGTGCCATCTTAGTTGTTTTGCTTTTTCAAATGACATAAACATCCTCCTGATTCTTGGTATTATTGGGAAATAACGCAAGATTTTATTAGACACTCCTTTTCGAATCTTATTATTCCGTTGGTTTACTTTCCATCTTGAGGAATGACACTTAGGACAAGTATCCAAATCTGCCTTGTCTTTTATAAAAAGACAACAATCATTGACACATGCATCAATCTTTGTGTACCCAGTGTCAAAATCCTTTAATAATTTTTTAATATTGTACAAAGAATCAGGTAACACATTATCTCTTGGCAACATATCTTGAATAATCTCTAAAAGTTCATTAAAGCCCTTATCTGACAAACCATGAGCAGTTTTATGTTTATATAAAATTACTGATGCTGAAATTTTGGTGTAATTTGAGCAATTTGGATATAAAGGAGTTTCCGCATCTTTCAACTTTTGTAAGAAAACATTTTCTTCCAAGTTTTCTTGAGTGTCATCAACACTGTCATATTCATTATCTATGATCGAATCATTTGGAACATAGACATCTTTAAACATTCTATAAGTCTCTGTCATATTCACATCTATATGTGGATAAGATTTATTTGGAACTTCTCCATGAAGAACCCAATTATCATATGTAGGATCCATCCCATTTATCACTAGGTGTTCATATACTAATTCAGCATATTGGTGGCAAAGGCAGCGACATGTCTTACAAGGGCATATAATCTTCGTAGGATTTCCTAGGTTATCAACAGCTACATTAACAAAATTTTTGGCTCCTTCATGATATTCTTTAGAAAATCTACATTCAAGAAGGAAAATGAAAAAAAAAAACAAAAAATGAAGTGAATATGAAAGCTTAAAGAAATTCTTATTGACAAATATTGTAGTGTTTGAGATTAAAACCTATTTAGCTTCACCCACTCTTTATCCATCAATGTAAATATACTTGTGATGATAACCTGATTTCATAAATTAAATAACTTTAGTTCAAATAAAAAGAGTATCTATTATTAGCCAAACATAAAAAGAGTATCAACTCTTTTTTATGTTTTTTTAAGCAATAAAAAGAGTATCTACTAGCATAGCATACATCATCATCATATATTTATTAAAATTTTGGAAAATATGATGCAAATAACAATAAAGAATGAGTATATAAATAGCATGTTTACACCTCACAAGAATATGGAGTTAGTTGCCTACAAACATGTCCAATTTGCTTGTTAAATTGAATAGACTAGTTTCATTTTCAGATGCAGGAAAGTATCTACATACAATGGCTAGAAAAATAAAATTCAGTTCGTAGGAAGAAGATACAAAAGGCCAAGAGAGTGAAAGACTACATACAATTATCAATCAAGAAGTTCCCACGAGACCATATAATTATGCAACCTAAAGTTTAATATTTCATATTATACTAGATTTCAAACACCTGATAGTTCACTCCTACAAGCATTAACTTTAGTTATACTTAATAGAACCAAGCTTTTTTAATTTAAGAAACAAAAAGATCCCATTTTGCTTTTCTCTTTATATTTCTATAACACACCAAGTTCTTCATTGCTATAACCAATAAATAAGTATAAATACACAAAACATGAACTTCACCACAAGACACACATACAACCTCAAAATTTTCCACAAGAAAACAAAAATTCAATGCAAACAATACAAAATATATAAAACATTTACAGCGTAATCCCATGAAGGGCTCACAAACCTTTAATGTTTTCTTCACTTTCTTGGGATTGGTTTTAACGGGGTTGTTCAAGCTGAAAACAAAAGAAGATTTTCAAAAGACAAAGATTCTTTTTTAGGCTATCCGCTCTTGCAAACTCCCACTTGTATTAGACCCTAGGATCAATGCAATTTATGGAAGTTAAAGTTGTAATTAATATTAATCAATTGCAATGATATTACTGGATAAAACCACACTTTTGGTGTATGAACAACACACAAAAAATAGGAGAGATCAGCTTTTCTAAAATTAACCTGTCTTGAATTTAAGCAGTTTCAAAATGAGTCTTGTTGAAAGTAGACAGATGCAGAAAATGGTTCTTTAAAGGATAATATATACCCATAAAACAAACTAATAAAAGTAAGAAGTTGAAGTTGAAAGAGATTGAAGGACCATACCGAAAGCTACTGACACTTTTTCTTTACACAACAAGGAAGCAGAGGATGAAACAGAGGATGAACTAAGTTCCAGCTTATTGATCACTGATTTTCCAGCCCTTACCCTCAGTCAATGCAACTAAAGCAAAGTAGACAACACACGTAATCAACCCAAATGAGCCACCAGGGGTAAATAACTCAACAAGCTGTAAGGCTTCAACAAAGCAGAGCACACAAGGTGGATAAGGGACAGATATCTAAGGCAGCCCCTGTATCACAACAACTAAATAATGTAGTACAAAAATTAGTATCACTGTTAGAATAGGATGAGATATAGTTCTTATCAATCTCAGCAAATGTGACAATACCACTAATCTCATAATACTTCCAATATTATAATACTAACAATAATCATAAACAACACAACATAATATTTAAATTTGAAAAAATGAAAAATAAAAATCTACCCACCTTGAATATATTAGTATGTGCAGTAAGTTGAAAACTCCACTGAAACTGTTGACATAAAACACACAAATATTCAATACATCAATATATTTACTAACCAAGAATCTTGTTATTTCAAATCATGATGTTAATCAAATCAAATACACCAATCAACACATTCAAGTCCAAATCCATGGAATAGATTTAAAAAGTAAGATAAACAAACTAGACCAGAAAACACATCCAAAATAGGGATAGAGAATAGAAATTGTTAGTAAAAAAAAAAAAAAGAAAAAGTATATATTGATCTGGATTGAAAAACCTAAACAAGAAGAGAAACAAAGGATGTACTTGTTTTGGAATGAGAAGAGATGAGAGAAAACCTAGTTGAGAAGCCTAACAACCAATTCAAGAGAAAAGATCCCAAAAAACATCATACAATAACAATTTTAATCCCATAAATACTGAATAAAACATAGGAAATACTAAGTATAATTACACTTACTTTGGGTCTTTGTAATATCACACAACGAAAAACATAGCTGCTATCACTGAAAATCAGTAGAAGCTAGATGAAAATGAAGCACAAACTAGAATAGAAGGTAAAACAATGAGAGTGAACTAGCTAGCTCCATAAAGAAAAGCTTTTTCATTTTGCTTTCATGGAATCCTGTCAACCCAATATTGGGTTTTGTTAAAACAAATAAAAAATTAATTAGTTTTGGTGGGATTGTACAAGTAAATTAAAGAGGCGGGAAAAGTAGGGAGGGAAAGGCAAAGAACTGGTGGGAAACCAAGTATTTATTAGTTTTATATAAATTTATTATTTTATAATGTTGAATTGTAGCCACTTATTTATACAAGCAAGTACCAATTGAATAGTTTACTTGATTTTACGGGATTTTATAACACAATGCCGTGGTTTTCTACTGTTGTCCATTGCTTTTACGGGATGTAATAAACAAAAGCCGTGATTATGGTTTTACAACAATAAAAAAAAATTATTTTATTGCATAGCTGCATTTTAACGAGATTTTTTAGTTTTATGCCGTAAAGTTTCTGTCGTGAATAATTAGTTTTCTTGTAGTGTCATATATATATATATATATATATGCTTCATGAGATTAAATCACAGTTTAATTCTCTATATATTTTTGTCTCATTTTTAGTTTGCTTCCATAGTAACTATCGCTACTTTAAATGTAAAAATGTCAATGTTAACATGATTACATATAATTAAAAAAAAAAAAATCCCTTTTTGTGTGAAATATATGCTAGCAATATGAATGAAAAAACATGTTTACTCATATAAAGGTACCACAACTCAAATAAAACAAACACAATTACAATCTATACAATCATAAAGATCTAGCATATGATGAATAAAGCTCTCTACTCACACATCTTACAATCCTAAAGATTGGCTATCATTTTATGCATAGATCTGTATTGAATTGTTACTTCTTTTTTATCTATGATATCGCTGACAAAATTGTATTTTGTCTCTATATATTTGGATTTATTGTGATAATTAAAATCGTTTGTGGAAGCAATTGCTGCTTTCTAATCATAATAGATAGTTTCTCATTTAGAAACATCGGTAATTATCTCTAGATCCTTAATGAATCTTTCTAACCAAAGTGTTTCTTGTATTGCTATTGAACATCCAACAAATTCAGCTTCCATTGTTCATAAAGCAATATATGTCTGTTTCTTGCTACACCACAAGATGACACCTCAATTGAGTAAGAATGCATAGCCAAATATTGACTTTTGCTCATTTAGATCACCACTCCAATCAGCATCTATATAAACAATTATGCATAAATTGTTGGAAAAATAGGGTTATTGGAAATAGGGATTTCAATTGGTAATAATAATTCAATGATACTAAATAGGATAATCTAAAAAGACCCCTTGGAAATGTAAATAACTTCAATTTATCCTAACTTTTAAAATATTAGTCAAAAAACCCTCTGCCGTCTGCCAAAAGTAGTTTCCTTCTAAATTTTTAATGGTTTTGTGACAAAAATAGTAAATGACCTGTCGACGTCCGAAAATGGTCAATCGAATATCCCAAGCCCAATACCTGCAATCAGAAAGCACACCAAAGAGAAGAGAGAGGAAGAACAGCTTGGCGACAGAGATTTTTACGTGGTTTGGCAATGGTGCCTACATCTACGGTCACTCTCAATATGTTTTTTACAGAGTGACTATAATACTAAGATGAACTCTCCCCTTTTACAATGAATTTTCCCCCATATTTATAGAGGAAGGGGGATTACAATTGAGTGATATACACGTAAAGAAATCAACTACTCTGACATAACATTTATTGTATTGACTAACAACTCTGACATGACTATTCCTGCATTAATTACCCCTCGAGATTCGGGATTGCTGCCTAAGGTCTGAAAGTTGAGAGCTCCATCCTACTAGCTGTGACCTGCGAGCTGGAGGTAGCTAGCTGCGAGCTGGATGCTTAGCTAGCTGAAAGCTGAGAGCTAAGGTCTGAGAGCTAAGACCTGCGAGCTGGAGGTAGCTAGCTGCGAGCTGGATGCTTAGCTAGCTGAGAGCTGGGTCTGTTCCTTGGATCCTAGGCTTTATCTATTGGATCAACCTTCTGGATCAGTTTATTGGGCTTTTGCCAGCCCTTTTTTGCAGTCCCAAAAATACTTATAACACAAGCCCCCCAGCTCCTAGTGCGATTTTTGAATTGGGAGCTCGAGCTTGCTGGTAAAAGTTGATGTGTCTCGACCTGCCTTGACGCCTTTTCATATTTTCGTCTCATCTTGTGGTGACTCTACTGAAGCTACTGCGCTTGATATATTTTCTTTTGAGGTCTTTCATGATTTTGCTTCGTTCCCTTGATTTTTCCTGCGGACAGAAAAATTTAGGTGATCAATGTGTTAATCAATGTATTGCTCAAGGGTAAAAACACCTTATGAGAGCTTAGAAGGTCGCTTGACCATCACAGGTGTGGTTCCAAATCATAACTCGATTCAAGAACTCAGCCAACATAATATATAAAAGAGCAAAATGTACAAAACCCTCATAAGGTAAGGCTTTAAAGACTCATAGTCAAAGTTTGGGTTTTATAACACAATACCCCCAAGTCAGTAGTGTCTGTTAGTCAATGTTTGATTGACCAAGGGTAATTTCGTCATTTATGAACCTATTTTATTTAAGAAAAATTAAAAAAGAAAAAAATATATTTTTTTAATGATTCAATATCCTTGCAACAAACAAAAAAAAGTAGAATTTAAAAAAAAAAAAAAAAAAAAAAAAAAAAAAAAAAAAACTGGGAACCCAGATGATGAACTTCTGGGTTCCCAGATGATGTTCATCATCTGGGTTCGTCCCAGACATTGTGAACATCATTTGGGAACCCAGATGATGCATCATTATCAAACAAGAAAATTACAAAATAAATTAAAAAAAAAAAAAAAACAAACAAACATAACTGGGTTCCCAAACTAAACAAAAGAAACCCAGAATCATCATTATCATCAACCCCATCTCAAAATCACCATCATCAACTCCAAAACTCATCTCAGAATCATTATCATTATCATCAACAACAACAACAAATCAAACTCAAATATATACACAAGAATCATCACCAAAAAAATCATCAACAAACCTATTCACGAACCTAGACATCTCTAGGTTCGAATTGAATCCAGATTTCATAAATCTAGATTCAATTCGAACCCAAAGATGTTTGGGTTCTCGGTTTGACGAACCCAGATGCTGGGTACGATATTTGGGTTCATCAAACCCAGAACTAGACGAACCCAGATCTGGGTTCGATTGGGTTCATCGAACTGAGATGCATTTGGGTTCGAATCTAACCCAGCATCTGGGTTCGTCGAACTCTGAACCCAGACGAACCCAATTCTGGGTTCTGGGTTCGTCGAACCCAAATGCTGGGTTCATCGAACCTAGAGGCATCTGGGTTCGACGAACCCAAACGGGTTCGTCTGAGTTCTGGGTTCATTTCGAACCCAGATATCCCTGGTTTAGAAGAAGAAGAAGAAAACAAGAAGAAGAAGAGGTCGGTGTGCGAAATGGTGGTGGTGATCTGGTCTCTGGTGGAGGTTGGTGGAGAGAAAGAGAGAGAGTGAGATGATTTAATAATTTTTGTTGATTTATTATTTTATTTTAATAATATTTTAAATTATTTCAAACAGTAAGGGCATTTTGGTCCTTACAAGTCAAAAATCAGTCAATCGTTTGATTTAACCATATTTGACTGTTAACTTGGGGGCAATGTATTATAAAAGCCAAACTTTGACTATGAGTCTTTAAAGTCTTACCTTGGGGAGGTTTTGTGCATTTTGCTCTATATAAAAACATTGTTGCGAGCTATGCAAAGGGTCGGGACCTCACCTGCTATAGCAGTATTTTGTCGGACTATATAGGGAGTCGTAACCTCAATTAACAGCGCTAGCTAACTCCAGTAGGTCAAAACCTCAGCTAAGATAGTGTACTAGCTAGTTGTCCAGTAGGTCGTAACCTCTCCTACCATAGCGACGCACTTTTGCGAACTATCCAGTAGGTCGGCCTCAACTAACAGCGTTATAGCTAGCTATCTCCAGTGGATCGAAGCCTTAGCTAAGATAGCGTAATAGCAAGCTGTCCAGAGGGTCGCGACCTCAGCTAACAGGTCGCATAAACGTTTTTCATAACATGATTTTAAGAAATCAATAAGGCAGCTGTAATATAAAGCATTGAAGAAAATTCATATCTTTTATTGATTTCTTAAATTGAATTACAAATTAGGGACATGACCTGTTGGGAACAACTGTAATGTGGATGCACTAAGAGTTTACGTTTAGCTTGAGAGCCTGCTGGGGCTGCTACTATACCGGTTGCACCACATATTCTCTCAGATGACCTCGCTGGATTAGGTTCTCGATAGTGTCTTTCAGCTTCCAGCAATCTGAAGTATTATGTCCGACCTCATCATGATAGGCACAAAACTTGTTCTTGTTTCTGAACTTAGTAGGGGTCTTTATGGGAGCGGGTTTCCTGAAGTCCTCTCTGCTCCTTTCTGTTGCAAAGATATTGTCTTGCGTATCTGACAAGACGTTGTAGCTAACATGACGACCTTGATGCTGAGGTCACTCGTTTCTAAGCTCGTTCTTGGCCTTTTTAGCGACCTGATGTCTTGAACCCTCATTCTGACTTTTATTTCCGTCTTCACCATTACTTCTTTTCTTAAACTAGTTGGGACTACCCGATTCATCCGTTTGGTTAGACTTTTTAGGGCCGAAAGTTTCTTCCCATCTAATCTCCCTTGCAGCTCATTCATAGAATTCATTCAGGTCCCTTACTAGGGATTTGTATATGCTCTCATAGAGTTTTCCATCCTTGCGAAGTCCAGTTGAGATCGCGATTAGGATGCTGTTATCTGAGGGATTCTTCACGTTAGCAACCTCATGTCTGAACCTGGAAATATAATTTTTCAAAGACTCGCCCCGTCGCTGAAAGAACATAACGAGGTGGCAAGGTGGTGTGAGCTGTTTTTTCAGAGCCTGGTACTGGCTGATAAATCTTTATTGACATTCCCCCCAGCTGTTTATGTTGCAAGCTGAGAAACCCCTGAGCCAAGCTCGCGAAACATCACCCAAGGTGGCTGGAAAAACACGTCATTTCACCAAGGAGTTGGTCGTCTGGAGATCTATTTAGATATTGAATGAGTCTAGATGATTATAAGGGTCGCTATCCCCATTATAAGGTGAAATGTTGAGGAATTTAAACTTGGGAGGGAGAGGTTGTATCTTGATCTCCTTAGTGAATGAGGATTTATCCTCATTCTGATAGCGTTGGTTCGAAGTGTTAGGGAGTGCTTCAAGTTGCTGGACCCTTTGAAGGAGCTCTTCCAATATTGGAATCTGAGGGTTATATCCTCCCTCGAACTCGTGATCTGGGGAGCAGCGATTTGGGGAGTAGCGATCTGGAACATATTCCAGGCGAGACCTTTGCGAGCTATCAGCTCCACGAGCTGGGCGACCTTCAGTTTTCAAATGCGAGCTGGAGGAATGAACTGAGTTGATAAGTCGTGGCTGATCTCAGAGTGGTCTTTCTAGAGCTGGTGTTTGGGCCTATACCAGCGCCCTGATTGCCTCAACGAGTAGTTGTACTATGCTCTCTAATACTTCCTGCCGTTAATATCATACATGTAGCCCCCCAGCCATAGAGTCCGATGGTGCTAACTGGTGAGAGGTCGGTGGAGGCACATCTACAGCAACACCTGTCATGGGGGCGTGAGATGTGCCTGATATGGGCACAGCAACATTCTCCATCGGTTGGAAATCATGCTCCTATTGATCTGTTCGCCTTTCAGATGGATCAACTGTCTGGTCTGAACTTCTGGTTGTTCTTCCTCTCGTCATGGTTGCTGAAAGCTTAAGATTACAGTCTGGGCCCTCCTTCTAGCGCCAAAAGATGTCGACGTCCGGAAACAATCGACCGAAGATCTCAAGCCCAATACTTGTAATCACAAAGCACACCAAAGAGAAGAGAAAGGAATAACAGCATGACGACAGAGATTTTTATGTGGTTCGGCAATGGTGCCTATATCCACGGTCACTCTCAATATGTTTTTTGCAAAGTGACTGTAATATTAAGATGAGCTCTCTCCTTTTACAATGAATTTTCCCTCCCTATTTATAGAGGAAGGGAGATTACAATTGAGTGATGTACATGTAAAGAAATCAACTACTCTGACATAGCATTTATTGTATTGACTAACAACTCTAACATGACTATTCCTGCATTAATTGCCCCTCGGGATTCGAGATTGCTACCTGAGGTCTAAAAGCTGATAGCTCCATCCTGCTAGCTACGACCTGCGAGCTGGAGGTAGCGAACTGCGAGCTGGATGCTTAGCTAGTTGAGAGATGAGAGCTGAGACCTGCGAGTTTGAGGTAGTGATAAACCCCGATCCTAGTTTCCTCGGAGAATTCATTTTTGATAATCGGATAGAGAATAAAGAGTCTAGAAATAGTGTAAGGGGCCCGAATAGAATTCAATTATATTTATAAATCCCTGAGTGTCGTGTTAGGAAGAAATGAGAATTTTCGATGAATAATATTCGGATCCAGAACGAATAGTGATTTTTCCGAAAAAGATCCGAAATTAGTATTTAAGATCGAATTTGGATCCGGTTATATTGTCCAAGGTCATAAATTGATATTCGACGGAAAACAGACGTTTTCAATTAATAGTATTTTTCGGAAGAAAATTTTTGGATGAATAGTAAAATTTTCAGATATTGATCTTAACAGTCGAAAAGGTTCAAAAATAGCAGGAGAGTATAGAGAAACAGAAACGGATCAAAAAGAAGACCATTTGAGTAAGTTTTAAGCGATCCGAAGAAAATTACGATATTGCCCTTTTGAGAGATTAATGGGTTTTAATGAGTTTAAATCCAATTGAATTTTTTTCGAAGCATAAGATTGATAGATAAGACACCTAATTAAAGTATTTCATGGTCAATTTGAAGATTAGATGACCATAGAATATTTTCAGAATATTTTCCAGTTGAAGTGAAATTAGATTATAAAAAGGGCAAAATTGACATTTTAAGTTGAGTATGCATGAATCACGCGTGAGCATAATATGTAGAAGTTTTAAGGAGTGTAACCCAAGTGAATGAGAATGAGTTAAAGAGAATGGATATAAAAATCGAATATTTAAGCTATAGATACGTATAAAAAGTTATCGGTTTATTCGACCGAATTTCGACTGGGAACATTTTTTTTATCAAGTATATATGAGAGGTATTAGATTGAAATTGAAGCTTATAAAGTTAAATTGACCATAAGATAAATGTAGAATATTTGTGGAATATTTTTCGAAAGGATTAGAAATGAATTATATGTTAATCAAGCGAGATGAGCTCACAGAATAAAGTAAAAGATATTTTAAATCAATCAATAAGAAAAGAGATAAGTGACTTGAAACGTAGTGGCTATGAATATGCCACATGTCATCTAGTGAATGGTTGAATAAATAAATGGATGAGAAAATGACAAGTGGACCAATAGAATTAAAAAGTATAAAGTTTTGGGCATTAGTGAGATTATTGAAAGTTTGAGGTAATTAAATGAAATTTTCTTGAGACACTAATTTGTAATTGAGCATTTATATATATATAATTGATTTTGTCTCATTAGGAGACTTTTTGATGCCGTGAAAAACGAAAGAAAAAGAACCAGAGAAGAAAGAAAGAAAAAAAAAGAAAAAAAAAAAGAAAAAGAAAGAGAAAGAGAGAGAGAGAGAGAGAGAGAGAAAGGAAGATCTGATCCGATTTTCATCAAGGTTCCTTCATGAAAGTTGTTCCTCGTCATCTCCTCTAGCTAACCCCCAAATTTGAAGCGAAAAGATCGTCTATTTGATGAGTTATTTCAGTTTAAAGTTTGATAGTTTATATGAAAACTCATTCTCTCTCTTGTTTCTTTCTCAAATTTTAGTTTAAGGATGATAAGAGGGACTTGTGAGGATGATTTTGGTGTAATTTGTGAGTGATTTGGTGGAGTAAAAATGGATGAAAGAGAGAGAGAAAGTTTTGACAAAAATGGGTTTTATGGGATCCGAATTCATTTTCGAATCTAAGGCTTTAGATAGAAGTTTTAAAGGTTAGAAAATAATATTATGAAGTTAGATTTAGAAAACGAAAAGTTTAAGATCGATTTCGGAGCTAAACGGACGAGTTGAAGGGTGTTTTCCAAAATCCTCCCTAAATGCGTTCGTTTAACGTTCGAAATGATTTATTTAATCATGGTTGGGTGTTAGAACACTAGAGAATTGATTATTGAAGTTGTCGGACGTTCGAAGCGAAAAATAATTTTGTTAGTAAGCGAAATCGAATGAATTTCGTTCGATGCATCCGACGATAAAATTGAGTATACTGAGGTATTCCTAGGAAAGAATAAGTAGGATTTATGTAGAGAAAACGGATTTCGAAAACTCCGATTTAATAGAAATTGAAATCTGAAAGTTTAGACGTTAAAGGGTATTAATAGAGATAAATAAGATTTTTATTGATTTCGAATGTTATTTGAATGACTTAAGTGACCTTAAATGAATATTTGATGTTTTAGGGTAAAAGCGGAGAGCTCCAAAGGTATGCGCAGAAGGATCGGATTCTATCCGAAGACGTGTTGTGAGTGAAAATACAAGTTTTTTTAAAGATTATATTTTCTTAAAGTTTATTTAAAGTTAAAAGAATTTATTATAAATAGTTATTCGTTTATTAATTGAATTTATATTATAATTCTAGCATAAAGATTTTAGTTTATTATTTATGTATATGAGAATGTGCTAGAATTAAAGATTTTAGGCTTATTGTCTTGAGATTTAGAATATTTTAGTATATTGAGTAATTATACTCGAGAATTATACATGCTAAAGTTATTGATAAATGATAGGCTTCGGCCTTAGAAAAGTAAAGTTTTATTTCAAGAAATCAAATAAAAGAAAAGTAAAATTTTTATTATGAAAAGATTTTAGATGTCTTTTGTTTACCCTAGCCCCAGTTTAATATCCAGCCGAATGCTCTATATGTGATACAGTAGATGAGAGGAAGTCAGTCAGTGAGATTTGAGTCTAATCGACTCTTGTGTGAGCGAGGTATGAGTGATCCGTATGCACATATAGGGTAGTGTAGTCGGTCCGCGGCGTGGGCCTGCTTTCGGTGACTACACATAGATCCCCACTCCTAGTGGTTAGCCAGATTTTATATGCTACCACGCCAGGAGTAGATATTCCCTGGGTTACCATTTAGGCGAGCATCAGAAAAGATTTTAAGAAAAGATTTTAGAAAGTGTTTTAGAAAAGAATTATAGAAAGTAACTTAGTTTTTAAAAAAAAACTGTTTTGGGAGAATACTTTACACAGAAATGAGTTTTAGTTTATACAAATTAACCACTCACTGAGTTATACTCATAGTTTTCTTTAAATGTTTTTCTTAAAAATTCTCCCACAGACGCAGGAGCTAGTCGTCCAACAGACGAGGTTCAATCAGACGTGCAAGCGGACGAATAAGACGACACCTACTACATCTATATATTTTGTTAGTTTGATCATGTATATGTTTCTGTATATAGATGTAAATAGTTTAAAGAAATAGTGGATGCATTAGTTAAAAATATTTTGTTAAAGTTTTCTGAAATTAGTTTCAGATTTTACTTACAAGTTTATGGTTGTGTTGTGAGAAAAGAGCCAGAGGCTCTGGAAATTAAGAAATTGATTTCATAGAAGTGTTTTTATAAACTGTACTTGAAATTTGCAGGGCGGTATGTTCGGAAAATAGCCGTTATGCTGCTCAAATTTTTATAAATCCGTTTTATAAACGTTCGAAAAAAAAAAAAATTCCACGTTCCTGCATTCACATAAAGTTTTTAAAAAGTAAACGGCGTAGCTTTACGGGAACCTTCCAATTGGATCAGTTATCCGCTGGAAGGCTACTGTAAGGCGGCCGGCAGGCCTAATAAGGAAAGGGGCCTGTCAGGTAGCTAGCTACGAGCTGGATGCTTAGCTAGCTGAGAACTGGGTCCGTTCCTTGGATCCTAGGCTTTATCTATTAGATCAACCTTCTGGATCAGTTTATTGGGCTTTTACTAACCCATTTTTGCAACCCCAAGAATACTCATAACATGACCAAATACCCTTACTATATTGAAAAATTAAAATAAAAACAAAACAAATTAGTCAATTACCAAACTACCCTTTCATAACCAAAATACCCTTACTATATTGAAAAATTAAAATAAAAAACAAAACAAATTAGTCAATTACCAAACTACCCTTTCATAACCAAAATACAAAAATAAACAAAAAAATAAAAATATTTAGAATTTATAATTAAAATTATCTAAAAATAAATAAATAAATTATAATTTTAAATAAATGAAATAATAATTGTTATTAAATAAAACTTAAATAAATTAAACAAAAAATTATGGAGATTAATTTGGAAAAGATTAAAAAATTAAAAATATATATAATCACAATTTTGTATTAAAAATTAAATAAACTAGATTAAACAATTTTGTAACGCAAACACAAACCCGACAATGTATTCTTATTTAATCCAATTTCCATTCTTCATCAATAATAGAAAAAGAAAAAAAAAATAATCCAAAACAACAAGCAAAGCAAGCATGAATGCGTAAACAAGAAGCTCCTGCATTTTGTTTTTTTTTTTTTTTTGTTGGCTAAAAACTCACCAAAACCCCTCTTTTAATCACTATCAAAATAACTTTAAACAATATTTCAAAAAAATAATAATAAACAACAACGAAAATTTTTCGAAAAGACAAACAAGATCTCGGTTTCCTAAAATTGTAACAAGTGAAGCCCCCTCTTAAGAAGATTAAAAGGTAAAATAATCATTGTTTTAAATGAAAATCTCAAGAACAGATCTTGTAATCAAAATTAGAATAATAATAATAATAATAACGCAACTAATCAGATTGGAACTCACATAAACACCATATCCAGGTTTGCCAAAAAAAAAAAAAAAAAACAACAACAACAACAACAATAAAAACAAAAACCCGTATATTTTTTTGGTCTCAAGCGCATTGAAATAGATAGAGCCAATAGATTCAAACTCCACTGGAAGTAGCAAAGAAGCATACAAAGGACAACAGAGAACAAAGTAGTGGATGAAAAGCAAGACATCCAGAGCTTCAGCGAAGCCCCAATCACAAAGATATCAAACCCATACAACCACCAATAGATTTCTAGAGATCGCGATTGCTGGATAAAGCGATCGATAGAAGTGATCTAGTCCTTTTCCTTCTCGAAGTTGATGAGGATGAACATGGTGGAATCACCGAAGATGGAGACCTTTGGGTTCCAAAACACAGGTGGTGTTTGAGCTGACGAATCGAAAGCATGGCTTCACTCTGTCGCGGTTTGACAATTTTAAGCTAAAGGTCGTTAAGCTTTTTTCTAGATCTAATGAATGGACTTGATGTATGTGGTTTTTCTAGATCTGATGATGGTTTGGGAGATTGAAGAAAAAGAAGAAGAAGAAGCAATGTTGTAAACATCCGTGATTATCAATGATTTTTCATTGATAAATTACTTACCGACACCCTACCGATCCCGATAACCTCTAAATCGAGGGTCTTACCCGCCAAAAGTGAGTAATAGGCCAAGTTGACCGAATAATCGGTTCAATAGGGTAAAAACCAGCCATAAAACACATAAACACCACAAAAAATCTAACTCCCAAGCACCACCAAGAATTTAACAACCACCACGTTAGAAAAACACTCAAAACACCACAAAAAATCCAACAACCACCACACCTAAACACCATAAAAAATCCAACAACCACCATGCTGGAAAACACTTATCACCACCAAAAAAACCCTTTAAGGTTTGCTTCCTCTTACCCTTTAAGGGTTGGGTTCGAGTCGAGTGAGCACCTGAAGAGGCGTATGAAAACCCTGTAGACCCCAGGGACAGTACCTGCTCACTACGATGGATCGGGCTAGTGCCGAAGGTAGTACTGGGCTGGTTCATTACACAGCAAATCAACCATCAGTGTGGTTCACAAGCCAATTCAGCATGACAGGATGAAGCATGTTAGAATCAATAAGAACTTCATTGAGATGGAGATAGATAATGGGATTATAGATCTTTCATACATTCCTACTAAATCTCAAGAAGCTGATATTCTTACCAAGACTCTTCAAAAATCAAGTTTTGATTCTTGTATTTCCAAGCTGGGAATGATAGATATTCACGAGCTTGAGGGAGAGTGTTGGAAATCAAGAATAAAATCTCATGATTGTAGGAATATTGATTGTATTTTTCCTTTCTTATTTCTAGGTTAGCTTGAATTGTGGGTTGACTAGACTAGGATCTTCTTTTATTGGTGATTAGTTACCAAAAATAGATATTATAGTTTCTGTATATAAAGTTGTATTCTCAATGTTGTATGATAAGAAAGAAATTATTTTTTCCTTCATTTTTGGTTTTACATATATTACAAGCCATACATGAAACAAATAATCACACATGAAGGATACAAAACATACATAAAATTTAACCATACTTAAAACGTTGAAGCATATGAAACATAAAAACCAAATATGATTCAATTCAAAACCTACAAATGTAAATCAAAACGAGTAAAAATCAACTAAATTTCACCCCACAAATCAAATTTTGAATAGCAAATTCAATTTTTAAATAACAAACTATTAATTTTATGTGACAACCTATTAAGAAAAAAAAAGGGGGCTTTTACAAGAATGATAAAATTGAAATAATTAATACAATCCTTTTATTAACTTTTGAAAGGTAATTAAAAATATAAGAACTATTATTTGGGTGTTAAAAGTTAAAACACAATTCAATATTTACGTAATATTAGTTTTTGTAATTTTTACTATATTAATAATGAGTAATTGTAATCCATTTATCCTTATTATTTGTATTTTTCAAAGAAATAAATTTGAGTTGATAGTTGTTGACGTCCGAAATTGGTCGATCGAAGATTCTAAGCCCAATACGTGCAATTAATGAGAAACAAAGCAGAAAATAAAAAGGAGTGCAAGATGAAGAACAGAGAGTATAAAGGGATTTTTACATGGTTCGGCAATGATGCTTACGTCCACGGGTCACTCTGAATATCTTTTGGTAGAGTGACAATATTACTAAAAGTTTCTCCCTTTTACAAATAATCTCATTCCTATTTATAGTGGGAGATTTACAACTTGAGTGTAGTTCATGTTAAGAAACAATAATTATACTAACTACTCTGTCATAGTCATATTGCATTAATTAACAACTCTAACATGACCATTCATGCATTAATTGCTCCTTGGGATTCGAAATTATATAGATCTCATAGGCACGAGATCGGGAAGCCTTAATCTGAGAGGTCGAATTTGACACAAAACTAGGGAGCTCGAATTCATCTCCGATTTGATTGTTGTCAGCTTCTGAGAGTTGAGGTCTGAGAGCTGAGAGCTCAATCCTACGAGCTGGATGTATAGCGAGCTGGGAGCTAAGAGCTCAATCCCACGACTTGGGAGCTAAGAGCTTAATCTCGCGAGCTGGATGTATAGCAAGCTGAGAGATGAGAGCTCAATCCTGTGAGCTGAATGTATAACGAGTTGGGAGCTGAGAGCTCATTCTTGCGAGCTAAGTGTTGGTGAACTAGGTCTTCGTTTACTGAGTTAATCAGTTGTATCCATTTCTTGGGCTTTCACCAGCCCACTTACATGGTCCCAAATGTACCCACTACATTAGTCCCCCAGTTCTCAGTGTGATCTTCGGACTTGGAGCTAAAACTCGTTGGTGGAAGCCATCGTGTCATGATCTGACGTGCTGCCTCTTTAGATTTCATTCTGATTTGTGGCAACTCAGTGGGGGCATTCAATAGTCATGCTTATGTTCTGCTTTTGGAATCTTTGAGTTTCCTCGATTGTCATGACATGATTAAGCTATCCAGAGAGCTGAAACTTTAGCTAACAGTAAAACATAAAGTTGAAATACTGAGCTGTCCAGAGGGTAAAAACCTCAGTTAACAGTAAAACTATCGAGCTGTCCAAAGGGCTAAAACCTCAGCTAACAACAAACCTAGAGCCGAAATATTAAGCTGTCCAGAGGGCAAAAACCTCAACTAACAGTAAAACATTGAGTTGTCCAGGGGGCTAAAATCTTAGCTAATAGTAAAACATCGAGTTGTCTAAAGGGCTAAAACTTCAACTAACAACAAAACTATCGAGCTGTCTAGAGGGCTAAAACCTTAGCTAACAGCAAAACATCGAGCTGTCCAGAGGGCTAAAACCTCAACTAACAGTAAAACTATCGAGCTGTCCAGAGGGCTAAAACTTTAACTAACAGCAAAACATCGAGCTGAACTATATTTAGTTGGTTGTAACCCCAGCTAATATAGCACCGTAAAGTAAACGTAAAACAATAAGGAGATTCAAAGCTTTTTTTGATTTCAAAAAATAAGTTACAAGTTACACATGTAACCTGTTAGATACAAATATACTACGGATTCATGTCTTACTTGGGAGCTCGCTGGGGCTGCTATCATACTTGCTTTAGAGGCTGTTGAGGTCACAAGTTTGCTAATTACATTACATAGTCTCCCAAGCAACCTTTCTTGACTAGATCCTCAATGGTATCCTTTAAATCCCAACATTGCGAAGTATTGTGTCCAACTTCATCGTGATAAGCGTAAAACTTGTTCTTGCTTCTGAACTTGACAGCAGTCTTCATAGGAATGTGCTTCCCGAAGTCCTCTCTGCCCCTTTCTATTGCAAAGATACTGTCTTGCGTATTAAACAAGACGCTGTAGCTATCATGACGAACTTGATGTTGAGGTCGCTCATTTCTAAGCTCGTTCTTGGCTTTTCTAGCGACTTGATGCTTTAAGCTCTTGTTCTGAACTTCACTTCCGTCTCCATCATTACTTCTTTTCTTCAATTGGTTAAGACTGCCCGACTTATCCGTTTGATCAGACTTCTTAGGACCGAAGGTTTCCTCCCATCTAATCTCCTTGACAGCTCACTCATAGATTTCGCCCAGCTTCCTCACTAAAGATTTGTAAATGCTCTCATAGAGCTTCTCTTACGAAGCCCAGTTGAGATCGTAGTTAGGATGCGGTAATCTGAGGGGTTCTCCATGTTAGTGACCTCTCATCAGAACCTGGTAATGTAATCTTTCAATGACTCGTTATGTCGTTAAAAGATTATAGCGAGATGGTAGAGGAGTGCAAGCTGCCTCTTCAGAGCCCGGTATTGGCTGATGAATTTTTGCTGACATTCCTCCCAGCTACCTACCTATGCTGCGAGCTAGAAGACTCTTAAACCAGGTCCGCGAAATGTTGCCCAAGGTGGCTGGGAAAACACTGCACTTTACCAAGGGATTGGACGTATGTAGGTCCATTTGCATATTGAAAGCATCCAGATGGTCGTAGGGGTCACTATCCCCATTATAAGGTGGAATGTTGGGGAGTTTGAACCTGGGGGGGAGAGGTTGCATCTCGATTTCCCTAGTAAGGGGGTTTTCTTCCCATATTGCTCTTTCAGATTATGGGGTTCAGGTCGCGCTTCTAGTTGTTGAACCCTCTGAAGAAACTCTTCTATTATTGGGTTCTGAGGGTTATAACCTCCCTCGAGCTTGCGATCTGGGGGGCTACGATTTGACATATATTTCAGATGAGACCTTTGTGAGCTCCCAGCTTAGTACTACTCCACATGTCGCTGATTGTTTATTTTATCCTCTTCATGAGCTCAGCGACCTTCAGTTCTCGAACGCGAGCTGAAAGAACGAACTGAGTTGGCAGGTTGCGGCTGTTCTCTGAGTGGTCCTTCAAGAGCTGGTACTTCTTCTTGCTGTTGCTGGTAAGTTTCTCTAAGGGCAGCAACCTCAGATCTGGGTGCGTTTTGCGTTTGGGCTTGTATCAGCGCCCTGATTGTCTCAACGAGTTGTTGCACTGTGTTCTCTAATGCTTTCTGTCGTTGGTGTCATACATACAACCCCCCAGCCATAGAGTACAATTGTGCTGGCTAGTGAGAGGTCGGTGGAGGCATGCCAACAACAACACCTATTGTGGGAACATGGGACGTGTCTGATATGGGCACAACATTATTCTCCGTTGGTTGGAGATCATGCTCCTACTGATCTGTTTGCCTTTCAGGTGGATCAGCTACCATTTCGAATATCTGGTTGTTCTTCCTTTTACCATGATTGCTGAAAACTTAAGATTGCAGTCTGAGCCCTCCTTCCAGCTCCAAAAATGTTGACATCCGGAATTAGTTGATCGGAGATTCTAAACCCAATACCTTTAATTAATGAGCAACAAAGAGGAGTACAAGAGGAAGAACAAAGAGTACAAAGAGATTTTTACGTGATTCGACAATGGTACCTACGTCCACAAGTTACTTTGAATATCTTTTGGCAAAGTGACAATATTACTTAAAGCTTCTCCCTTTTACAAATAATCTCACCCTTATTTATAGTGGGGGATTTACAACTTGAGTGTAGTACATGTTAAGAAACAATAATTACATTAATTACTCTGTCATAGTCATACTATATTAATTAACAACTTTGACATAACAATTCCTGCATTAATTGCTCCTCGGGATTCGAGATTGCATAGATAGGCACGAGATCGGAAAGCCTTAATTTAAGAGGTTGAATTTGGCACGAAACTAGGGAGCTCGAATTCGTCTAAGATTTGATTGCTATCAGCTTTTGATAGCTAAGGTCTGAAAGCTGAAAGCTCAATCCTGCGAGCTGGATGTATAGCAAGCTGGGAGCTGAGAGCTCATTCTTGCGAGCTAGATGTTGGTGAACTGGGCCTTCATTTATTGAGTTAATCAGTTACACCCATTCCTTGGTCTTTCACCAGCCCACTTACCTAGTCCCCAAGGTACCCACGACAATAGTAAAATGCGAAATGTATAGTTTAGTGGTAACCAACTTGAAGTTGTGGATTCAAAGTTGTATTCCTAAATTAGAGAGAAAAAAAAGAGTTCTATATATTGAAAGCTGCCTTTTATTATTATTATTATTATTATTTAATGCTGGCACCATACAAGGTTAGACAACTACCCTAAATGTGGTTATTGAAGATTATTATTAGGCAACCTTATCTAAACTAGTCAAATAGTCAAACTCATCAAATCAAACAACGTTATCTTAGCGTCTACTCCATAAATCAACAAGGATTTAGGACAAATGGACCTTTACCATTGTTAGAGTTGAATAAAAAATGTTAAGATTAGCTGTTAAGGCAACAATCAAAAGACAAACAACTTCAATAAAATTTTCTTGAACTCGTTCAAGTTCATAGAACTATCTAAAATTCATTGTAATAGTGATCACATTTAGCATTAAAAATATTTATTATTAAGAATAAAAGAATGTACTGCTCTATTATTCCTATGAAAAAGGAGAGTAAACAAAATTGTACAGACTTCTGCCTTGGTATGTAAAGGGAACTTTGTCAAAAATAACTAGGAAAATAATTTTCCTTCATCACAATCTACTTCGGAAACAAAACTGCAAGCAACAACCATGGCTGCAACACTTCACAACTTGAAAATGAAAGACAATGCCCATAACTTATCACCAAACTTCATGTAAAACACAAGCAGAGCAGGCATCCACAATTTCATTCTTCAACCCCACACCATATTATATCATAGCTTCAGCAGCTTCCCACTTCTCAAGCAGCCGCCGCTTGTACCATTTCCGCCGGCCTGGAATTACGCCCACGACCACGGCCTCTTCCCCTGCCACGTCCACGTCCTGCAAAACCTCAAAGCAATATTCAATATAATAAACCTAAACCAGCTTCAACAACTCCACGAGCAAAAAGGAGGATTGACTATGTAAAAGGAGGACACTGTCTGAACAAAGATCAAACCTACTACAAATTTATTGCTTCATAGCGCTATATCTATTTAGGAAAAGAACTTCAAAGAAACAAATGAATGTGGCTAATAGGCATATCACATCATCTTATAAAAATATAGACGCCTCTGCATATAATAAGTTGGAGTCCACTTAGGAACCCATTACTCGATAAGGATTAATTCCATGTTACCGAATTATTTGTATAAAAAACAAGCAACCCAACTGTTTTAATAATATATAACCTTTAGGCTTTAACCAGCCCGAATCATATTAGACTTTGTTAGTGACAACGTAATTTGAGTATTGCTTAGCAAACTTACCACGAACTTGGGCAAGTGGTGCTTCATCACCATAATCATAATATCCACCTGACTGACCACCATAACCCCATCCTCGACCTCGGAATGAACGATCTCTCGCACGCCCTCGACCTCTACCACCAGGACCACGCCCACCATCCCATCCATCAACATTATAATCTCCTGCCCCATAGTAAATTGCTGTAAACACATTAATGAGCCAATCAGAATCCATTCCGCAACCTACGTCAGCTGTCAAATGGAATAGAATTTTGGAATGTATACAAGTGTTTCAATAGTCAGCAAAGCTTCACAGTAAATGTATAAATTGCTGGTGCTTGACCTTTTAAAGTCAAGCCCCTTTAACACTCCAAATCTGAAAATATATACGAATCCTACAAATATTGTCAAATCAAATACAAAAATGAACTAAAAACAAAATTCAGTGAATACTCTTAGGCCCCAAATCCTATTTTGCTTTAGTGATTACGATTCTATGTTATAAAGAAAATGCATTATCCCAATTTGCCATGAAAATAATTATAATCCACTTTAGATCACATCCAAGGAAGATATTTAATGACCTATGTAAAAGAAGTTGCAATACCTCTACCCCGACCACCCCTTCCACGACCACCGCGTCCCCTACCTCGTGCTCTTGGTGAACCCTCTGAATTACATAGCATTAAAGAAAATAAATCAATTCGTTATTTAGAGCAGTGATAACTTCAATAATTACAGACAAAGAAGTTTTATCACCTCCTTCATCTTCATATTCATTCCATGGTTTCACTTGATCAGCAGGAAGAGGAGGTTGGTATCTACATAGCAGGAATTAGAAGAAAACAATTACAACATATCAACTCCAAAACAAAGAATGTATCCATCTCAAAAAGTATTGTGTGGTAGGACCCAACAACTGGAATTTTATTCTTTCCAAAACCAAAACTGCAAAGACTTCCAGACAGAATCAAAGAAAAGACAAAAGAACAGTATATATTTGATTCAAATTAGATTGATTTAACATCCAATACAAATCAGAAGAGATCTATAAACTCACATTCCACACACTAACTCAAAGCAATTTCTCAGCCGATTATAAAAGAAATGAGAAAGCCCCTGTCTCAATTAACTTTTTCTCTTTTTCCCCCCTTCTTGAAGGGGAAAAAAAAAAAAAAAACACTTCATTCTTTTCAAAACCAAAACTGCAAAGACTTCCAGACAGAATCAAAGAAAAGACAAAAGAACAGTATATATTTGATTCAAATTAGATTGATTTACATCCAATACAAGTCAGAAGAGACCTTATAAACTCATATTCCACACACTAACTCAAAACAATTTCTCGGCCAATTATAAAAGAAATGAGAAAGCCCCTGTCTCAATTAACTTTTTCGTTTTTTCCCCCCTTCTTGAAGGAAAAAACACACTCCTACTTCAATTAACCTTTTATGTTTTTTTTTTTTTTCCTTTTTTAGCGGGGGGGCGCGCAGCATTGTTGGGGGTTGTGGTGTTTAAAAAAGCAACATACATAGCAATGATTTTGTATCTTCCAAAAAAAACTCTCATGCAACTGAAAGCACAAGGTATAATAGCTCCTCAAGAGTTCAGATAACTAATAAAATAAAACTCAACTTCCATCTACTGATTACCAATCACACCATACATCATTGAGTCTGTACAAGAACTAACAATCTGAGTGTCAAAACGGAGACAAGTTCCTAGATTAATTCATAGCAAATGAGGGTAAAGATGCTAATACGACCAAGAGCAAATATAGGGCATACAAACAAGGTTTGTAAATACGTGGTACGGTACGGTACGATATACCCGGCACACTTTATAAGGGCATATATAGGGCAAATGGTTAAAAAAATAATTATTATTTTTTAATAGTTATTTTTTAAAAACATTATTTGTTTACTTTTTTTTATTTTTTCATTATTTATGTTATATTAAATCAATATTTATTTACTATTTTACTTAACTTTTTTTATTTTTTTATGTTTACATAATTGTATTAAATAAATAAAAGCTGATTTTGATTTTTACAAGGGTAATACAGTAAATTCACTAAAATAATATTAAAATATTTTTATAAAAAATTTATTTATTTTTATAATCTTAGAATATTTTTTTTAGTGGGTGACATTGACCCACCCACCAACCTCCTAAAACCTGGAGTTGTTAAAATATTTTTATAATACAGTACTTGGAGTGTAATTGAAAAAAAAAAAAAAAAAAGGCACAACTCTATTTCTCTCTCCTTTTTTCCTCTTCTCTCCAATTACATCTCTCTCAACCATTTCTCTTCTTCTTCTCCTCCTCTCTGAATACTTCTCTCTCACCCATTTTCTCTTCTTCTTCTCCTCCTTGCCTTTGCTCTCTATTTCCAATCTCACACAATCATAAATGGGTCAGAAAGAGACAGAGCCAAGAGAGAAGTCACCGGCAATGGAAGCTTAAGTCATTGGATGGAAAGAGGTTGAGAGAGAGGCACCCGATTGAGAGGTAAGAGAGGTTTAGGGTATTTTCCCCCTTCTTAATACGGTCGTATATGTTCATACACGGCCATATATATACGGTACGGTTGTACCAGTACGCATTATACACCCTAAAATCCATACAGCCAAAATACGGCTGGATATGACTTTTGAATGATATGGCAGTATAGTTGTATATACGGCCTGGTACTAGGCCGTATTTACGAACTATGCATACAAATAAGCAATTCAGCAACTACGAGGAATCAAAGTGATAATGAGCCAAGCGTTAAAGTATATACAAGTCTCACAGGCTCACAGCTGACAAAATCTAATATTATTCATGTCTATGCAATATGTATCAATGCCATAAGACAAAGACGGTAACATTTTTAAGCCACATTCAAATATGTTAGAGTGAAAATGAATAATTTTATCATAATTTAACAACAGAAATTCGACTCTAAAATATTCTGGTCTGTTTGATTCAAGATCCAGAAACTAATGTTTTAAAACTAGAGTGCATTCTGAAAGTCCTGAGTTATATTCTAAGTACTTCTAATATCTGAAAATACTTTGTGTGTGTGTGTGTGTGTGTGTGTGTGTTTAAATGCAATGTTTGATATTAGTTCCCGATGCAGATTTCTATAGAAGTTTTATAATGCGATCACAGGAAAAATTATTCTTTTTTGTTCAAATTTGGCTGTTTTTCAGTATCATAACTTGAAACTCATCTCTAGAGCACCAAACAAAACAACATTTCAGGGATTCTATGTGTCACTCATTTTCAAAAACACAGAACTGTATCCAGATTGGATACCAAATGCCACCTTCATTACCCTGTTGAGGATGCATCCAATTCCCTCTTTGACAGTGTGATTGTGATCATTGAAACATGGCGAGTAGTCTCCAAACTGCAATGAAAACAGAAAAATTATTATATTATCCCACTATCTACAGACTAAAGACGGGTGTCCCAAACTAGTAAAGAAGACTATGAATTGCATACGGAAGAAGGCCTTCTTCTAGTGGCTCCCACATGTCTGTTATATCTGTTGATCCAGTTGAAGTGTCTTGATGGAGACCAACAATCCTTCTCTAAAAGATACAAAAATGGCAATTAGGAAAATAGTGGGGTAATAAGAGAGAGAAAAAAAGTAAAAACACCAATACCCCACCTTAATTAGCTCAGCAATCATTACAGTCTTATTGATAGCTCTGCCCATTGCTTTAAGAACAATTTCATTAGATCCTTTCTCCTGTAAAACATATTACTTTCCAACTGAAAAAGAGACTCAACACCAAAAACTCAAGGTAAAAATTACTATAGTTAACAACAAATATAGCATCCTCATGAAACCAAATTGCAGATTGCAGTTTATGTCATACATCAAAATCCCAAATTCGTACGACTTGTATAGCCCAACACCATCAAAGACAAATCAGGGAGAGCATTATTTGAACTAACCTTCTATTATTACTTCAATAAAGGCTTCATCACATAAATAGTTCACGTTTTTACCAGGGCATGTAAGGTTACAAAGAGTTGCTAAAACTTCAACTTTCTTTTGCTATAAAAAGAACACCTTCTCTCTTCAATGTTTCCAAATTGAGCAAGGTTCGATATTAGGACGTTACTTGTAGTTGTATTAACAATTAAATCAATCATTTAGAAACTAATCCTAGTTTAAATTGGAAAACAAAAACAAACACAAACCATATACATTGTTTTCAAGTAGTCAACTATATATATACATATATATAAAGAAGGTTGTATTGTACATGCCACTTACAGGAAAAATGAATAGAAAGTATCACCTGGAAGAGAGTGGTAGCATAGGTAATGTAGTTTCTCATCCTGCCTTGAGTGGTTATACGAATCTCATTCTCATTTATAGGCGTCTCTGGCTTAGGCTTCTCCACTCTCTGGTACCTGTCCATCTCTGTTTCAACCACACAACAAACCCCACTTGCAAAAATCAAAAACACACTTGTCTCACTTCACAATAACACGTTCTTGTTATCCAATAATAAACCAAAAAAAAAAAAAAACCCACTTTCAAAAATCAAAAACACAATTGACCCACTTCACAAAACACGTTCGTGTTAGCTAATAACACCACCCATCATCGAAAAAAAAGGGGATTGTTAGGGTTTGAGTAGTGGGGAGGTACGTACCTGAGAGAGGATGATTGGTGGGGTTGATGAAGATGAAGCAGGAAGGAGTGGTCTGGAGGAGTTTGAATTGAATAGTGGAATTTGAAAGTGAAATTTTGAAACCAACAACTAAGACAGAGAAGAGAAGAGAGGAGAGGAGAGGAGAGAGGAGAGAAAAAGATGATAATAACGAAAACCAACAAAACCACTTGAGAGAGAGTAGGGCTCGGTGGTCCCGGTCTTCACGCCCATTAGACCGTTCTCTCTGGGCCTCTCTCTTAGTCATTGGGCTTCTATTCAAGCCCATTTCACTTTCCTTTTTTTTTTTTTTTCATTTTATAATTTGTTTTATTTTATTGATATTACAAAATTTAGACTTTGATTCTGATCATCATGACTTCAGTTAATAGTCATGTACCTCCACGTTGATACCGGTGTGAAATTGTTTTTGTACAATATTTGTAAAGTGACAAGTTTATAATAAAATGATATATAAGTGGGGTAAACTGATTTGAAACATAGTTGATGAGATTATGATTTTAAATTATTTCTTTGTTGATTTGTTATAACCATCTAATAGTGAAACCTTAAAATGCATTCGATGGTAAGATAAAATAAATTGATGAAAGGTGAGATAACTCAGTCATAAACCCTATTGTAACCTTATTGAAAATGTGGGTTCAAACTAGACCTTCCTCCTTAAATTTTAAATTTATAGTTATAAACAATAAATTAAAAAATATGTAACATAATTCATGCTAGCAATTTATGTGGTCGCAAGTATTTATGTGGTCGCAAGTATTACATGTCAGCAAATTTCAAACCTCAAATCCACGTATGACAATAAAATTCATACGTAAATATCATATAAACTTTTTTAATATAATGTAATCGATAAGGGTTGCTATTTATAAAATTACTTAGCATAATGTAATAGATAAGGGTTGATATTTATAAAATTATTTAGTATAATGTAATAGAAAAGAGTTTGTGTAAGATATTATCTCTTCATAAGAGTGACTGAATATTCCTTTCAACCTAAAAGATTAGGATTCTAATCACACTCCATATCTATTAAACCGTAAAATATAGGGAATGATCTCTTAGTACGAGTATTTATCTGCTGATTATTAAAAAACCATCCCAATATCCATTTCAATAAATGTCAAAATCCTTTTGACACGTAAGGTGTCCATAATATATAAAACCAAAAACCAAAAACCAAAAGACAAAAACAATGAGAAAGAAAGGGTTTGCGTACTCCACTAAAACTCTTTCAGAATGAGAAAATTGTAACCCTACAAGCCACGATGTCAGACATACAAACTCTTGGACTACAAGTTAAACCAATGGAAACAATACAGTTTCAACGAGTCGTGCAATGATTTCAATGTAACTGAATGATAACAATCCATCCAAACAACAGTCATTTCAACTAGGTTAACCTCAAAACAACTTTCATTGTTCATTTCACAATTTTTGTTCAAACAAACGATTAATATACCAGTTTCGTGAAAATATGAAAACAATTTCGATTACAATTTCATTTCTCTGCTGTTTACTACACATTTATTTAGCAGCCACCAGCTGTAAAGACAAAAAAATATGCGAGCTACCTCCGATAGAAAATTACTGAAGAGCTTCGAATTGAGACATAACATTAACTGAAGTTGCTGGAGAATATCTCACCTGATGTTTAAATTTCAACAATTACAATTACACTGAAAGCAGATTACAAACAACCCGCAAGAGGGGGTTTTGACAAAAATACTGTTTCGACAGATGAAATGCATTTTCTATTGTTGTATTAAAATGTCCTAATTCTAATTTCAAACCTAGAGTTGCGAAATGGAGAACCACATTGCTCATCGCTACCCTCCAACATTAGACATCAAGACCATCCACACTGAAAAAAATTATCACTGTCTCCGAACAAGCACCTGTTCAAGCTCAGCCTTTGAATTTGGCTTCATAATCCTGCGGTTTCTGCAAGAGAGAAATTGTCGGTGAGGAACTGTATGAAACAATTGCCGGACACTACACAAAATAAAGGACCAATCAGGCATGCTGAAAATTAATAGAAGCCACAACACTCGGCAAACAATTAATTCACTTAACAAGGAATAGATTTGCTGCCAAACACAAAAGGAGTTTTGTTTCCCCAGAGACAAGATGAAATCGTCACTCTTCATATATGCCAAAATGCAACCTCATTAATTTTACATGTCCCAACTTTTATATCCCAATTAATCACATGAAGATATACATTAGTTCTGACATTATCTCATACTATCCACATGTCAGTGTAATTAAACTGACATTTCAATTGGAATACAAAACCGGGATACCTAATATCACTTGCTTCAAAAATAGATACGTTCAGAAATTTAATGAGAAAACATTATGTCAGAAGCTCATGGGCCAAACACCATCAGACATCAATCTCTAGGTTAAAGTGCTAAATTTCAAAATGTAATTATTTAAGTGCATGTCAAAATCAGGAAGCTAACAAAACTACTTTTAAACCTGGATAAGAACGTAAGATCATTACCATATAAATGGCTGATATCAATCTGCGTGCAAACCATCGCATATGCATTGCCCGTTGAGCACTAGCTGCTGCTTCCACCGATTCAAACCGTAGATATACAAAACCTGCACTGTTTCTGTAGGGTGGAGGAAAAAATTAATACTTATCCTTTTGCCAAAAACCATCATTGAAGTGTTTAAATTAATTGCATACATAGTACACTTTAATTTTTACCTTACTATTATTAAAACAAGTATCTGTAAAAAGTAGTTTTATTGGAGATTTATAAATAGATCATGAGAAAGCAATGAATTTTGTTTTCTTATGCCAGTCTAATTTTAAAACTAATATAAATAATTAAGGAATGATAAACTTAACAGCAGTGGTGGATCTTAAACCCTGGTTATTTTAGTTTAGCTTAATTTTATAAATTTCCATTACTTTAATTTTATTTGTAGCCTGCTAGTTCACTGTTTTATCAACAGTAATCTACTTTTCATTTAACTAGATTAAGATTAAAATTAAGAATTGCAATAGTTTTTCTATCTTTTTTAGGACATCCCTCTGGGTACAATCTTATCAACTTTTTATCCATAATCTAATAAATTAGTGCGCTGACAAGTTATATTAAAACAACTTTGGAACATGTATGATATTCCAAAGTTGTATATATGTGCACTTACTTGTCCACATGTATATGTTTCACTCGGCCATATTTGGAACATTCTTCTTCTACATCCCCCTGTATTTCCATATCAAAATCTGGGTCCGTCTGCATTAAAGAGTAGAAATAAGTCCTTCATAAAAAAGAGCACTAGACAAAGCAAGAAGATCACAGACCTCTGTAGCAGGATCAAACATGTTCTTCAACAGTAAACACTCGGTGGGATATCCAATGAATTCAGCAGCTGGAGAAGGAATAACTGGAGCTGGAATAGCTGAAGCAGCAACTGCAGATGGGCCCATGATAGGCATGCTGATGGATTGTTGATTTGCAGGTGACCCATTAACCATTGTTACTCCAAGAGTGCCCGCAATACTGCAAAAATAGTTAGATTAAGCGAACAACAGAGTCATGTAAGGTTACTAAAAGATAAAAGTCAGTGCCATAAACAAACCTTGTGGCTATACCAGTGCGATCCAGTTTCTGCATGAGCAATGCTCTTGATTGAGCATTTAAAGCCTACATTGAAAGATATTATACATCATCAGCTAGGAAAAAAGAAATCTATCAAGATTCAAGCAGCAACCAGACAACAGAACGCAATCATGTCATGCAAAACATGACGTCCTCTAAAAAAAATAATAATCAGAGCATCGTCCATTCTACAAATATGCAGAAGGGAATGAAACAAGGAACATTTAGGTGCTATTTGGTAAGCAGATGGAGAGGACTTAACATTGCTCAATTTTCTGTTGAAAAATATAAATGTAGTCATCTGTTCCAAGATAAGATTTTCTCACAATCCCTCCCTCGGTCAATTCTCCACACTAGTGAAAGCTTGCTCTTCAAACTTCTCAGGAACCCAAAAAATAGAAAAACTCACATCTTTATCCCTGTATCTAATGCTAAATAACCACTGCCTTTTATCATTAAGCCCAAGTGCCCCACAACCCCATAAATTTTTAAACCAATAAGAATTTTATTTGAACTAATCCTCTATAATTACCTTGCCTACATAATTTCCTTTCTAAAATCCCAACATTATTTGCTTTCGATTTTGCATTGAAAAACTTGCCATGGCATAGGTCTTAACAAGTTCCTTAAAAAACTAGCAATAAAAACAGCTTCAACAATTCCCCAAAACTCTTCACATTACCCAGAACTGCAGCAAAAGCTTCTCATTGTTGCTTCTGCCATGGCATCTATATACTGTTTATATCATTCCACATGTTGACATGAGGCATGCCATTCAGTTTCAAGTAACATTTAAATATAACAACATTCAGGTTACCAAGGTCCAAAGCAGTTGTCAAAGTAACCCAATGCCATCAGAAAATAACTCAACATTAAACATGTAATAATAACATGACTAACCAAACCACCACCATCATCATCATCAAAGTCTGCAGATTTTGCCCCAGTATCTTGTGCTCCTACATGATCGGTAACAGAGGAGACCTGTATGTGTACATATGCAATTAAATGAGAAGTTGGCATGGACCTCTATCTAAAGCCAAAGTTTTAAAAAGCGGGCAAAGATATGAGGTGGTCATGCCCCAACGAGGCAAGGTGGTCACCTCAACTTGAAAATGATAAAAATAAATAAATAAATAAATAATAAAAATAAAAATAATCCATTCATCTAATAAATGAATCATAATCAGCATAAGAAACATAAACATCCCAAGTCACAACAAAATGAAACATAACAAAAAATATATATATATTGGAAATTACTAAAATTAACCACATTCCAAATATGAATTTGCTAAACTAACAAAATACACTTTTAATTAAAAATAAATAGAAATAAATAAATAAATAAAACCAACAACAGAACAAAATTAGAAAATACACCCTTCCAGCCACACCCAGTCCCAACCCACCCATGACCATGCAACCCCGCCGCTCCAAGCTACCGTCACACCGCTGCACCCATTGGAACCATACCAACATCGATATGGTGTCACAACATATCGACATCGATCTGCTTCTAGTGGGTGGATGACCAGCAGCGAGCGAGGGAGTTGATGAGCGGGTAGAAGTTTAGTGCTGCCTCAGACCGGAGCCTCCTTGACTCAATGCTAAGGCAGCAGCCTCAAGTGAAGGAGGTGGGTCTCCTCCCCTTTTGCAGGGCCGAGGCAGCCGCCTAAGTTGGATTTTTGAAACTATGTCTAAAGGTAGACAGAAACTGTTGCACTAGTAAGAACTATAATCATATCATACTACAAACTTATCATATTTTTGTCTCCAGCATCAAATGTCTTAAAGCATACCTTAATGGTCCGGCCAGCAATCTCCAATTTTCCATTCAAAGCACTTTGTGCTGCCTTTGCATGTTCAAGTTGTGCAAACTGAAATGGAAAGAAAAATCATAAACATGGAAAACACATAATTACATAATATATTCAATCACAAACCAAATTCTACAAAGTAAAAGGCGTCACAGACCTGAACAAACCCAAAACCTTTACACTGCCCCGTCTCAATATCAAGGGGAAGTTGCACAAGCTCCACAGGACCAAATGGTTCAAAAAGCTAAGTAATCACCAAAATAGAAGAGAAGGTTTGTAAGAGAAGTGCCATGATAAAATAAAATAATAATAATAATAATAGCAATACCAAAAACAGGTTGCTCTTGAACAGAGTATGGAAAATTTACTGAGATTTATACAGTGTTCTTCATCCTTTTCATGCAATTAGACTGAGTAATAAATATTTGCTGAAGTTTATATATTGATCTCTACTAGTGCTTCAGTAGACCTCAAACAACTTAACATCAGCATACAACAACACAATTTCCCAAGATCAAATGCACAAGATCCTTTACCACAAAACTAAAGAAGTATTTTCATACTAATTGTAGTACTAGCTAGCTTAGCAGTGAGATCTTGTATAGTTCATAGTTGTATAAAAGATCTTGGGATCAAAGCCCTCTCATATCAGAGTTAGGGAAGTTTAGTCTATGTTTGAGTTTGACCATCTTAAATATATAAATAAGATTCACAAACCAACAAAGTTTGGTTTGTTGGCTGGCACCGGCCATCTGCTTTAGTCTGAATCAGGCTAACAGACCATTGAGCCAGTCAAAGGTTAAACAAATTGGTAAAAATTTTATGACGGCACAATTTATATTTTCTTTATGGGATAAGTTTTGACCACCAAATCAACAAATCTAAAACAAATTCTTTAAATGAAAGAAATATCCACAACTGGCAATGTTTCAAAGTTCCTGAAATCATAATTTCTCATCCAGCACAAGACACAGTAAACTTCCAGATATAACAAATTATAGGCTTCGCTCCAATCAAAACAAAAATAATAACATACTTTAAATTCAAGCATCCACATTTGTGGATAATTGATGTGCCTTTGAATTTCATACTTTTTCATTTGTACATATCCATCGTTCATGACAGCTTAAGTATCAGTATATCACTCAAAAACTAACTAAAATGACATAACTCAAAATCAACCCCTGTGATTCTACTCATTAATATTAATTATAAATAAAATAAAAATAAAAACATATTACCTGTCTGAGCTGCATCTCAGTCATGTTAAAGTGTAAATTTCCAACATAAAGTTTTCTATCAATTGCTCCATAGGGTCCAGTGACAGCACCACCAGCAGAAGTATTAGACTGAACAAGATTCTTTTCAGCTTCTGAAGGCTTAACCATGACAGGTTGTCCCAAAAGTAGTTGGCCAGACAAAGCTATCGCCATCGGTACAGACATCACATCATAAAACTCAATATACCTGCAGTTCCACCAGCGCCATCATCTTAGCTTGTCAGAATTCACAACACTCGACAAATCGCAACCAAAACTTACAAAACTTATAGCAAATAGATGAAGGGGGAAACAAAAACTCTCATGCTGAGAGCTCAAGCTGAGTATCTTTTGGTGAATCTGATCTCTCATATAATAGAAAATGTTAGCTCATCAAAATTAAAATATCAGACCACAATCAACATTAGACACAGGAGGACTTGACGGGAAAATAAAAGCAATAACAGCAGTAGTCTCCTTGTTCACTTTGACATCCGAGTGCATGTCTGTACAGAATCCCAAACACAAAAATAAATGAGGAAGGTACCAACTTAAAGCTTAAACCATCACTGACAGGGAACTCAATATTAAATTAAGTCCTAAAAACTATAAGATACCAGAACCAAGTGGGATCAAGAACCACGAAGGTCTGATCCCCTGGAACAAGAAAAAAAACGCCATGCCAACTTCAGTCATTAAGAAAAACTGCTATCACTGAACTACACTTAGTCAGTGTGTGACTTCTGATCCGGATAGTGAGCACTATAAAATGAAGAATTGGAATAAGGTCCCCATATTCATAGATTGCTGACCTTTATAATATTCATTGTAGAAGCAAAATGGGAAAATAACATAAAAATTTAGGTTTATGTCATCTACCTTCAATGCGCAGCATGAATTGATTAAACATGAGTGCAAGGTATTCCCATCATCCCTCATCATTATCGCATTGCTAGTGAATTTAAAAATACAGTTAAACTTGATACTAGAAAGAAAATACACTAATAGCTACTTTACAAGAGCACATGCATATGAGTGTACTGTTTTTAACATCAAGGCACATACCCAACTCCCTTTGACCTTCTTGAGTTCCTGTCCATGATCAGTCGAACATCCCTCACCTGAAAATGATGTAAAAATAGTGTTAGACCGAATGGGAACAACAAGATTCACATTGAATGGTCTAATATGCAGTGATACTTGACTCCCAACTGCAAGCTAAAACACCTACGGAGCAGTTCATTTTAATCATCACCCTAACTCACCACCCTAGATATAGAATGTTGAGACACAAGACAGTCATGATACTAGTCATAACTCGAGGCAGAGGAGCATATAATAACAGCAATATGGAACAGATGCATCTCAATAACATGCATATAAATTTTTCCAAGCAGTCTAGTGCAACAAAAGATTCCAGTTATTCCCAGACGAGTGGAAAGAAAGCAACAAATTGAATTTCTCTTGTTTCCTATAAAACAAAAAATAAATTAATTAATTAACAAATATTATATACTGCATGATCGGTTAAAACACTACTAACCTTGCCTGCTTTTGAGAAGAATTCATAAACATCTCTCTCGGTTGCTTTAAGAGGCATCTGTTACCCACAAAACATAACAAAGTAATCAGTGGAAAAAAAATAAAATAAACTTTCATAATCCTTTACAGATAAATGCAAGCCAAAGCTATCGACCTGGTAAGCAAAAACAGTTCTCTGGTCCCTCTCCGGATCAGCTTCAGGTTCCACCACTTCTTTCTTTTCTTTATATCTCCTGCAATCAATATGGGATCCAAATTAATAACCATTATTTTTATTTATTTATTATTTTTAAAAACAACAATTTAAGAGAAGGAGAACACCAATTAACAACCATAATAAGCTAACAGCTAACTAAAATCATTTAAAAATCCGTGATATTAAATTATCAAACAGATATCACATCACGACAAACAACCATTAAAACATTCCTTCTAACAGCCTAATAGTCAGAAAACCCTAACGATTCGTAATGAGATGAATCACATTAACGCCCCCCTCCAATTAACATGTCGACAGGTAGAGTAAGTAAATCATTCTGTAACAACAAAATCACAACATTTTGTGCATCTTAAGGCTATCACATCAAACACCTCACCACATACAATACAAACTAAACCATTCTAATTCCACTACAAAGGTTTATATGCAATAAATTAATCTACTTATACAAACAATTTGCAGCATTCAAAATGAATTACCTGCTCTCCCGCATTTCGAGATCCCTCTCTCGCTCCCTAAGCTCCCTCTCTCTCTCTTTCTCCCTCTCCCGTTCGCGTTCCCTTTCACGCTCCCCGTCCCTCCTCGACCGGCTGCTGCTTCTCCTCTCCCCCTCCTTCTCTTTCTCCCTCTCTCTCCGCTCCCTCCTCTCCCTCTCCTTCTCTCTCTCCTTGTCTTTCTCTCTCCTCTCCTTCTCTTTACTCCTCTCACGATCACGATCACGGTCACGGTCACGGTCACGGTCACGATCACGATCTCTCCGGTGCCGGTCCCGGTCCTTCCTGTCGCCGTTCTCCTCCTCCTCCTCCCGTCGCGACCGCTTGCCGCTCCTCGACCTCTCTTCGTCCTCCACATCGTCATCTTCCTCTCGCTTCCTGTAACTCCTCTCTCCGTCTCGCTTCGCTCTCTTCTTGGAAGCTGAGACGTCGTCTTGCTGCTTCTGCTGTTGCTGCTCCACCGTCTTCTCCAAATACTCGTACTCGTCGAACTCCATTGACTCTTTCGAATCCGATTTGTGAATTGCGAACCCTAGTGCCTGTGATTTTATTTTTTCAAATTTAGGGTTTTGTTAGGGTTTGAAGCGACGGAAATTGCTCGAGTCTTTTTTTCGTATGGTTGGTAGTGGACTGGTGGTATATCTGGAAAAGGGACTTAGATGTCATTTCGTTAAAATATGGAGGGCTTTTCTGGAATAAGATGCGGTTGGCCCACCCAGAAGCCCGCACAACATACGTGATCCACACCCATCTTACTCTTTAAGGAATGGATAATGGTTTTGGGTTAATCTTTAAAGCCTCCTCTATTAGGAATTCGATTCAATAAATTAATTTTGTAATGTATTTAATGATGTATGAAATTTGATTAAAAGTAATATTATCCATTGTCTGATATATTATGGAATTTGACAAAAAAATATATATATCATATTATTTTAATAATATTATTCAAATAGAAATTCATGATTGGAAGTCGATTAAATCTTCATTAATCTTCTACCTCCGATGTCATCCCTTTCCTTCAACTTTTTGCTATCATTCACTCCTGTAGGACAAATTAACACCTTCGGCAAGGTAACCTGAAAGATATCTCCCAGAGTACCCTCTAAATTTGATACTTAAGTCAATTTTTGCTATCTTAAAAAGAGTCAACTTCTTCCTCAAAAATGTCTTAACTCCATAAAAAATCTAACAACCTTTTATAAGAAAACAAGATTTATCTTTTAGGTGTCCTAATGTATGTCAATATATTTGACATTTGTCACACATATTGTTCTTGGGATGACAAGTATTTGTCATATGTCTCACATTTGTCACTTATCTACTTAAGAAATAGTTCATTGGAAAGTTAGCTTACCTTTGATGAGTTGCTTAATTGTCTAGTTTAATATGATATATAATACATTCTTCGCTTGAAGTCTATGACACTTGCCATGTGTTTTCTCCCCATCGTGCTAACATGTCTTCGTTCTATTTGATCTCTCTTGCACGTATGCAAACATAAAATTAAAAATATTTTAATATTTTTTTGAGAAGTAATTATAATAATTTATAATTAATTTAAAAAAATGTTTATTTATAATTATTATTGAAATATATTATCTTTTAATATTTTAATAATATATATAAATAAATTTAATATTTTCTAAGAAAAGAAATAAGGAAAAAAGGAAAGAAAAGTTGGGAAAAAAACAATCCTAATCTAGTGGGATAAATTGATTGCATAGGATCGGAGAAATCCAATCGCATGCAATTAATAAACAAGGGATTGGATTGGAAATTAGTCAATCTCAATCCAATCCTTTATAACAAATAACGCTCAAGTCTTAACTATGTATAATGTTAGAGAATTTGATTAGAATTAAACTTTACTTATTAGTTCATATTTAATGTTGAAATTTTTGTTATGAGATTTTTGTTACCGAGAGTTTTAACGTGTACTCAAAGAGCACACGATGATAATAAATATGTAATAAGAATTTCGTCAAATGTTTTGGCTCACCATAGATTGTAAATGATATGTGGTATGATATTGAAGTGTTATAAACTTATAATAGTGCATTAAGAATTTTTATGTCCCGAATGAATTTATATCACATTCGTTCTGGATGCCTGCATGCCATAATGATCGATAATGTTTTAAATCAATTCACTGGGGATATGTACAACGTTACTTGAAGAGTCCTGTAAATGTTTTATAAGGATTTGAATATATCGTGATTGAAAAGTTATAAATTTGAAAATCATGAGCATGTTTATTTAAATACGAGCTTTTTTGAGGTCAAAAAACAAAAGAGCTTTTCTTTGGTATGTTGTGATACTATTTAATGAGATTTATTCTCATTTTAATTGTGTGATTGAAGTTAAGTATGGACTTTAAGTTCCTTTGACCATGTTTAGTGCATAGGATAGGATTGAAGTATTTATATAGTATTGAATTGTATTGGATTGGATTAATTTAAATATTATCCCTTATTTGGTGAAATGTAAGATAAGATTACAAATATTGTGTACAAACTTAGATTTTATTGAAAAATTTTAAAGGATTTTAAGTAAATTTCCCTCCTCCCTCTCTCATCACCAGAAACTTCACAGATACCACCACCCTCCTCCCTCTCTCATCACCCTCTGCTTCCACCACTACTACCTCTCCACCACTAACCTCCCTCCTTTAAAGAGCTTCAGCTCCGATGATAACAATAGAGAAGCACAAGTGGAGGCACGATGACAAAACAGTGTCCTCCGTTGAGACGTTGTGTTATTTGTCTTTCAATTGATTCTTCTCGAGAAAAGATTGACGGCAGCAGAGCGTCTCCACTTCATCAAAGCTTCTCCACCATCTCTTCACCACCAACCTTTTGAAGTTGACTTCACCCACATTCCTTACTCCCTCTACCGCCCCACAATCTTCACCGTCAATGTCGTCCTCCTCTATCAATTGAGTACTATGATAGTCAACGAAGTTGAGGAAGGAAATGAACTGGGTGAGAGAGAAGAGGTTCGAAGAAATTTAAAACATATGTAGAATGGGTTTCGTTTATCCCATACTAGTAGGATCTAATAGGATAATTTAGTGAAACTTCGTTTCTATGCACCAAACATGGGTTTAAATAAATTTAGTCCAAGCGTGCAAAACATAAGAGATCTATGTGTTTTATTTCATGGATTAGTGGGGTCGATATTATCATTGATATGACAAATTTACGACAATTTTATATCATTAATTTTTGTGTTGGAAGCTTGTATTAAATTTTTAGATTTGAGTTATTTATTTATGGATAGCTGGACATGTCACACGTATAATGCTTCCACTTAAAAGTGTTCTTGTCAGATCGGATTTGGGGTGTTAACAGTAGAACACTGCCAGGCCGCGTTGACATCCCACTCGCCGACAAAAGCTTGCAGCTTAGTGTTATTTTCTCAAAAAGCAAAACAATTTTACCGAGTGAAGGAAGAACGGCTTGTTTTAGATTTGTAATAGAGAGGAGTTGCTGATTTTGATTCCTAATTATATCTGAAATGGAAGGCCATGGCTCTTTATTTGCTTCAAAATCAGCATGACCACAACATTTCTCAAACAATCCAACTTTTTTTCTAGCTCAAGTGGTACTATGTTTAGTATTATACACCAGCAGAACGATGAGAACAACCAAGCTCATTTCACTTATAATGTACCACGTGAAAATCATGCGTAGTTGAATAAATGTAATCTCATAGAACATACCACCTACATAGCATATGATGAGTGGAACCGTCGTTCCACCCAAATTTTTCTCCTACATAAAATATATGATATGATCATTGTTTAGCCAATATGAATGCTAAAAGCAGCCACAATACAGATAACATAGTTAACATAAAATGCAGGCACTTTCTTCATACCGTATACAGTTCCACCAACACAGCAACTTCTATGGAGCAACAACAAATATGAATGTATTACTGTAATTACAAAGTCGTTTTGTATATTCTACATGAAATCCATCTAATCTCCAGCTTCCTATTAGAGGTTTAGGTAACTACAGTGTTGGTCAACAAAGATTCTTCTGGATGCCATTATATTATTCTGTTCAAAGAGATTCTCTCACCTTGTCGAGCAACCCTTTCTAGAGACAGAATTCGTTGGTGATGTCATTATATTATTCTGTTTAAAGGAATTCTATCACCCTGTCGAGCAACCCTTTCTAGAGGAGAAATCACTTGTGGCATTGTCATACCTCCAGAAACAATGATCTCTGCATCATCAACCAAGCATAACTGCATAAGGAAAGAGAAAAAGCTGCCTATACTGAAAACATCAAACAAAGAAGTTCAATTTTCCCACAGGCCCAAACTTCTCATAATAAAATAGCAATGCAAACCTCTAACCACAGAATTAATTAATATCTGTTAGCTTCAAGCAAAGTGCCTACTTATCTAGCTTCCAGACAGATCCTCTGAAGAGTGGCCAGAAGCTAGCTTTAAGAGTGGTTACAATGTCCTACAACATCTTATCTGATAAGAAGATATGTTTTCATGTCTGAATGACCGAGGTTCAACTAATGCTGGCTGGAGAAATACCAATCAAAAATTGCAAAAAGTTGGTGCCTTTTGCATAATTATAAAATTTCAACAAGTTGTAGTGTTTCTAATAATCTACGTGTATTTACAGCTTTTGGTTAACCAAGATTTTGGTAATCTTTAATTGCCAAGGAACTAAGGTTACCGTCTAAATTGTTCAAACATAAATATAAATTTCAACTAAAAAAAATTACGATTGACTATTAAAATAAACAACGAGCCAGCATTCTAAGTCCAAAAATTAAAAATTATTATTATTATTATTATTATAGCTCTGTCTCTGTGTGTGTGTGTGTGTGTGTGTGTGTGTGTAGACATCCTCAGGTACTTTGCATCAGCGAAAAACTACAGAAACAATTTTATACAAATTAAAAGTAAGAAAAAGCTTACAAAAATTGTATTAGTCTGAACAAACCACACTTGGCTCATTACAACCAAAAATAATTGGCACAATAAGAGGCAGCGATAATAAAAATAGAAACCACTAACCTATGCCTTCTCGAATAGACAGATTTGGTCTTATTATCTCTTTAGAGTTAACCAGGAAGATATCACCAATGTATAGATGGTTGGTTGGAACAAACACACTACATAACTCTTCATCTTCATTCTCTCTCTGTGATGAATAGTGTATGAAAATAATCAATGTTAAAGAAAGTTTTGAAACAAAAAACAACAGAAATAGAATCTGTGTGCTTTATGTAACTTTAACCCACCTCTCAGGGCCTCAAGCAGAGTTACTACATATGAGAACTTAATTATTGGAATAACAGTTACAACCATCCTGTTCTAGAACAATTACTTGTTGATTCACATAACATGCCTTACAAAACAAGATGAACATTATTATTATCTTGACCTCAGCTCTTTCCTCTTTGA
This sequence comes from Litchi chinensis, assembly GCA_019925255.1. Lineage (NCBI taxonomy): Eukaryota > Viridiplantae > Streptophyta > Magnoliopsida > Sapindales > Sapindaceae > Litchi > Litchi chinensis. Next base: position 20,391,680 of record CM034471.1, read on the forward strand.
ATCCCTCTGATGTGAAACTAGGGATTGAAGTCACCCAAATGAATAAGATAAATTAGGTGAGAAAAGGGATAACAGAGCTCTTCCCTTTTAAAAAGGGAGATCGGATTAACAAACTCAGTCAATAAAAAGCTAGAATAATGGCAGTTTCCTGCGCATTCTCTAATAGTGACTTATGTGTAAGGCTCGACAAAAATTTTTAAGAAGAAAATTGTACCACATTAACCATAAGTACCTGAAGTATCACTGTTGATGTTATAAAACCGAATGCATATTCACCAATACGAGGATGACGGATAATAGCTACCTCTTTGAAAGCTGTGGTGTTTTGATCTATACAGAAAATTAAGTAATTGTATCAATTTAGAGTTAGTCCATAGACCTGAAATTGAAAATAAAATGACCTAAATATCAACATTTGTGTAGGAAATACAAATGGCTCCTTTACTGTCAATTAATCTTCTCCTTTGTAATTAAAATTTACAGACCTAACAACGGAAAAGAAATTGATAAAATTAAACTGACAATTACCAATCCTATCAGCAACATAGACGTCCGGTCAAATAAAAGATAACTCATATGCATTGCATTACACTATGATAATTACACAGACAATGAGAAGACTATTTTATGATTATCTATAGAAATTAATATTAGTTGTTCATCACAAGGCCCCAAGCATTTGTCAGATTTTCATCTTAAAAAAAAAAATACATAAAATAATTAAAAAAAAAAAAAAAATTTACGCATGCTTGTATAACAAACCATAAAGAACACATTGATACAGTGTAAGTGTCACATTCATCCTGAACAAGGCATGAGTGCTCAAATCACTCCTGCCAAAACAATGAGTATATAAGTACTTATGCATTTAATATCCCTTCAAACAACTAGAGCTGCATGCAAAAAGGGAAAATAACTGATTAGTAATAACCTGGAGATATGGCAGCACTAATTTGCTTGGAAGCTGAATATAAATGCTTAACAAAGGGCATTCGCTTTATGAACCACTCTCCAACCCAGAAAACTGTTGAGCCAACCCATGACGAAACAAAAACACCAACAAGGAAGACAAATACCAGTGATGTGATAAATCCAAGTCCTGCATCATAGACAAAGTGCCTTGAGAATGTTATCACAATACAACATTACCGGCAAAACATGAAAATTATCTCCAGAGCTAGGTATGCTTGTGGGGTAAATTATTATACAACACAGTTTCACACACTCTAAATACTTAACACTCCAAACTAATTGCACAACTAACGCCTGAAATGCAAATCAACAGCCCATTCAGACATTTCGAAAAAAGAAACAGAAATTTCTCCAAAAACCTTCAGAAACCATTTTTCTTGCAGTAACAGGGCACGGAGATTTGTTAACAACGAAGGCAAACTGAAATTGGCAAGTCAAGAATATAGGGAGCATTTTTCATACTACAAACTTCAAACTCCCAAAAACAATTCGAAGTACCAATACTGCAACAGGTTCTCCAAAATTCATTCTTAACACTCCCTATCACAATATCCACAACAACATAGCGCTTACAGCTCCAAGGAATCAATCACAAACCTATATACACCATATAAAAGTCGGAACCCCGTAAAAATTCAAGGCTTTTTCTAGCAACAATATCCAAAGCCTCAAACTAACAGTAATACTAATACCCTCACAGTTAAGACTATCATGACTCATTTCAACAATTCGAAACCCATTCCAAAATGAACAATATAACATATAACGGTACATGCAGAAAATAACTTTATCCATACATCATCAATCCATACCGAAAGGCCACTAGCAACCGGCATTATTATTTATACTCACCGAATATGTTGAAGCCAAGGCGTTGGTATAATGGACTGAAGAAACCATCAACAAATTGAATGAACCACCAAGTGATAAAAAATGTAACTGCCACAGGGAACAGAACTACACTGCAATGCAAAATTTCAAACCAATCCAAATGTCAAGACTTTTAAAACATCAATAAATTTCGAAAATCTCAGCAAGATTATTATTATTATTACTACAATTATTACCATCCAGTCATGAACTTCTTCGACACCCAGCTCTGGAGAACAAAACAGCATGCCTGAACAAAACATCATACACATCTCCATTTTGAGTAAAACCCTAGATATCACAATAATCTCCTATTGTAATTAAAGAAAATCGAGATCTTGTTCTCATACAGACTCGAAACCCTAAAAATGATAACAGAGAATTAAAATGAATGGAGTTTGTTGAGTTTTAGTTAGAAGATCCAGAAAAAAAGGGGTGAGACCTGGCGAGTGGAGGAATTGGAGGAAGAAGGAGGGGACTTGACGGGATCCTCGGGATCTTGCTCACCGTTTTCGGCTTGACTGAGTGGAATGGAGGTTGATTCTTTGTCTTCCGCCATTTCTGCAGAAGGCAAGAGAAAATCGGGAGGGAGAGAAGAGACAGATGGAGACAGACGAAATGAGAATGTGAGAGTGAGACTCACTGAGTCACCGTGAGAGATAAAATGTTTGCTTGTTTATTAAGGTTGGATTGTGATTGGATAATGACACACTGGAGAAGAAACAATTTTCAAGCAATGTACCAAACGAAGACCGTGTGATGTGCTCTATGCTTCTCACTCTTGGTTTATAATTATTAAGAGTCTGACTACGTTGTTATTGATGAGGTGCTCTTACCAATCAATTATATTTATTAAATTAATAATAAGAATAGTTATTAAAACTAATTTAATAGTTATAGTTGACAGATAAAGATTACTCAAATCCAGCACACCAACTGTTGATAAGAGTGGTCGAGGCCTTAAGAAATTAATAAAGGTTCAAATCTCACTCTTATCCTAAAATACAAATTGTGAATAGTTTTTTAATAATTTAATCTCGTTTATAGTAAAACACACGAATTATGGGTAGTTTTTTATGAATTTAATCAACTTTATTATAAAACACACAAAATGTGGATAGTATTCTATGAATTTAATTCCTCTTATTCTAAAACACACAAGCTATGAATAGTTTTTTATGAATTTAATTCATTTATACTAAAACACATAAATTGTTGGTGGTTTCTAATTGTTATACCCGTTTTCTCGACAAAGATAAAAGAGCCGCAAAAGACACAAGAGATGAGCATAGTACCGAGAAGCCCAGCCTTCAGGTTGTTGTGACAAGCCTGTCGGACTCCCGAGCTCACGCCATACCAAGTCTGTCTTAGCACACTTCCAGCCCGTGTTTATACCATAGTCCACCTCAGCTCGCACCAAAAGTTAGGTCGTTGAGCTCGCGCCAGTGGCTGCCTTGAGAAGCCAACACCAAGTCAACCTAATCCCCTAATTTTATGTCGGCACCACCTCAACAGATCCCGATAAGCATTTAATGCGGCGACTATTCATTTATTACAGATGAGACTTCACCTAAAGTATTTAATGATGATGATTTGTAACATGTAAATTATTCCTTTGTATCTCCCCTCCTTTATAAATAGGGAGGATTTTCATTGTAAAAATAAACTGAAGACTAGTATTATCGTCACTCTACCAAAATCAATTCAGAGTGATCCGTGGACGTAGGCGCGCTCGCCGAACCACGTAAAAATTTCTGTCTTTGCATTCTTCTCTCTCCCTTCTTTTATTATTAACCGTTTCTTCTTTATTATTCATCTACATTAAGCAACATTCAATTGTCTTTATTACAACACACCAACCTTAAATAATATTTACTATCATTTATTACACAAATCGCAGTCCGGGCCTTTGAATCTTCACGTCAACCGATTCCTAGCGTCGACACTAATCAATTTAATTCTCATTATTCTTAAATACAAACTGTGGATCGTTTTCAATGAATTTAATCGCTATCCATCACCATAAAAAATAATAATAAAAAATAAAAATTATAGATAGTTTTTATAAATTTAATCCTTATTCCCTCACCAAATAAATGAAATGTGGGTAGTTTTCTATAAATTTAATCTCTCTGCCCTATCAAAAATAAATGTTGTGAGTAATTTTCTATGAATTTAATTATCCTCCTCACCAAAAAAAAAAACAAAAAATTTTTTTTTTTTTTTTTTTTTTTTTTTTTTTTCCCTCTTCATAATAAAAAAAATTTAAAAATATATATGTTGTGGGTCATGGACCTTGGGCCCAAACCAGTCAGTGCACCTCCTAAAATTTTTTAAAAATCGATTAAGTTTACAATATTAATCATTGCATATTTAAATTTGTAAATAAATTATTATATATAGATGTTGAAGCGAATGAGATTATAAAAATAGAAATGTATTGATGATCATTGCATATTTAAATTTGTAAATAAATTATTATATATAGATGTTGAAGTGAATGAGATTATAAAAATAGAAATGTATTGATGACATGTAGTTCGTATTGTCTTTGGCTCTATGGGAGTTTGTATTGTGTGTGGCTTTTTCTTTCTTTTTTTCTTTTTTTTTTTTTTTTTAAACCATGCTACAGTGACTAACCAAACAGACTAATTTTGAAATTTATAATAATTTAACTTCACTATATGTTATTCTTATCGCAAACCATAAACAATTTTACACAACTATCATGAACTATTTTTCTCGTCACAAATTATATCATGTTTATACAAATTATTAACTAATTTTTCTTTAATTTTTCAATTTTTTTTAAATCTCTCTCACGTTTCATTTATTACTTGATGTATGTCGTTGATTTATTTTAAAAAGTTGTCAAACATTTACAATATTTGAAACTTGTTAAGTAATAAATCTTCCAAAACATCAGATTAATGAAGCGACAAAATAACACAAAAATAATAACGAAATAAAAACAAACAAAACAATACACAAAATTTATGTGATTCACTTAAAATAGGTTACATATACGAAGTTGCTGCAGATCTTCACTATAAGAAGAAAAAATAACAAGTGTTTACAAGCACTCAAATCCTCACAACCTAAATCCCAATTACACCCAAAAGAATAACAATTCTCTAATACTTAAGAGAACCTCACTTTTCACTTAAAGAATTACATCATTTTTTTCCTCTCAATTCTAAGATGCACGAAACAATGAAAGGAGAAACCTTCATATAGACACCTTTAGGCTCCTCCTCATTAATTACTATTAATTAATTTCCCTTTTAATCATGAATCAATTGCCTTACATGCACCCTTCAATTTCTCCACTGTCAAAATGAGGAAAGATTAAGTTTCCTTATTTGTCCATTGTCAAAATAGTCAAATTTCCTTATTTTGAAATGCATATCTCAATGCATTAAAATCTTTGATTTTAGGAATTAAATGCATTAAGTTTATAAATTTTAGGAATCCATAATTCCTTGATTTTAGGAATGAGCAAATTATGCAACTGTTGACGTCCGGAAACGGTCAACCAGAGATTCTGGGGCCCAGACGGCGAACTTGGTAATTAATGGTTGGTTGTACTGTGCGAAAGGGGTAGTAAACGGTTAATTAATGAAGTTCTAGGTTGGTGGTAATAAGTTCAGATGAAGGAATGTCGGGTTTTTGGTAGTTGATCAGATTTAATGAGGAGATAAAAGAAGGAAGCAAGTGAAAGAGAGAAGAAACACCAGGATTTTTACGTGGTTCGGTGACTGCACCTACATCCACGGCCATTCTGGAATAATTCCGGCAGAGTGACAGTTCTTTGTATATTCAGCTTGTTTGTACAGTAAAAATGTCTCCCCTCTTTATAGAGGAAGGGAGCTCACAATAAAAAATACAAAAGAATGTTATACAAGCAACTAGCAACGGCTAGTTTCAACTGCTTCTGACATTGTCATGCTGCATTAATTGTGAAGGTAATCATGATTTGCACAGATTTGCATTAATGGTACCTGCAGAAGTCCTTACTTCATTTAATGTTTCTGGGTAATTGTGTAAACAGTTTCCGGCGGAAAATCATGGGAGTTGGTAATTCTGACAGCTTGCTGCACACGGTTTCTCATGAGTAGACTTTCTAGTCAGCCAGGTGTATGCTGGAAAGGAGGTGAGGCGATCTGGAGGTCAGCGCGACCTCGCGAGCTCGCAATTGGTGCGACCCCGCGAGCTCCTCGGGCTGAAAGCATTGGCAGGTGACATGCTGAAGAACTGTTGCTGGCTCGCGATCTGGACGGCCTCATGGTCTGGGCTTGCATCTGCTGGTTCCAACCTTGGGCCTCTTGGGCCCTTGTTCCTGTTCAAATTAAATAGACATGTACTGGCCCAACTGGGCTGGTCCAGAAAATGGGCATAACAACAACCTTTAGAAGTTAGCTTAATGACAAACATAAACAACATTTATCTTTTATTACACCATCATCCCCTGTGCTAACGGTTTCACCAAGTTTGACCATGAGAATAGATGTTTGCCTATCAAAATAGAAGTAAAAGATAAAAATACCCCCATATGATGATTTCAGAAAACTAAAACTGAAAAAAATAATGAAAATATCTCTAAAAACCAAAAAAGTGATATTTGCACATTAATTTTAGAAAACCAAAACTAAAAAAAATAAAATAAAATGGCAATAAAGTAAAAAAAAATGGATGGAGATCTAATCTCTATCATCCAAACACAAAGTCAACAACATCACCCACCACATTCGTCTCTCTTTCCCTTCCAATCTCCAAACTTAACATCAATCCATAATCGTCTAAAAAAAAAAAAAACACACACACACACACACGCACGCACACAAAGAGAAGAGAAGTCAGATAAGAGAAACCAAAAAAAATTAAAGCCGCCATCGATTCATTATCTTGAACCCAAATGATCATCTTCATCTGGGTTCAATAAAGAACCTCAACTAGGTGGTTTTGCTAGCTCCATTGACACCTGAACACACATTCGAACCATCATCTCCAATGTTGAAGCTCTTTTTGTCCTTTTGTCTCTCAAACCCATTGTTGGAATCTGATGAAAACAACGATTCGATATCGTTTTCTATCTCGAAGAATGATTTCTTCTCTACTGTGGTGATGGTGGAAAGTTGAGAGATGACTTTACAACATCATTTACGAGTGGAGAAGATGGAGAAAAAGGTTTAAGAGAGGAGAACAGGTGAAAAGAGTTAAAGAAGGAAGAGCGAAAGTAGGGATGGTGGAGGTTGATGGCCAAGTCCATATTTGGTTGTCGATAAAATATGGGAAAATTTTGATGGGTTGAAAGAAGAAGTGAATATTTCTTGTTAGAGAAAACAAAGAGTGGCTCAATGTGAAAATCAAAACTCAACCTTAATTTAATTTTATTTTTAAATATATTTTTGTTTTCTTTTTTTTTTTGTTTTTACATTTTTATTTCATAATTTTTAAAATTTTAAATTATTTCGATTTCAAATATATATATTTTTTAACTAGATCTCCTAGACGGTAGAGATCCAAACAACCATCAAATGATATAATTTTTAAAGGAAAAATAAAAAATAATTGAAAACGACCATAATACTCTTAATGAAGTTAACTATGATGATCAACTGAGATCAAACCATTAGTACAGCGAATGCTGCTATAATAAAATGCAAATGTTGTTTCCGCTTGTCATTGGATTGACTTTAAAAAAGTTCTGTGTAATTTGTTCTCTTTTAGGAATCCATTCCTTTTTAGGAATCCAACAATCTCCAACTTAAAAACTTATTCGGTCATGTCTTTATAAGATCAATCCAATAGTCCATAGCTTCAGTTTGTTAATCATCACCATCTTCATTAGCATATCTGTAGGGTTTTTATTTCCACCAATCTTCTCAAGTCTTAAAGTTTTGTCTTCCAAAAGAGATCGAATAAAATGGTACTTCATTTGAATATTCTTCATTCTGGCATAGAAAGATAGATTCTTTGTTAAATAAGTTGCACTTTGACTGTCAGAATAAATAACATTATCGTCATGTTTCTTTCTTAGTTCATATAAGAAATCTTAAAGCTAAATCATCTCTTTACTAGCTTTTATAGCTAAAATGTATTCTGTCTGAACAGTGGAGAGAGCTATAACTTTCTACAGTTGAGAAACCCAGATCAACGTAGTTCTTTTAAGAGTATACACATAATTCGTAATGCTCCTTCTATTGTGAACATCTCCAGCTAGGTCAACATCAACAAAGCCTTTTAATTTCATATCTCCACTTTTAAAACAAAATACTATTTTTGTGGTACTTCGTAGATTTCTAAAGATCCATTTAACTGTTTCCCAGTGCATCTTACTAAAATTGTTCAGATACCTTCTTACCACTTCTACTGCTTATTTAATATTTGGTTTGATACAAACCATGATATATATCAAACTTCTAATGGTTGAGGTGTATAAGGAATTTTATTCATGTAATCATGTTCTTCTTTAGTCTTTGGTGAATTGTCTTTAGAAAGTTTAAAATGCATACCTAAATAAGTGCTCATTGGTTTAGCATTCTGCATTTTAAATCTGGAAAGTACTTAATTGACATATTTTGCATGTAACAACATCAAAGTTCATGTTGCTCTGTCTCTTATAATCCTCATTTCAAGAATCTACTTCGCAACGCCAAAATCTTTCATTACAAATTGCTTGGGTAATTCCCGTTTTAAATTATTTATCTCTTGCATATCAGAACTTGCAATAAGAATATCATTTACATACAAAAGAAAATTGATAAAGTTATTATCAAACAACTTAATATAATAACAATAATCTGCTAACATCATGTGAAACCCCTGCTATCCATGAAGCTATCGAACTTCTTATATCATTGTCTTGGAGCTTGTTTCAAACTATACAAACTCTTCTTTAGCTTGCATGCTCTGTTTTCTTTGCCTACCATCATACAACTTTCTGGTTGCTTCATATAAATCTCTTTCTTCAAATCGTCATCAAGGGATACTGTTTTTACATCTAATTGCTTAAGATGTAAATTCTCAAGAACTACTATCTTTAGCATTAACCTGGTCGTTATTAGTTTCATTATCAGAAAGAAAATCTCGTTGTAATTGATACCTGCTTCCTGCTGAAATCGTTTGACTATTAGCCGAACTCTGTAATATTTGCATCCATCATATTCTTCATTAATCATAAAAGCTAATTTGTTATGTAAAGCTTTCCTCTCTTCCAGTAGTTCAATCAGTTCCTATGTTCGATTTGACATTAGTAAGTCCATCTCATCTTTCATGGAGGGCTCATGCTTGATCAAATCTTCAACTTAAACTACTTCATCATAATACTTTAGTTCTCCATTGTTAGTCAATAGCAAATAATGCAAATCAAGTGAATAGTATTATACCAATTTAAGAGTTTTATAGGAGCGTCTCACTTCCGCTACTGGAGTATGTGGTTCTTCTTGAAAGACTTTCTTTTCAAGACTTTGTCGGTCTCCTGATTGGACTTTATTCTCAGAGTCCTTCTTGAACTCAACAATTCCTTTCTTTCATTTTCAACTTTTGTGTTGACAGATTATATAGATAATCTATCATTGTACGTTGCTTTGTCACTGAAAATGACATCCTTACTTCTGAATATTTTTTTTATTTTCTGTTGACGTCCGGAAACGGTCAACTGGATGATCCAAAGCCCAATATCTGCAACCAGAAAGCACACCAAAGAGAGGAGAGAGGAAGAACAAGAGATAGAACACTAAGATTTTTTACGTGGTTCGGCCAAAAATGATGCCTACATCCACGAGTCACTCTCAATGTTTTTGTGCTTTTTTAGAGTGACTGTTCTACTAAATTTTTTCATCCTCTTTACAATGAATTTCCCTCTCTATTTATAAAGAATGAGGGATTATAATAGAGTGAAGTACACGTAAAGAAATTAACTACTCTGACATAGTATTTATTACACTGACTAACAACTCTGTCATAGTCATACTGCATTAATTGCTCCTCGGGATCTAAAATAATATAGAGCTCGCTGGTACGAGACCTGAGAGCTGAGAGCTGAGGAGCTGGAGCTGGAGCGAGCTGAGCTAGCTGAGAGCTGGAGCTGGAGCTGCGAGCTGAGAGTTGAGAGCTGAGGAGCTGGAGCTGTGAGCTGAGCTAGCTAAGAGCTGAGGAGCTGAGCTGGAGCTGCGAGCTGCGAGCTGCGAGCTCGAGCTCGAGCTCGCGACCTGTGACCTGGATGTTGAGGAGCTGAGGAGCTGGAGCTGAGCTGCGAGCTGAGCTAGCTAAGAGCTGAGGAGCTGGAGCTGCGAGCTGAGCTGAGAGCTGAGGAGCTGAGAGCTGAGAGCTGGAGCTGCGAGCTGAGCTAGCTAAGAGCTGAGGAGCTGGAGCTGCGAGCTGAGCTGAGCTAGCTGAGAGCTGCGAGCTCGAGCTGAGCTGAGGAGCTGGATGCTGAGCTAGCTGAGAGCTGCGAGCTCACGAGCTGAGGAGCTGGGAGTTGCAACCTGAAGGCTGAGGAGCTGAAAGCTAGGCCAGCCTATTTGATTGGTTTTTTGGGCTTTTACCAGCCCATTTTTGCAGTCCCAAAAATAGGTATAACATAAGCCCCCCAGCTCCTAGTGCGATTTTCGGACTGGGAGCTCGAGCTCACTGGTAAAAGCTGATGTATCTTATTCTGCCTTGACATTTTCTCAGATTTCGTCCCATCTTGTGGTGACTCTACTGAAGCTGTTGAGCTTGATATATTTTCTGAGGCCTTTTATGATTGTCCTTTGTTCCCCTGGTTTTTCCTGCGAACAGAAAATCTAGATGATCAATGTGTTAATTAATGTATTGCTCAAGGGTAAAAACACCTTATGAGAGCTTTGGGAGGTCGTTTTGACCATCACGAGTTGTGGTTCCAGACCATAGTTTGATTCAGGAACTCAGCCAGCATAATATATTAATATTGCTGCGAGCTATACAGGGGATCAGAACCTCGCCTATCATAACAATTTGTCCAACTATGCAGGGGGTTGTGACCTCAGCTAACAGCGCTGGCTATCTCCAGTGGATCAAAGCCTCAGCTAAGATAGCGAGCTGTTCAGTAGGTTGTAACCTCTCCTACCATAGTGACGCACTTTTGCGATTCATCCAGTAGGTCGACCTCAGCTAACAGGTTTTTAGCTAGCTATCTCCAGTGGATCAAAGCCTCAGCTAAGATAGCGAGCTAGTGAGCTGTCCAGAGGGCTACGACCTCAGCTAACAGGTCGCGTAAGCACTTTTACATGGCATGATTTTAAGAAATCAATAAAGCAACTGAAAATATAAAGTACTGAAGAAAGTTCATATCTTCTATTGATTTCTTAAGTTAAATTACAAATTAAGTACATGACCTGTTAAGAGCAGCTACAATATGGATGCACTGGGGGTTCATGTCTAGCTTGGGAGCCTACTGGGGCTGCTGCTACGCACCACATATTCTCCTAGACGGCCTTGTTTGATCAGGTCCTCGATAGCATCTTTTAGCTTCCAGCAATCTGAAGTATTGTGCCCAATCTCATCATGATAGGCACAAAACTTGTTCTTGTTTCTGAACTTAGCAGGAGTCTTTATGGGGTTAGGCTTCCCAAAGTCTTCTCTACCCCTTTCCGTTGCAAAGATACTGTCTTGCGTATCTGACAAGATGCTGTAGCTTTCATGGCGACCTTGATGCTGAGGTTGCTCGGTTCTGAGCTCGTTTCTGGTCTTTTTGGTGACCTGGTGCCTTGAGCTCCTATTCTGACCTTCACTTTCGTCCTCACTATTACTTCTTTTCTTCAGCTGGTTGGGACTGATTGGTTCATCCACTTGGTCAGACTTTCTAGGGCCGAATGCTTCTTCCCATCTAATCTCCCTTGCAGCTCGTTCATAGAATTCACCTAGGTCCTTTACTGGGGATTTATATATGCTCTCATAGAGCTTTCCATTCTTGGGAAGACCAGCTGAGATCGCAGTTAGGATACTATCATCTGAGGGATTCTCTACGTTAGCGACCTCATGCCTGAACCTAGTAATATAATTTTTCAAAGACTCGCCCTGTCGTTGAAAGACTGTAGCGAGGTGGCAGGGTGGTGCGAGCTGTTTTTTTAAAGCCTGGTACTGGCTGATGAATCTTTGCTGACATTCCTCCCAACTGTTTATGCTGCGAGCTGGAAGACGCTTGAACCAAGCTCGCGGAACATCGCCCAAAGTGGCTGGAAAGACACGGCATTTCACCAAGGGGCTGGACGTCTGAAGATTCATTTGGATATTGAATGCGTCTAGATGATCGTAAGGGTCGCTGTCCCCATTGTAAGGTGAAATGTTGGGGAGTTTGAACCTGAGAGGGAGAGGTTGTAGCTCGATCTTCCTAGTGAGAGGGGTGCTTTCCTCATACTGCTCTTTCAGATCCTGGGGTCCAGGTTGCTCCTCCAGCTGCTGAACCCTTTGAAGGAGCTCTTCTATTGCTGGGTTCTGAGGGTTATAGCCTCCCTCGAACTCACGACCTTGAGAGCTGTGATCTGAGGTACTTTCCAGATGAGACCTTCGTGAGCTCCTAGCTCCACGAGCTCGGCGACCTTCAGTTCTTGAATGCGAGCTGGAGGAATGAACTGAGTTGGTAGGTCGTGGCTGATCTCTGAGTTCTCTTTCAGAAGTTGGTGCTTGGGCTTGTACCAGCGCCCTGATTGCCTCAGCCAGTTGCTGTACTGTGCCCTCTAATGCTTCCTGCCTTTGATGCCATACATGTAGCCCTCCAACCATAGGGTTCAATGGTGTTGGCTGGTGAGAAGTTGGTGGAGGCACACCTATAGCAACACCTGTCATGGGGGCATGAGATGTACCTGATATGGGCACAGCAGTTTTCTCTCAGTTGAAAATCATGCTCTTGCTGATCTGCTTGCCTTTCAGGTGGATTAGCTGTCGGGTCTGAACTTCTGATTGTTCTTCCTTTCGCCATGGTTGCTGAAAATTTAATATTGCAGTCTAGGCCCTCCTTCTAGCGCCAAAAGATGTTGACGTCCGAAAACGGTCAACTGGATGATCCAAAGCCCAATATCTGCAACCAGAAAGCACACCAAAGAGAGGAGAGAGGAAGAACAAGAGATAGAACACTAAGATTTTTTACGTGGTTCGGCCAAAAATGATGCCTACATCCACGAGTCACTCTCAATGTTTTTGTGCTTTTTTAGAGTGACTGTTCTACTAAATTTTTTCCATCCTCTTTACAATGAATTTCCCTCTCTATTTATAAAGAATGAGGGATTATAATAGAGTGAAGTACACGTAAAGAAATTAACTACTCTGACATAGCATTTATTACACTGACTAACAACTCTGTCATAGTCATACTGCATTAATTGCTCCTCGGGATCTAGAATAATATAGAGCTCGCTGGTACGAGACCTGAGAGCTGAGAGCTGAGGAGCTGGAGCTGCGAGCTGAGCTAGCTGAGAGCTGAGAGCTGGAGCTGCGAGCTGAGCTAGTTGAGAGCTGAGAGCTGGAGCTGCGAGCTGAGCTGAGCTAGCTGAGAGCTGAGGAGCTGGAGCTGCGAGCTGCGAGCTCGAGCTCGCGAGCTCGCGACCTGTGACCTGGATGTTGAGGAGTTGAGGAGCTGGAGCTGCGAGCTGAGCTAGCTAAGAGTTGAGGAGCTGGAGCTGCGAGCTGAGCTAGTTGAGAGCTGAGGAGCTGGAGCTGCGAGCTGAGCTAGCTAAGAGCTGAGGAGTTGGAGCTGCGAGCTGAGCTAGTTGAGAGCTGCGAGCTCACGAGCTGAGAAGCTGAGAGCTGGATGCTGAGCTAGCTGAGAGCTGCGAGCTCACGAGCTGAGGAGCTGGGAGTTGCAACCTGAAGGCTGAGGAGCTGAAAGCTAGGCCAGCCTATTTGATTGGTTCTTTGGGCTTTTACCAGCCCATTTTTGCAGTCCCAAAAATAGGTATAACATTTTCAAAATCTCAAAATTGATAATCAAACCCATCAATGTTACAACCAATGAAAGCACATTTCTTAGACTTTGGGTTGAGCTTGCTTATTTTAGATGAGTCGATATAAACATAAGAAATACAATTGAATACTCTTAAATGGCAAAAATTTACCTCATTACTGGTCCATACTTCTGCAAGTAACTTCTTTTGAGTGGGATTGAGGATCCACCGTTGATAAGATAAGTCGTTGTACTAACATCTTCAACCTATAACATATTGGGTATCTCTATGTGTATTCTTATACTTCTAGCACATTCATTCAAAGTTCTATTTATACACTTTGATACACCCTTCTGTTAAGATGTCTTTGGTGCAGTCTTTTCCAATTTAAATCCTTAAGTTTCTCATCCTTACTCTCCTCTATTATCAGACTTTAACTATTTTATTTTCAAGCCCGTCTCGTTCTTTACCATTACTTTCCATTTTTTGAAAACATCACAAACCTTAGATTTCTTTTTTGAAAATAAACCTATAACTTCATTGTAGAGTCATCAATGAAAGTGACATAATACAATGAGCCTCCAATGGATGAAACTGGTGATGGTTCTCACACATATGTGTGAAGCAACTTTAATTTCTTTGCTTTGGGTGACGTGTCAATCTTTCATAAGTTGACCCTTGTTCAGTTTGTCGAAAATGCAATCCTTAGATAGACTGATATCTATAGACTTTAGATCTGACAGCTTCATCTTCAAAACAAGAACCTTCAATCCTATTTTGCTCATATGACCGAGTCTTTGGTGATAGATTTTTGACTTGTCATCTGATTCCACAATTGCTACGATATTCGTGGTAGAAGTAATATAGAGAGTACCATTTTTCTTTCCATAAGTTATGACCATAACTTTTTTGGTGATCTTTCATTCACTACCTATAAAGGTTGAACAATAACATTCTTGATTAAGTTGACCCAGTGAGATTAAATTCCTTTTTTCTTTTCAAACCAGGAATAAATCTCACATCCTTTAACTTCTATATAATTCGATTTAACAACTTCAGTTAGATATCATGTTTCCTCATAATCTTCAAAGTCTCATCATATCAGCCAAATGAACCTTCCTGAAATCACCACGCACATAATTTTTTATGATTTCTCGATGCGAGGTGCAATGAAATGATGTCTTAGAATCCAGGATTCAATTTGACTATTGACACTTAGAATTAGAGCATCTTCATTATCTTTGGCCACATTTATGAATTTTTTTACACTGCCATTATTTCTTTTTAGTGCTCTATATCTTCCTTTAAATAATTGTTCTTGTTGCAGCTTTAGTAATTGTACTCGTTGTTTCTAGATCTAGATTTACTCCATCTTGATTTTGATATTTTTTTATTTGAGTTTCTGTTATTGGATCTACCTTTAGATTTAGTGTTGAAAGTAGAATTTGATGTTTCTCCTTATTCTCTCCTGCATATATTTTCACTTAAAATTAGGTCTTGAACATCTTTATATATCATTTTACTACTCCCAAAAAAATTACTCATTGTCGTCACCATCACATTCTAACTTTCCGATGAAGTGGATAAAATGATTAATACTTGAACTTTGTCATCGAATATGATTTCCATCGAACTTATTTGTGTTGTGATCGTACTAAATTTGTTAATGTGAGTTACTGCTCATACGCCTTCTGTAATTCACAAATTGAACAATCATCTCATCAAATGCACTTTATTTGAAGCGAAATGGCTTTTCATACATGTAGGAGAGAGTTGCCATAAGACTTGTCGTGGTCTTCTCCTTCACTTATTGAAAGCAACATTGTGAGATAACGTCAACTAAGTAACACCAAGATTCTGCTTGTCAAGTAGAGCCCTGTTATGCCTATTTTTTGGGACTGCAAAAATGGGCTGGTAAAAAACCCATAGAATCAATCCAATAAACTGACCCAGCTCGCAGCTCTCAGCTAGCTCAGCATTCAGCTCTCAGCTAGCTCCCAGCTCGCAGCTCTCAGCTAGCTCAGCATTCAGCTCTCAGCTAGCTCAACATTCAGCTCTCAGCTCGCAGGTCCAGCTCGCAGCTCTCAGCTCAGCTCAGCATTCAGCTCTCAGCTCTCAGCTCAGCTCCCAGCTCCCAGCTCTCAGCTAACTCAGCATTTAGCTCTCAGCTAGTTCAGCATTCAGCTCTCAGCTAGCTCCCAGCTCGCAGCTCTCAGCTAGCTCAGCATTCAGCTCTCAGCTAGCTCAACATTTAGCTCTCAGCTCGCAGGTCGCAGGTCCCAGCTCGCAGCTCTCAGCTAGCTCAGCATTCAACTCTCAGCTAGTTCCCAGCTCGCAGCTCTCAGCTAGCTCAGCATTCAGCTCTCAGCTAGCTCAACATTCAGCTCTCAGCTAGCTCAACATTCAGCTCTCAGCTCGCAGGTCGCAGGTCCCAGCTCGCAGCTCTCAGCTAGCTCAGCATTCAACTCTCAGCTAGTTCCCAGCTCGCAGCTCTCAGCTAGCTCAGCATTCAGCTCTCAGCTAGCTCAACATTCAGCTCTCAGCTAGCTCCCGGCTCGCAGCTCTCAGCTAGCTCAACATTCAGCTCTCAGCTAGCTCCCAGCTCGCAGCTCTCAGCTAGCTCAGCATTCAGCTCTCAGCTAGCTAGTCAACATTACTCAGCTCACTTTATGTGCAGCTTGTTACTTAGAGCGCAATTAATGCAGTATCTCCCAGAACATGCAGTTACCTAATCAAATAATAATTCTCTCTCCAGATATGGAAGTTAATTCAAATTCAAATTCAAGTCAACATTATCTCGGATTTTAAGGAGCAGTTTCATGATATTATTCCAACCGAATAGGAATTGTAATTAATTTATGATTCCCTTCCTGATTTTTCTGATTTTATTTAAATCATTAGGAAAGTGTAATTAATGATTCTCTTCCTATTTCATTATTTCTTGAATTGTAACGGTACTTCTCCTATAAATAGGGGTTAAAAACCATTGTAAAAGATATGCTTGAATAACATACTGTCACTCTGCAGAATTTGAGAGAAAGACAGTCGTGGACGTAGGCTCTTTATTGCTGAACCACGTTAAAAGTGCTTGGTCTCCTTGTTTGGTTCTTGACCCTTCATTATTCTTTTCTAGATTTCTGTGTTTTCTCACATTGATTACAGGTATTGGGCATTGATTACTCGTCGACTGAAAATCAACGTCGACATTTTGGCACTAGAAGGAGGGCCCAGACTGCAATCTATTCTATTTCAAGTTTTTAACTTTCAGACATGGCAAGAACCAAACAAACTAAATACATAGGCTTACAGGCTGATCAAGCAGAGAGCCAGACCAGTCAGCATCAGCGCGATATGCAGCAGATGGAGGACGCACCTATACATGCAACAGGCCCATCGTATGGTCAGGCAGTAGGTGCTGCAACAGGCATGCCACCCTTACCCCCTCGCCAATCTGTTCCAGGCGCTCCAATTGAGGTGCAACAAGCGTGGTACCAAAGGCAGGAAGCGTTGGAGCTCACAGTTCAACAACTCGCAGATGCTGTCAATTCGTTAGTGAAGGCTCAAGCGCAGAACGCGCCCAGAGATGAGGTTGAGGCTCAAAGGCAGGAATTTCCGCAGCATGGAATACAAGGTCTAGAAAGGCCAGTTAGAGAGGTGCAGCTACCTACGGGTTCAGCTCGTTCCTCTAATGTACGTTCTAGAGCCGGAGGTCGCCCTGTTCGCGATGAAAGAGAAGTTGCACGCCCTGCAAGCTTGATGATAAGGGTAAGCCAGGATGGAAGCAGGCGAGTAGAAGCTGATTATGATAGAGCCCGAATTGAAGCTCAGTACGCAGACGAGGTGGAGGAGCTTCTTCAAAGGGTCCAACAGCTTGAGGCGCGACCTGATGCTCAACGCCTGCGTGAGCACTACGGACAGAGGACTCCGTTTACGAGGGAGATTGAAACGCAGCCTCTCCCTCACAGATTCAAGGTACCAAGCATTCAGCAGTACAAGGGTGATACTGACCCTTATGATCACCTCGATGCCTTTAATGTCCAGATGGATTTACAGACGTCCAATCCCTTAGTGAAATGTCGTGTTTTTCCGGCCACTTTGGGCGACGTTCCACGAACTTGGTTCAAAAGTCTTCCAGCTCGCAGTATAGGTAGTTGGGAGGAATGTCAACAAAAATTCATCAGCCAGTACCGGGCTCTGAAGAGGCAGCTCGCACCGCCCTGTCACCTCGCTACAATCTTTCAACAACAGAACGAGTCCTTGAAGGACTACATTACCAGGTTCAGACATGAGGTCACTAATGTGGAGAATCCCTCAGATGAAAGCATCTTAACTGCAATCTCAGCTGGGCTTCGCAAGGATGGGAAACTCTACGAAAGTATCTACAAATCTCCAGTAAGAGACTTGGGCGAGTTCTACGAGCGAGCTGCCAAGGAAGTTAGATGGGAGGAAACTTTCAACCCCAAAAAGTCTAACCAAATGAATGAATTGGGCAGTTCCAACCAGCTGAAGAAAAGAAGCAATGGGGAGAATGGAGGTCAGAATAATGATGCAAACAGTCAGGTCGCTAAGAAAGCTAAGAATGAACCCAGAAATGAGCGACCTCAGCATCAGGGTCGTCATGATACCTATAGCACTCTATCAGATACACAAGATAAGATATTTGCAACAGAGAGAGAAAGGGAGGACTTTGGGAAACCCAATCCCATGAAGACTCCTGCCAGGTTCAGAAATAAAAGCAGGTTTTGTGATTATCATGATGAATTCGGGCACAATACTTCACAATGCCGGGAGCTAAAGGACGTCATTGAGGACTTAGTCAAAAAAGGTCGTTTGAGAGATTATGTGATTCAACCAGCAAGTTCACAACCTCAACAACCTTTATAGCCAGTATAATTGCAGCCCCAATGAGGTCCTAAAAGAGATATAAAACTCACAATACATTCATATCGCAGTTGCAGCCAATAGGTGATGTCTCTAACTTGTAATTCAATATCTAAAATTAATAAAAGTTATGAATTTCCCTTGTTATGGCCAGCGACCTCTTCACCAATAAACTGTTAGCTGAGGTTTTAACCCTCTGGACAGCTTAATAAATTTAGCTGTTAGCTGAGGTCTCAACCCTCTGGACAGCTCTATTAAATATGCTGTTAGCTGAGGTTTTAACCCTCTGGACAGCTCAATAAATTTAGCTGTTAGCTGAGGTCTCAACCCTCTGGACGGCTCTATTAAATATGCAGTTGGCTGAGGTTTTAACCCTCTGGACAGCTCAATAAATTTAGTTGTTAGCTGAGGTCTCAACCCTCTGGACAGCTCTATTAAATATGCTGTTAGCTGAGGTTTTAACCCTCTGGACAGCTCAATAAATTTAGCTGTTAGCTGAGGTCTCAACCCTCTGGACAGCTCTATTAAATATGTTGTTAGCTGAGGTCTCAACCCTCTGGACAGCTTTATTAAATATGTTGTTAGCTGAGGTCTCAACCCTCTGGACAGCTCTATTAAATATGTTGTTAGCTGAGGTCTCAACCCTCTGAACAGCGCTACTCAACAGCTTCAGCTAGCTACTCAGCAACTTCAGCTAGCTACTCAGCAATTTCAGCTAGCTATTCAGCAGCTTCAACTCGCTACTCAGTATTCATCAACCTGACTCAAAGGACTTGCTCTATTCTTTATGATCTCTCAAACTCCACTATCGTGAACGAGAGCTTGTCAGACAACTTGTTCAGCTCTTTCTTCTCCTCGAAGACTTGAACCTCTAATCGCTTCATCGCTCTTATAGTGGTCTGAAATGCAACAAATAAACACTTGACCAAGAATAGTCTCCATGAGTCAAGTAATGGGAAAGAACCTGAAAAGGCAGCATAGTAGATAGTAACACATTGGCTTTTACCAGCGGACTTTAGCTCTCAGTCCGAAGATCGCACTAAGAGCTGGGGGGCTTATGTTATGCCTATTTTTTGGGACTGCAAAAATGGGCTGGTAAAAAACCCATAGAACCAATCCAATAAACTGACCCAGCTCGCAGCTCTCAGCTAGCTCAGCATTCAGCTCTCAGCTAGCTCCCAGCTCGCAGCTCTCAGCTAGCTCAGCATTCAGCTCTCAGCTAGCTCAACATTCAGCTCTCAGCTCGCAGGTCGCGGGTCCCAGCTCGCAGCTCTCAGCTAGCTCAGCATTCAGCTCTCAACTAGCTCCCAGCTCTCAGCTCTCAGTTAACTCAGCATTTAGCTCTCAGCTAGCTCAGCATTCAGCTCTCAGCTAGCTCCCAGCTCGCAGCTCTCAGCTAGCTCAGCATTCAGCTCTCAGCTAGCTCAGCATTCAGCTCTCAGCTCTCAGCTCGCAGCTCTCAGCTCGCAGCTCCAGCTCGCAGCTCTCAGCTAGCTCAGCATTCAGCTCTCAGCTCTAGCTCTCAGCTCTCAGCTCGCAGCTCTCAGCTAGCTCAGCTTCAGCTCTCAGCTAGCTCAACATTCAGCTCTCAGCTAGCTCAACATTCAGCTCTCAGCTTCAGCTCTCAGCTCGCAGCTCTCAGCTCAGCTCCCAGCTCGCAGCTCTCAGCTAGCTCAGCATTCAACTCTCAGCTAGTTCCCAGCTCGCAGCTCTCAGCTAGCTCAGCATTCAGCTCTCAGCTAGCTCAACATTCAGCTCTCAGCTAGCTCCCAGCTCGCAGCTCTCAGCTAGCCCAGCATTCAGCTCTCAGCTAGCTAGTCAACATTACTCAGCTCACTTTATGTGCAGCTTGTTACTTAGAGCGCAATTAATGCAGTATCTCCCAGAACAGGCAGTTACCTAATCAAATAATAATTCTCTCTCCAGATATGGAAGTTAATTCAAATTCAAATTCAAGTCAACATTATCTCGGATTTTAAGGAGCAGTTTCCTGATATTATTCCAACCGAATAGGAATTGTAATTAATTTATGATTCCCTTCCTGATTTTTCTGATTTTATTTAAATCATTAGGAAAGTGTAATTAATGATTCTCTTCCTATTTCATTATTTCTTGAATTGTAACGGTACTTCCCTATAAATAGGGGTTAAAACCATTGTAAAAGATATGCTTGAATAACATACTGTCACTCTGCAGAATTTGAGAGAAAGACAGTCGTGGACGTAGGCTCTTTATTGCTGAACCACGTTAAAAGTGCTTGGTCTCCTTGTTTGGTTCTTGACCCTTCATTATTCTTTTCTAGATTTCTGTGTTTTCTCACATTGATTGCAGGTATTGGGCATTGATTACTCGTCGACTGAAAATCAACGTCGACAAGCCCAATCCTCATCCTTCATATATATTAGCTTGTTCCCCAAAAGATGCAAATGCATGCCCTTCTCATATAAATAATCTTTTATCTGCATCTTCCATTAGCCAAATCTTCACCATCGAACTTCTCAATTTTGGTGCTCTTTTCTTCGTCTACTTCTATATCTCCCGCTCAGATCTGGTTCCACAGGACTTCTACAAAAGATTATAAAAAATTTCACTCGAAGCTTCAAAACACTAAGAAAGTTCCAAGGTAATACTAGAGGGGTCACAACAGTCCTACCTAAAATCTAGCCTCCTTAAATAGAACTTTAAGAAATTTTCTAGGAAAAACTGAAGAGGTTTGTTGGTTAATTTTTTAACAAACCAATTTATTAAAATTTTACGAGTGCATAAATCGTTTAATTGAATACAATGACAAGCAAAAGCCAATCCCACAAGGAGTTATTATCTTAATTTTAATTCTAGGTTCATTTAAAACAATTAAATTAAATGAAAGCAGTTGTCGGAATTTGGTTTGAAACTTAAAGTCAAGTTGCAATAAGAAAACTAAATTGAATAAGGACAATCAATTGAGAAAAACTTAACTAGGACATCCTATTCATCAATAAATAATCCTTTAATCTATGAATGAATTAATGTCATATAAATATATTAATGAACGATGAAGACATTCACGATAAGGTAATAGTCATACTGTATATCATCTTAATTCTTCCTTAGTTAATATGCAAGTCACACGGTATCTACGTAAATACGTGTATTTTTAATTATAAACTAGCGTGGTGTCTACTTAAATTTAATAACAAGAATCCATTAAGTATTAAAAGAATATGAATATCACACAAATCTTAGAACATAGTGTCTATCTTAGGTATTTATGAATTAATGCCCCTCAATTGGTTTGTAAGCAATTGATTGTTGCAAAACTAAAAATATTCTCGTTAGGTGTGCGGTTTATATTTTTACAATATAATCCTAAAATCATGCTCTTAAGATAACTAATCAAATAAACAAAATAAATAGGATACAATTTAAACTAGAGACATTAATTTTATCACACAAAAATAAATACTTTATTAAAAATAATAATAGATTGAATTCATGTTTAAGACTTCAGGTTAGCCCTACCTAATAAGAAAATTACCCACACATGACTCTTAAAAAAAACATAAAAATAAAATAAAAATACCTAGAAAATAATAAACTGAAGAGCAGCTGCAGGCCATGTCTCTTATCCTTCTCTCTTCTGACATGTGTCTTAATTGTGTAGAGAGGATTTCTATTTATAAGAGTGAGAGGTCGACAATAAGTGATTTTTTGGCACGAAAGTCAATCTTGAACAAAAACTAAAAATTGTGCAAAATTGGGTGTCGTAACTTCCTTCCTTACGATTGCATCATGTGACAGCGTTGCAACTTGTTATCGCGACTTTTGAACCTGTGATTCCAGCCTGCAACTCCTTCGCAACTTGTTGTCATGACTTGGATCATACGATTCTACCTTATGACTCATCTAACGCAGGATATTGTTATAGCTTACTCACAATTCAATCCTGCGACTCCTTCAAGTGACTAATTAATGTGTTGCAACCCTTTTTGACACGCATTTGATTGGCTAAATACATGATCAACCCCTTAAACTTCTGCTAATCCTCTTAAACTTCATTAATCTTTAGAATTTAAGATTAAGCCCATGATTTTAAAATCTTCCAAGCATGCGGTCTCGAGCCTTTTGGCACAAAACCTTTACTACCACCCCAAATTCCTTTAATTTTTTTTTTTTAATTTCATTTCGACATGATTGTCGCACCGTGAGTTCTTTAGACCAGATCTCCAGTTTTTCTCCACTGAAATTTATTCCAAAAATTTGTCAATTCTATTCTTCTCTCCTCAAAACCTAAATTTAAACACAAAAATACAAAACAAAATAAAAGCATCAATTTCAATCGAAAACATAACATAAATGATAAGTAAAATAGGTAAAAAATAATGATAATTATTGACCTAACAATGTCACAACGGTCTCACTTAAAATCTAGTATCATTTGAGAAAAATTCCTTAGGTTCCCAACAAGCTCCTAGGACATAGTAGAATCAGATTGTGATACCAATTATTAAGAAATAAACCTTCCAAAATATCATATTAATGAAGTGATAAAATAATGTAGAAATAATAACAAAATAAAAATAGGCAAAACAACATTCAAAATTTACGTGGTTCACCCTGTAGATCTTTACTATAGAAAGAAAAAATAACAACAAGTATTTACAAACACTCAAACCCTCTCCACCTAGATCTCAATTATACTCGAGAGAATAACAATTCTCTAACATTCAAGAGAACCTCACTTTTCACTCAAAAAGTTACACCACTATTTTTCTCTTAATTCTGGGATGCATAAAACAATAAAAGTAAAGGCCATTAGAGCATCTCTAATACTCTCATAAATTGTGTTTTTAAAATAAAGTTCACGTCATCAATATTAAAGGATTTGCTTCCTATATGGTATAAATATCATTTGATAATATTAAAAGATTTGTTTCCTACATGGTATAAATATCATTTGATAGATAAAAAAATTAAAAATTATTCTTCAATGTTTGCATGTATTTCTATTTAATGATTCCATGTTTTTCCATTTATGTTTTTTTATTTGTATAATTAAATTTAAAAATTAGAATTAAATAATTATCGACTTACTAAGATAACTGTCTAACAAATGTTTTAAAAATAAATAGTCATATTGATAATGTCTTTTTTTTTTTTTTTGTTATCTCAGCTTGACATTGATAAGTGATAATTGTATTAGAGATGTTTATTTTAATTCAATATTTATTTATTCTACCTGACATGTAATTTTTTTACAATCTATAAGAACATTAGAAATACTCTTATATGCGCACCTCTAGACTTCTCCTCATCAATTACCATTAATTAATTTCCATTTTGATCATGCATTAACTGCCTCATAAAGGCTCTCAAATTTCTCCACTACCAAAATGGAGAATTATTGAGTTTCATTATTTTTCCATTGCCAAAAGGAAAATAGTCAAATTTTCTTATTTTGGGATTCATATCTCAATGCATTAAAATTCTTGATTTTAGGAATTACATGCATCAAATTTATTAATTTCAGGAATCCAAAATTCTTCGATTTTATGAATCTATTCCTTTTTAGAAATCCAGCCAACCAAATTGAAGTTTCTAAAAATATATATCTATATATATTGGAAGTTCCTTTATTCTTTTATTTATGTTGTTTAAATGAGAATCAATAAAGTTTTGGTGAAGATGAGTGAGCATGTGAGAAAGAGTTTTAGAGATTTATAAAAAGAAATGTGATTCGTGAGTAATTAGAGAAGAGTAAACTATAACTGTTTTTATCTTTAATTTTTATTTTATTTTACTTTACTATAAAGTGTTCCCTCTAATATAATTATCTAGGTTTGTCACTATTGTAGGTAATTTTTTATGAATTTAGTCTCTTTACTTTATCATAAAAAAAATCAAATAAAATAAACGAAAAGAAAAAAAAAGAAGAAGACAGATTTAAATGATATAATAACTTATTTAAAATTGAGACACCATCTCTATTCTCTCTCTCTCTCTCTCTCTCTTTTTTTTTTTAACCAAATATCATCTCTTAATAATTTCTCTACACCGTGATATTATTTATAGTTCTTTATACAGTTACTGAGTAGTGTGGCCAAATTCAATGGCTTGTGAAAATATATATACATGTAAGTACAATTATATGTATACTTATATGTATCCAGAAAGTGGGGGTGCGAAATTGTCAGGTGATACCAAGGTCTCGGAATGGTTTGGCACACCACCTAGCTTCAAGAGCTTTAGTTGCCAAGATAGAAAGCTTTTGGAATACAGACACCAAGTCTGATGTTTTCTCTGTGCAGTTTCGGTTGTGATTAATATAAGTATCTTCTTTCAAAATAAAAAATACACATCGTAGCGACTTGATATCATTATTATATATGAAACTGAAGACAAGCACCATCCAATGCCTATTTTTAAGACTACTACACAAATAGAAATTTAGAAGATAACCTATAAATATTTTCCCACATTTTATTTTTATTATATATTCGTATGCATTTTGTTAGAAGCCACATTACATTCCAATGTATTGAATACTAAAAGATATTCCACTGTGTTGGGTATTTCTAATTCATTCAAAGCACGTCAATAAGATAATAATAAGAACATATCACATGAAAAATTCATATTATAAGCATAATATTAATAGCATTGGTATGTACACATGCACCTAAGCTTTTCTCTATATGTTAAATTAATATATTGAGTATTAACACTTTTATAACCTGTTAATTCCCATGTAACGGCATGATATGTCATTTGATATATATTACGAAATTTTTTTTTTCTGATTAGAACAATTTAAGGATCGGAAAATTGGATTTAACTCAAATATACAACCTAAATGACTGGAGAATTTATTAAAAAAATTACATTCATTTAGGAATCCTAGTATCGGAAAAAAAAAAATGACATCCAACCTCCCGGATTCGAACCATCAACCTAAGAATGGCTCAGGGTGTAACCAACTACAGTCCTACACTTGGTAGTAAGTTAACGTCGGATCAATGGATTTAATATTTACAGGATAGCACATTTGTCTCATTTTAGTATTATTCCATAATACTAAAAAGTCAAGTCAAGCATCAAAAAACGACTTCCGACCTGCCGGATTCGAACCAGCGACCTAAGGATGGCTAAGGGTGAGACCCACTACAGTCCTCCGCTCTGCCAACTGAGCTAAGGTCGGATGAATGTGCAAAATGTTTTAACAATTATCCTATATTTTTTCTGGTATTAGTATTCCATAAATCAAAGCAACTCTTATGAAGTCTTATAAATGTTTAATATACACCAGTGACATTGGACTCCTAAACTACGAGAACCTTTGTCAGAATAATTTTGAACTTTGTGTTCTTTCTTTTTTTTTTAAAAAAAAAAAAAAAAATTATTACAATAACACAATTAATCAAATGTTTCTTAACAAAGTGTCGACATTTTTATTCATTAAACTGTTTTTCAATTTTGTTTGTGTTATTATTATTTTTAATTTTGTCACGGTAATATCTCATTCTTACGAGTCATTTACTTCACTAAATGGCTTTTTCAATCTTAATATCAACTTCTAATTGGATCAAAATACACATTGTTTTTCAATATTTTGTTATTTAAAATTTGAAGAAATTAGTGGCTTGGAGAGGGTATTTTTTTTTTTTAAATATCATGCACCTACAATGTAGTGATTCAATTTGACATTATTTAATACTAGACTAAATGGCCTCTCTTCATCACGAATCTACATTGAATGGTGATAGAAAGTATAAAATTTTGAACCATAGTAGAAGATATTTGTGATGACATTTAAAATCACAACTATGAACTTGTATCAGAAGATGAACTAGGAAAATGCAACCAATTTTTATAATATTCCTTTTAAATAAGACTGCTACATAATTTTAAAGCTATCATGGAGTAGTTGGGCTTTATTTGGTAAAGTATTTTTAGGCAGATCTTTTAGACGTGGGAAAATTTCAATTTCATCTCTATGATTCGGAAAACTTTCTTTTTTTTTTTTAATGTGAATTGTTTATAGACCTATCATCCCTAAAATTTTAAAAAATTCATCAATTTCGTCCTTTTATCAAATTTTTAATAGTTAAACTTAGTAGAAATGGTGTATCAATGATTTTGCCCTTAAACATTTATATTATATGTTAAATGACTATTTTGTCTGAAAAATTAGAATTACAACAATACCTAGAATAAGTTTACTTAAATGCCCTCAATCAAGTTTATACTTTTCCCATTTTGCCCTTATGAAAGAATTACACCTTTAAAATAAAATATATTAAAATATTATAATTTAGGATTTTTGTAACAAATTTCTGGGGAGGTGGGGTAGTTCTGATCTGCCACATGAATTAGCTGTAGTTTCCTGGTTTTGTGTGATATTGAGCTCAATTGCTGGATTTGGATCTTTGAATTGTATTATCTGGGTTTGATCAAATGGAAACTTGATTGAGAAGTGAAGGTGATCATTTTTATGTTATGAATTCTATGGATTCACAGGCCGTCAATAAGAGAGAACTAATAGATGAATGTTAAAATGTTTTTTAATTAATTTTTTTAGTTAATATAACCTAATCCTTGGAAATATATAAATTTTATCTATTTATTTTTTAAATTTTTATCGCAAATTTTAATAGCACATTGAGAAGCTAATAAAATCGTAAAAAGCATATGAAAAAGCAATTATAACATTCGATGCCCAAAAAAAAAGGGGTAATTATAACTCGTATTTTCCCGCCTTAATTGGACGTGGACCGGCACGTGACTTGCAAGCTCAACAAACAAACAGTACAACACACTTTTGCACTTGTTTTTCAAACTCACCTAATCATCATGTGATTGCATTAATGGCTTGATGACACATGTAAGAAAGATTAGCCCATCAAGATTCAACATGTGTTAGTTCCAAAAAAGCAAAAAGAAAAAAAAAATCCAACATTTGGTCCACTAATCTAACGGCTCACAGTCCCTCATAAACCGCGCCGGAAAATAATTTGTCCCCCACCAAATCAATTTGGTCTGTGTTTACATTTATAATTAATTCACATCTTCAAACACGATTTATGAAATTTTAAAGCAAATTGATGTTAATCTTTTATGAAAACAACAAAAATCAATTGTAATGTTTTTGTAATTATATTGAAATTTGGCTATAAATCATAAAAGATTCTCATTTGAAAAGTTTAAGTATATAATTATTTCATTAACAAATTATAATTAATTTTAGATTTATATATACTTATTACAAAATCGAGGTCATTAAGTTTTAATTTCAATTAGTCAAAAATTAATTAATCTTAATCTATTAAGTTAGTTTTAACTCCATTCAATCGAAGAAGAAAAACTTAAAACTAAAAACCCACCTCATCCTAAATTCCCAATATTTGACTAATTGACAATTATCATATCTCACTTTATAATTTAATTGAGTAATATTAGAATTTCCAAAAATTTTGTTGAAGTTCATGATCAAATAATGTAATATGTGAGTTATCAAAATCTTATAAATCAAGAGAAAATATGATAATTAATAAAATTTTGATAACTCATATATCACATTATTTAAATAAAATTTTTTAGAAACTTAACGTTACTATTGCATGACTTAGGACCTTTTTTTTTTTTTAAGGATTATGCGGGCCACATGGCAGGTACATCAACAAAAGCTTCCTTTGAAAGGAGGACAATGGTTTCCACTCCTCACATATCATACATAGAAAACTATTTAAATAGTCATCTAATTGAAAACTATCAAATATGCGTTTACGTGCAGTTTTAAATTTAAAATTCTAACTCTAACTAATAAATTTTCCCACCAATATATGTATAAATAATACGATATGTACATTATCTGAAGTTTCTCAACTAAAAAGACAACGTAATCCACCTTCCAATTGAATTTTTATCCGATTAAAAATTATTAAGTATATATTATATATAATTTTAAATTTGAAACTCAATCATATTTAATAACTTTATTTTTTAAATCAACATATAAATAATATGATATTTACTGTTGGGACCTCAATCCAATCATTCACTATTTGTTTCTATAGAGTTTTGACTTTTTTGTGTTGTAGAGTAGGTAGCTTATTTTTTTGAATTAGCATATAAATAATATGATATTTGCTGTTGAGACCTTAGCCCAATTTTTTGCTTATTTGTGCCATAAGATTTTAACTTTTTTGCCCAATAGGATAGATAACGTCTTAAGATTTGAACAAGAGACTTTAAGTATCTTTTGTGTGCAAACCTTTTACTTAGAGATAACAACAGGTTTGATCGAATCAGGTTTGACCTTTACCAAACTAGACCTAAAAAGGGTGTCCCAAATGTAATCCATGCCCCAAACGAGTCGTTACTTTCCACCCCAAACTTGAATTTGATTGGAGAGAAATGTCTCAAACCTAATTCGTTGATCTAAATTAGTTTTTAACCAGTGATATAATTAATATCAAAATAGAAATATAAAAAAATTTTAAAAAACACATTTAAACTTCTAATAGTTCAATTTAATTACAACATAACATCACATTCATATTATTATTAATATAAAAATCACAAAATACACAAATTTTATTCTTATATAGTTACAAATACCAAAATAATAACAACAATATAACTAAGTTTCATTACAAACACTAAATAAATATTAAAAAAAATGAAAACATTACAAAATTCATGGCAAAATCCATCCCAATTGCTTGTTTTCAAACCCAAACCTATAAAAAAAAAAAATCAAGTTATTAAGTTTTAATTTACATATAAAACTCTGACAGTTAACACATTATATAATAACTCATTTTAATACCTAGTCATAGATTTAAGTTTTTATTATTTTATTATTTTATTTTTTCATGTTTATATACAAACAAAGTTATTGAGTCAGGTTGAATTAAGAAATCTTATCCCAAATCTGCCTCGAATTGTTTGAGGATTGCTCGAAATTCGACCTATGCCTTAAATAGATTACTACTTTCTACCATAAACCCACTCTTAATTAACCGAGTTTTCCTAGGTTTTGATCAAATTGAGTATTCTTATCACCCTTGCTCCTACCATCAAGGTAAACCAAGGCAAGTTCAAGATGCTAGCTGTCTCACGGGATGAAAGTGTCAAAAGGCCCGGCGGAATGACCAATTGAATAGAAAGAAAGACAATGGTCCCCACCCTTTACATGAACATATAAGGAGCTGGCCCTATCCACTCCGTCGAATTTACCCGCCACCAAAAAACAAAACGCCATTGACGCTCCAGCCCCAGAATTGGCGGGAAATTTTCGAATTATATCAAAAACAAATTCCTTTAGAGGGAAACCCAAAACCCTAATTTCGAAAATCCACACATTCTCTTATATAAAGGCGGCTTCTCTGCTTCTTCTCCTGCACACTACTTGTTCGATAAAATTCGTCAAAGATGTATGTGGTGAAGCGAGACGGGAGGCAGGAGACCGTGCATTTCGATAAGATAACAGCGAGGTTGAAGAAGCTGAGTTATGGTCTGAGTATCGATCACTGTGACCCGGTGCTTGTGGCGCAGAAGGTCTGTGCTGGCGTCTACAAGGGTGTCACCACTAGCCAACTCGATGAATTGGCCGCCGAAACCGCCGCTGCCATGACCGCTAACCACCCAGATTATGCTTCTGTGAGCGTTTCTCTTTATTGGGGTTGGGTTTTTATGATCTGGGTATTTTTTCCTTTTGTTCATTTAGTGAATTTATTTGTTTGTGACGCAGTTGGCTGCCAGAATCGTTGTTTCGAATCTGCATAAGAACACCAAGAAATCGTTTTCAGAAACGTGAGTGATTGATTTTTGTGGGTTTTTGTTTTTAGGTATTGAAGTTTAGGGGAGTTGATGATTGGTTTTGTTTGTTTGGTTGGTTGTTTTAGGATCAAAGACATGTATAACCATTTCAATGAGAGATCTGGACTGAAAGCTCCTCTGATTGCTGAAGATATTTACGAGATTATCATGAAGGTACATTATCACATTTTAATTTTATTGTAGTTATGACTTCTATTGTTGATCGTTCTTTGTTTAGCGTCGGTGCAAGTTTGTAGTTTATAATTAGTCCAATATCTTTTTGAATAATGAGTATAGTGGCTTCTCCCAAACACGTTTGTGATGACATGATCTATTTTATAAGGTATTGAGATTGATCACTTTAGTTATGTTTTTGGTCATGTTTCATATATGGCACTATAAATCTTGTAAGGTTTATGCAATACATTTTCTGTATTTGAAATTGACATTGAATGTTTGACACTGAAATGATAAATGTTTGCCATTTTGCATATTTGGTTTAAAGTTTGAGTGAGAATATCATCTTGAGGTGTGAGTTAGCATTTTGCATTATATTATGTTTATGTGTTGTTTTTAGAAATGTTATTGGTTCCTAATTTGCCTAAATCATATTCTGATTTCATTTTGTAAATCTACTTTTAAAAGTTTTGTCCACATGTACTTTTTGTATATATGTGAATCTGGCTGTAACTTGATTTTTTTTTTTGTTTTAGAATGCTGCTCGTTTGGACAGTGAGATCATATATGATCGGGATTTTGACTATGATTACTTTGGTTTCAAAACCCTTGAAAGGTCCTACCTCTTAAAGGTTCAAGGGAAGGTTGTAGAAAGGCCTCAACATATGTTGATGAGGGTTGCTGTTGGAATTCACAAGGATGATATTGATTCTGCCTTGAAAACTTACCATATGATGTCTCAACGATGGTTCACTCAAGCATCTCCCACACTTTTCAATGCTGGGACACCAAGGCCCCAAGTATGTGTAGTTAGCGTATATGTTAACTGGATGGCTTCTTTTACAATTATTTATTTATTCTACTGTATGGAGCTTAGTCTGGTAGTGTAAGTACCTTGATAAAACTATGCTGATTTCTTTTTTCTTTTTTTTTGATATGCTGGTAGTTGAGTAGCTGCTTCCTTGTGTGCATGAAAGATGACAGTATTGAAGGGATCTATGATACTCTGAAGGAGTGTGCTGTTATCAGCAAATCAGCTGGAGGTATTGGTGTTTCAGTTCATAACATTCGTGCAACGGGCAGTTATATTCGTGGAACAAATGGGACATCAAATGGCATTGTCCCAATGCTGCGGGTGTTCAATGATACTGCCCGTTATGTTGATCAAGGGGGTGGAAAGAGAAAGGGTGATTACTTACATCATGTCTTACTTTGTTTTGCACATATAGTTTTTTCTTCTTCTTCTTCTTCTTCTTCTTTCAATTCATATTGAAATATTACTTTTGATGCTCTTAGGTGCATTTGCTGTATACTTGGAGCCATGGCATGCAGATATATTTGAATTTCTTGATCTTAGGAAAAACCATGGAAAGGTACAGTGAGATATGAAGCCTTAAATATGGTTTCTACAAGCTTTTTTCTCTCCTCAAGTTTCATTCTAGTTTGCGCAACATTAGTTGATTTCTATTCTACCCAGTTACTATATTATTAAATATCAACCATTTTGATATCTGCTGTAGGAAGAGCATCGGGCTCGGGATCTGTTTTATTCTCTTTGGGTACCAGATCTCTTTATGGAAAGAGTCCAAAGTAATGGGGTATGGTCATTATTTTGTCCTAATGAGGCTCCTGGGTTGGCTGATTGCTGGGGTGCAGAATTTGAGAGGTTGTACACCCACTATGAAAGAGAGGTAATTCTTTTTTTGCCTGGGCTGTATTGTTTATATCTATTATATTTATCATCATCATCATTATTTTTATTCTTATTTCTTTTGAATCTTATTTTCTTGTCTGCTGAAATTTAGTTATTGACTCTGGTATAATTATGTATCTAGGGCAAGGCCAAGAAGGTTGTCCAGGCACAGAACCTCTGGTTTGAAATTCTGAAATCCCAGATAGAAACTGGGACTCCCTATATGCTTTTTAAGGTGATTAATGTCAATAATTTTTCCTACCATTCTTTCAAGCTTCTGATAGAGTTTGATTATTTAACATTCTCTTCTCATATTTGTTTTTCCAGGATACTTGCAATAGAAAAAGTAATCAGCAGAATCTAGGTACCATCAAATCTTCGAATTTATGTACTGAAATAATCGAGTACACAAGTCCAACAGAAACAGCTGTGTGCAATCTGGCATCTATTGCTTTACCACGATATGTCAGAGAGAAGGTAGATGGCATGCAAATTTAACAATTTTCTTTTTTTTTTTGCTTTATTGTTCATACAAATCATTGCATTTCAATGTTCATTTGCAGGGGATTCCAATGGAGTCACATCCAACCAAGCTTGTGGGGAGCAGAGGTTCTAAGAATAGATATTTTGACTTTGAAAAGCTAGCAGAGGTTCGAGTTCTGTAACTTTTTTTAGGATACGCCTTTTTTTTTAAAAAAATATATGCGTGCCCTTGTTTTATTGACAATTGTATCTGATCTATGGAACTTGACTGTTGGTTTAACTTTTCTCATTCTTTTGAAACAGGTCACTGCAATTGTTACTGAAAATCTTAACAAGATTATTGATGTTAATTACTACCCTGTTGAAAATGCAAGAAGGTCAAATATGCGGCATAGACCCATTGGTATTGGAGTTCAGGGTCTTGCTGATACCTTCATTCTACTTGGCATGGCATTTGATTCACCAGAGGTAAATTTGATTCTCACCTACACTTTAGCTAAAAATTATGGATTGCTTAGTTCTGACTTCTGATAACATATTGGATTATGAATTTCAGGCTCAACAGCTGAACAAAGACATATTTGAAACCATATATTACCATGCCCTGAGAGCATCTGCTGAGATAGCTGTGAAGGAAGGCCCCTATGAAACATATGAAGGAAGTCCAGTGAGCAAGGTATGCAGCTCTATTGGAGTTACTTTTTTAAATACGATAGTTTCTTTTTCCTTGTCATCGCAAATAATTTGGTGTACTAGTGAATGGTGAAACAGCAAAAATGATGGAGACCTTGTTGAACACTGGCTATTAATCTACATCTCTATAATTCATATTACATGTAGTGATGCTAGAATCTGTCGGCTGAAAATATAATGTATTCATCATATAGTTGAGTGCTAAAATGGCCCCCATTACTTGTGCAGGGAATCCTACAACCTGACATGTGGGGTGCAACTCCTTCAAATCGGTGGGACTGGGGAGCTCTCAGGGGTATGATTGCAAAGAATGGAGTGAGAAATTCACTTCTTGTGGCACCAATGCCAACTGCTTCAACCAGCCAGATTCTTGGAAACAATGAATGCTTTGAGCCATATACTTCGAACATCTACAGTCGGAGAGTTCTAAGGTTTGCAATGCCTACTCATTCCATTTTGCTTCTTTTAAGACTTGTGTATTTCGTCTCTGAAACTTTTTATTCCTCTTTCCTTTCAGTGGTGAATTTGTTGTGGTGAACAAGCATCTTCTTCATGACTTAACTGAGATGGGTCTTTGGTCACCTGCTGTCAAGAACAAGATAATATATAATGATGGCTCTGTTCAAAAGATACCAGAAGTCCCTGAGGAGCTGAAAGGGATTTACAAGTATGAACTTGTATTTATTTGTCAGTTGCACTGTGGTTTTTCTCTTTCTGTGTCTGCACAGACCTAAATGTGTCTCTATTCTCTTTCTTCATCTAGGACTGTTTGGGAAATCAAGCAGAAGACGTTAGTTGACATGGCTGTTGATCGAGGATGCTATATAGACCAGAGTCAGAGCCTCAACATACATATGGACCAGCCCAATTTTGGAAAGCTAACTTCCTTGCACTTTCATGCATGGACAAGGGTATTAACTGTGCTATATTAACATCTACGCTCTGATATTGTGTTGATGTTGTTTCTATAGGCTATTATTTGCTTGCTTGCTTCCATTTTGCTTAATTTGCTCTTGCTTTTAATACCAAAGGGACTCAAAACGGGAATGTATTATCTACGATCACGTGCTGCTGCTGATGCCATCAAATTCACTGTCGATACTTCTGCTCTGCAGGTAACAGTTTGGCTAGATTATTGCAATTTTCACCGTTCAATTAGGTTATGTTTTTTACATGCAAAGTTGTCATCTTTTGGTAATTCAGGAAAAGCCTGCAGTGGCAGAAGATGACGAAACCAAGATGGCACAGATGGTATGCTCCCTAACAAATCGTGAAGAGTGCATGGCTTGCGGAAGTTAAAAAGCTCTAAGCCAGACAGGCAGAAGCATATTTGATTTAGCTCCATTCTCTCCACATCGTGAGTGGAAAAAAAAATATCGTAAGTTGTTGATGCTTGCTGTACAAGGCAATGTTCGGAAATGGTTCTTGAAATGGCTATTAGATATCTGAAGAGGTATTATAATGCCAAGTCTTTTTAGGTAATTCAATGTTTTCTGTATATATAGCTTGTTATTTGTACTGCTTGTTGAATATATAGCTGCATTTCATATAATAAAATTTACGGATTACTAGTTTGAACATTGTAGAACACAAATTATCTGCCGTAATTGTGAATTGAAGTCTACTTATCTCAATTACATGTCTGTGTTAGTAATGATCTTAAGCATATCATAGCCTCATTGATGAAACGTGACATTAAGAGTCATTTGTATGGTAAATGGGCTGCAAATGGGCCAGGCCCAATTGGAAATGTCAATGGTCCATGTGCTATCAAGATTGTTCAAAATCCAAATCCATCTCCAAATATATCCAATTTTAACTGAGCTTTTTAGTCAGGCAAATTGAACCAAATTTAAAATCCAGACAATCAATTCAATTGATTCATGTGGTGGGAAATGTTTTTGAAGTCCACATCTAAAATTGAATTAAACAAATGTCTGATAATATATGCTTTAATTAATATAATCTCTATCATGCATGTAATATAGTTATAGTTGAATCTGATGGATTAGGCTTAACATCATTTCGGGTTAAATTTGTTTTGATGTTACCATAACTAGATTATATTAGATAGGATTTGAAATTTCTAAAATCGATTATCTCTATTCTAATTGTCTTACAAGAAAGTAAGATCACCTTTCTTGTGGCATATTTATTTTAATCTCTCGTTTTCTTTTGTTAATTGAATTATGTCTACAAGATAAAAACCATTCAACCATCAATTGAAAATTCCATAAAATTTGTCAGTAAAATAGTCATCATTATATTAATTTTTAATTCTAAAATTTTATTCAAATGCCCTAACAATTTTCTTTATTAATTCTCAATTGAAAAAGAATTAAAAAAAAAAAAAAATCAATTCTAGGTCAACAATTTTTTCAGATCAGATCTTATTCTCAACCTGAAAATTCCAAAAAATTCGAAATATCCAATTTCAATCCGATTGCCATTTTTAGATATAATTTAATTATTTTATTGGTTGAATAATCATTTTTATATGCGGTTTGATTATCTTACTGATTGAATAAGATTATTTATTAATGATAATTATTATTTTTTTTTAATAATCATCCTATTAATAAATCTTTTATTCAATTAATAAGTTAGTATCAAAAAAATCTAATTGAATCTCTGACAAAATCATGGGTATGATCGTTCAATAAAATTCCCACCAATGAACGTTGGATAAAATATACTTTATCTTTCAATTTGTGGAAATCACAGCCTTGGCGGTCCTGTGGTCAATGCATTCATGTGATGGTTGTTAAAATGTCAAAGTTGATAATTTCCAAAAAAAGAAAAATCTGACATTACTGTTTAGCTGCCACCAGTTCCTCTGGAAACTTTGACAGCAAATTTGTACTAGTCTCTGGTCTATTTTGTTGTGACGGTGAATTCCACAGTCGGCGGGCACTGGATTGAAAGTAGGGGCATCTTTAAATTTGTATTTGAGTTGGTCTCTTCACATCCTTATCAGATAGTCTGACGACACCTTGAGTTTGAATTATTATACTGTAAGAGATATCTAATAATAATAATAATAAGTGAGAATCCTAGCAGATATTATTAGAAAAAAATGTGTGTTTTAAAATTAGCATAAAAAGTTGAATTGAGTTTTCTAGCTCGTCAACTAACACTTAGTTTCACTAGCAAACTATTCTCTTTTTATTTGCAAACTACCTGGTGCTAAAAAATTCATTCAAAATTCACTCTTTTTAGTGCTTTTTTTTTTTTTTTTTAAATAAAGAAACTCTAATAATAATGACCTTAATAAGTTCAATTCTTTCTTTTTCTAAAATTGATTAAGAAAGATATATTTTTTCTATGCAATTACAATAAATCTTTTCACAAGGTTTGAAATTTATTAAATAAATTTTGAAAAATTTGAGGCAAATCTTCTTTGCATTTTGTTTATTATTTATTAAGGTGTACGTATAAATTTTATCAAATATAATTTTTTTTGCATTTTTTCATAATAATCTTGATATCGATATATATTTGGTATGAACTGATTTGTACCTATGTGTTGATGTCAAAAATTAGTCAACATCCGAATTAATGTAAATTGAATGTGATTAATGATTGAATGAGTGCAATAATTGTGTAAAATTGATTCAATAAAGATGTAAAAGCAATTAAAGAATGAGACAAATTAATTTTTAACATGGTTCGACTGTTTGAAATATAATATAAATCCACAATTATGTTATTGATCGAGAGAGAAGGCGAAATTAGGGTTTTGGTAGGGCTCCAAATGGCTAGAGATGATACCCTATTTATAATGTTAAAGTTCCTAGTTTTTGCATAATTAGGATGCTAGATTAAGGAAAAATTAGGATTCATTTCCTATTTCGAATCAAAGTACATTTTTGAAAATTTCCTATCTAGTACAGTTTCCTATTTAATGTAGAAGTTTTCCTGCTTCTAGAATCTTGCTATAATAAGGAATGACACAAGCTATTGTATTTTCGAATTGCCAGTGGAGAGATTCAAGTTGCTTCGTCTTTGAGCTACTTGGCTATCACTGCTTATTACTTGAAACGATAAGCTTGACGTATTTCTTGCTGACATGGCATATGCTGATGTGACATTATCTTACTGAGCCTTCTTAGACTCATGATCAATGTGCTATTTTTAGACACAATACTATGTATATTGAAATTCATGCATGAAAAATTATATGAAATTCTACACCTGATTATTTCTCTTATATATAAATAACATCGAAGAATGGACTCCTTGATGAAAGCAAGAGGTGCAGGCAATTGAGAATTATCCGAAAGGGACTTAATGATGTTCCTGGAAAATTCATCTATCGCAATAAATACAGAACAAACGGAGTACAGGAGAGTCGGTAGAGCACTTTGAAAGGAACTTAACAGGTTCAAGTGAAAATGACCAACATATTTATCGATATCTTTGACCACCAACCCGACCTCTAAAAGAACTTACTAAGAACACAAGTTACCGACATAAATGGCAGCAAGTTTTCAAGTAGTTGGTAGTATCTCAATAAGAATATCAAAATTTTGGAATTTATACTCTATTAATTGTCATTCTTAAATAAATAGCATTATATTTACATATTAATCTACTTACTCTTAACACAACTGTTTAAAAAAAATGTCATGTTATTATTCTATGTTTTGAGTAATAATTTGTTTTCCACATTCATTATTAGCTCCAATGGTTACTTCGTCTTTTTTTCTTTTTCATATTTGTATTAATAGTGTTATATTTATTGATGTATGAGGAGAGATTTCTCCCTTTATTGTGGATATATATCTTTTGATGTTATACGAATAACTTATTATAAGAAAAGATTTCTAAGTTGTACCTAGTTTAATTTCGACAAGATTAAATATATATTAGTATTATGAGGTTAAACTCCCCTTATTATGGAAGTATAAAATGTCGATCCTGAGTATGTACGGGAGGTGCGACTGTTCAGGCTTCTAAATTTTACAAATTTTCAATTATTTCCTATAATTAGTTAGTAAAGTAAATATAAAAGTAATGTTTCAAACAACATACCAAGACTTGGAACTGTGTGTGGTAAAAAGATCTCTTATTGTTCAAAACACCCAAGTTCAAATCCTTACATATGTGATTGTGGTAGACCATAGATAATGTTTTACTAACTGCACTGTTCATTTTTGTCTTCTTAATTTTATTTCAACAAATATTTCTAGACATACAACTCTAATTTATTTACTTTTTTTTTTCGTTTTTGTTTTTATTGGTCAAAAATTTTAAATTTCATGAACAATCTAAAAAGAAGAAAGTAGAAATCCAAAAAATTTTTGAGGTAGAGTCAAGATAAATTATTAAACTATTATATATATATATATATTTGATAGTGAACCGTCACCAAGTTAGACACCAATCATAGATTATATTTTTATATTCACCATTGAATTATGACTTTTTATGATTATCTATTTTTTGTGATTCTTCTTTTATCTTTTTTTTTTTTTCCCCTTTGTTATTGATTTTTAATGTATTATTGGATCTTGGATTGAAAGAAATTTGAAAAGGGGGAATACTTTGCTGGTGTGTACATGTGGTGATTTGATAGCTTGGGTAGCAAAAAGAGATATTGCAAAGGTTTTGGGGTCCAATAGAGTGGAAGAGATAGCTTGACAACACTGATTTCTTATCAAATTTTGTTGCTTTTTAATATATTTGTTAGTTTGATTTTTACTTTAGTTATTGCACCAAAAATATGATAAATGAGTTATACACACATATATGTAGTTTTAAAAAACTATTTATATGAATAAAAACATTTATTTTAGATTTTCTCACTGGTTTTCTGTCAGGATTGACTTTTAAAACTTATATCTAACAATATTACGAGAATAGATTATTGAATCGCATATATGTATAATCTTAATGAAAGTAAATATATCTTGATGTAATCGGAATAGATTTTTGATTCTATCATAATTTCGATTACCTTGTAAAAAAACATTATTTTTTAATTAAATATATAAATTGGGTAAATGACATGATACTATTTTTCTTCTTTTTCAATGACATGACACTATTTCAACCTTTAAATTATGGTCGAATATTTATCTATGTCTAGATTCAAATCACATGTTTCATTGAATATATCTTTTTCTTTTTCTTTTTTCCTAAAATTACTAGCTAATTACTCTCTTTTCTCTAATTTCTTACTAAACTTTGTTAGAACTTGAAATTAGAAAGCAACATAACTAATGAGGCCATGTGACAACGCAAATCACGTGCATTCAATTTCTTAGTGATATGAAAACAAACGACTTGTCTTTGACAAGGAACGAACACAACACAACACAACCAAGATCTATCATAACATGTCATCCTAATAGTTTTTTCTTCTGCTTCTTGTTGCTGTGATTCACATGTTAACAAGTGTCCAACAATTTTGCTTCCACTCATTTTCTTTGACCAAATGCCATTCCTTCTCCTTTTTTGTGGGTCCTTCTACTTAAATAACATTTGGCACAACCTAATTTGCCTAAATTACGTGTAGGATTTTCTATCAATATAATTTTATGATATTATGTGACTATAATTTGTTCTCCAATCTATTTTATTAGTAACTAATCAATAACCTTAAATATTGAGTATAACTAATTCTCTATCAATCCGATTTTAAGATATTGTGTGATTATAATTTGTTTTCCAATCTATTTTATTAGAACTAATAAATAACTTCAAATGTTGGGTATAAGTAATCAACTGTTGATTTGAGTCTTCAAATGGTTTTAGACTCTTTTATAATTTTAAATATTTTTGTTAAACCTTAGACTAAACAAACTGAGAATTTATCACTCAAACCATGAATGTCAACTGTATCATATTACTATTAAATCCAAAAACCTCCTCCCCTCAAAAACCCTAACCCGATTCATCAAATCATCCCATTAAGAATAGTGATAACAATACTAATTAAACAACAATAAAGTTCAATTCGGTAGGTTTGATTTGATTTCAAACTAACAAAAATTCAAGCAGGTGAGTTGGCAATAAATGAGAACAACAAAAAGAGCACAAAGACTTTGAACTTTGAATGATTTTTTGGATTTTTTTTTCTCTTGTTTTGTCAAATTCTAAGTTAAAATAACGAGCATCACAACATGCACGTTACTTGATCACTTCACTACTAATTTTGTGAGGACATCTGTTATTGCAATTTGACCAATTCCACATGTTACAATCGTGCTAGGTAGTAGCAGAAAAAAATTGATATCATTT
The DNA here is from genome assembly GCA_019925255.1 of Litchi chinensis. NCBI lineage: Eukaryota > Viridiplantae > Streptophyta > Magnoliopsida > Sapindales > Sapindaceae > Litchi > Litchi chinensis. Next base: position 20,432,396 of record CM034471.1, read on the forward strand.
GTTAAAAAAGAAGAAGAAAAGAGATCCGAATGGACCAATTCTAGTCAGCCAGTAGTAGCAAGTGGTTCTCATGCCTCGACCGAATTTTTTGGTGTTTAGGTTAGGACGGTTTTGTTTGTTTGATGTTTCCAAGTCTTCTCTTGCCGGTGCTGAGCTTTAGACTTTGTTGGAGTCTTGTGTCCATAGAAGAATATGATCATAAAGGTAAGTATAACTTTTCTTCTTTTGACTTTTTTTTTTACCTAATAAAAAAAATAGTCTTAAAATTATTTTGAAAAAATCTCAATTGCAACAGATGTCTTTCTTATGTTGATATAAAGATAAGGTCAGCCTTAAGGGCGAACAAGGATGTCAGTTTTAGATCAAAACAAAAATTATTTAATTAAATTGATACAAGATAGTTACTTGTGTTAAAAAATTAAGCCATTGAAAAACTAAATATAATAGTGTTTAATCTTATTATAAAAGATGTGTTAGAATATCAGTTACTTAGTTTACTTGGGTTCTTATCTATTAATAAGCCTTCTCTGTTTATAGCTTTTTCAGTACCCTGCTTCTCAAGTTTCTTAGTTGTTTAGAAACCTGATGGGGCGGTGGTTAGTTAGGATTAGTTCTTTCTAATTGGCTGTTACTTTGACTTTGATTAACACACAATATAAGTGTGTTAGATGACTTTTCTTGTATTGGTGTGTGAGAGAATTACAAGATTAATGAAATGGGTTCTTGAAGTGTTTTTCAGTGGCCATCTTGAATCCAGTTCTTGTGTTCTTGAGTAGAGATAATTGATTCTTGCAAATCTTTACAAGATGAAATTCATTACTCTTCAAATTTGTCAAATTTCGAAAATCAGCTATATACATATATATATGAAATTACAATAAATTTTTCTACAATTTTCCTTATAAATGGTCAAAGAGTTCATAAAAAAGATATATTTCATCTTCTTGTGAGCTTAATCTTTAATAAGTTAATAAAATAACAAGTACAAATAAGACAAATTATATATATATATATATAAAGTATCTATTCATTTACAAGCTCAAATTTGACAAGTTTAGATGCAATTGCCAAGGTGAATATTTAAAGTGCAAAGTAAAAATTGTTGCAACCATATAGATAAAATTACAAAATACGTTAATAATTGGAAACTAAATATTACTATTTATGATAGGAATTATGAAATTATTTAAATGTCATCAAATAATGAGAAGGAAGTATTTTATGTTGTTAGGTAAAATCTAATTTGTTAAATGTAATTATAAATATTAATAATAATAATAATTAATTAGATGAATTAATTGTATTTTAATAGTCTATATTTTGCATGAAAAATAATAACAAACTAAGGTTTAAAAATATTCAATTGGCTGGGCTCAGGGTTGCCACGACTCCTATGGCACCCCCCACAGCCCCTGCCATTGATTAACCTAATTGTACTCCTCCCTCTATCTATACCATTATAGTTGTGAGTTCTAGTTGAGTATGAGGGAATTATATTAAATTGAAGGGATTTTAGACTTTTTTTAAGCAAAATTTTGGGATATTTTTAAAGTTTTAGGGAAAATATCTGGGAAAAATATCATAATTAATCATTCTTATTGTTAAAACTATGATCAATTTAATTCATGGATTTAGAGAATGAGGAATTATAGTCCTTACTATTTCATTTACCATCAAAATAATTCCTCAAGTTTTAATTTATATCAAATTAGTCCTTCGAACTATTAACAAATTATTTATTTTAAATCATTATATAACGTTAGCATTTCAGTTAATTTTGTTGAAAAAAACTATTATGCCTTATATAAAACACTTAAAAACTAGAAGGAGTTGTTTACTGAAAATTTCAAAAATATATTTTGATATATTATTAAAAACGTTTCTATAAAGATTGCCAAAAATTCTTAAAAGTTAAAAAATGTGCCTTTAAAATACTCTTTATTTCTCAACTCTGAATTTGTGGGTTTTAATTTAAAAAGGGAATAAAAAACTTTGAATTTTGGACTTTGATTTAAAATGGTTTTGTCCCTAAACCAATTTTGGTGTTACGGAAATTTACATTATTAGTCGAGTATCAATGGTAAAAGTCAAGAATAGAAAGGTAGTATTTAAATAGAACAGTAGGTTAATTATAGGTCGAATGACAAAATTTCGAAATTCCTCAAACACACTCAATTATCCATAATTTTTTAGTGTGTAACTTTCATTTTGTTTCAAACATTTTTAAGAATATATTCAAAGTAAAAAAAAGGGAGGAAATGTAGTATTAGACATGTCACGTTCATATATAAATTTATTAATTTTATTTCATCTTAATTTCTTATTTCAGAACAAACAAGAGAGGAAAAAAAAAACCCAAAAATGTTAAGAGAGAAAGTCTCTCAATAGTGTCTCCATTCCATAGGGTTTTTATAAGAGAGAAATATGAAGAAAATGAAAGAGACATCCTGTGAATGCTTTAATGTTAGGGGCTTAGGGGCATGGATGGCATATAATAAAACCCAAATTTCTTATAAATTTGCCATTGGTTATTGGCACCGTCTATTAGGTGCCAACAACCCCCATGCCTTAATGGCATAGATTCGACATTCACCCGTCAATTCGGATGATGATGATGATAATAATAATAATAATAATAATAACAATAACAGTTTTCCTACCATTATATGTGGGTTGCCCTCCACCTTTATGTGGATTTCCCTCTATCCCTGTGTGAGTAGATCCTTTCCATATGAAAACAGTACCCTTGGCTATACCAAAAGTGTTCCTGTCACGATAGGTCCTGATAGTTTTCTGAGTCTGTCTTAGTTTTCAAGAAAAAAAAAAAAATCTTAGAAGTTCTATTGACAATCACCACAAGTAAAATATTAATAATCTGTCGTGCTTGGGGTGTTAGCTTAGTGGTAAAACTTGCATCCCCTTTAATAGCCAATCGTGGGTTTGACAAAGCGCATTCCACCCTCACATTAAAAATAAAAAGGTGGGATTCTCTCTCTCTCTCTCTTATGTGAGGGCAATCTCCCCCCACCTATGCGTGAGTCGTTTTCTATTATCTGAGAGTCTCTTTTTGAGCCGCGCATTTAGTGTGTAATAATCTTATTTGGTCTTGACTGTTTCCTAAATCAATCTCAGTTATATAATATAATTCAAAAAATATATATATTAATAATGTGTCAACAATAAAATTCGAACTACTAATATTTTATCATAATATTTTACAGGTGAAAAGCTTTGATTCATGAAACTTTTGATTTGAATACCATTAATTTATTTATCTATTTTTAAAATTACATATTTACTCTTTATTTAATATTTAAATTTTTTTTAAAAATATATAATTTGGATTTACATTGGATATAAAACATCTATTATTGAGTCATCTCAATTTTATTTTTGTTAGGATTTGTGGAGCCTAATTAATTAAAAAAATTATATGTAAGTTTAGTTTAAGTAAGGGTATTTTTGGGGTTTTACACATGTATTTGATTGCCCTAATTATGCTTTAATATTGGGGGGTTCGTTATCAGCTGATGCAGAAAAAAATGGCAAGATAGAAACCCACAAACTACCTAGAGAGGTTGTTGTCATGTTCTTGTAATTCTCTTGTAATTTCCCTTTCATTATAGTGAAAAATTATGCAGCGACAGCAAGTGGACACAGCTCTCACATTGAGAATGAATCACCATAAATTTTGTGTGTTCTTCGTGTTTTGTTTTTTCTGCAATTATTATTATCGTTTTTGATAATTAGAATTAGGGCTTTAATCCCTTTTTTTTTTAATAAATAATCTTAACAATTTTTAGTTATTTATAAATTATTTTCATTTATGAATTATTAGTATCTGCATCCTATAATAAAATATGACATGGTCAAAAAGCAAGCTAACAATTTGCATAAAGAGACTCGTCGTGTACAGAATTTAAGTTTGATTGGAGTTTAAACTGTCAACTATTTTGTTTTATTTAATTATTTTTAGGTGTCTGTTTGGTCAACTATCTTTGTCATCTAAATATTTCCAGTAAGTCTATCTCTATCCATTTTCACAGTGCTGTTCCGATGTCAGCTCTAGATTGTGGCTTCTGACTTTCCTTAATTAAAAATTTATATAAAAACCATTTTTATTTTTTAAAAGATAAACTTATGTATTAACATTTTAAAATAATAAATATAATATTTTAATTCAATTTTATATTTTTATTATCTATCTTTAAAACACATATCAATATAACCTTTTTCATTTTTTATTTTTTAAAAAAGTACGAGGATGATTAAAACTTATATTTCTAAACAATGATATTATGGCAATCTAGAATTAATTACCCTCATGCAAGAGAATTGTAAAGTATCCAAAAATCTTATTTCCTTATAGGACTTGGATCTACTTATAACCTAAACTTTATAATTAAAGTGAACATCTAAAATCTTGTTTAATTGTAAAATACTTTATCATGTTTTTTTTTTTAAAAAAAAAATTATTTAACATTTGATACAAGATATATGATTTACAAATATCAGGATGAAATTTTCTCATTTATAGGGATAGTTGGGTATGAAAGAATATTTAAACACTCCTTCGTTAGGTTTGGAGGGACGATTTACATCATTTGAACTAAAAGACGATGTATATTAATTTATTAGTTTAACTAATCATTATTCACATGTTTATGTTAATTATTGGTTTTCTAATTGGTTCTCTGAATAAGTGATTAGGGATATTATCTTCCAAGTACAAAATAATTGATGGGCGATATTTACAGGAGCAATGCTATACACAGTCACACAATTACATCAATTGTAACATTCACTAGCAGTTTAATCTGCATAACCAAAGAAAGAAAAAAAAAGAATTTTTTGTAATTAAGTGATAAATAGATAAATATGCGTTGACCCCACAACTTTAAATATCTCTAGTTGTGAACGTATGAAATCACTAAGGATTGACATTTGCTATCACTTTTCAAAGTGGACCAGTGGTAGACCCAAAAATTTATATTAGATAAGAAACTAGAGTAAGACATCATATATAATAATACTAAAATCCAACTATGATGTAAATAACACACCTAATAAATGCATTTGGATAAAATCATATTTATATTGTAATTACAATATTTTTAAGAAATAAATCAACAAAATAATAGTATCAACATTATCTTACAACAAAAGAATGAAAATTAAAAAATAACAAGAACATCCTGGCAATTTTTATTTTACAAATTTAGGTAAGGAAACTTCACAAATTAGATGTTGGTTAAGTTGAAAAATAGTAATTTATAAAACAAAAAATTCAAAAAAAAATAATAAAAGAGTGCAAAAATTTAATATATGGACTAAAATAGAGAAAAAAAAAGCATATATACATACACATATATAATTATAAAAAAATAAAAAACAATGCTATATATTATACTTTTAATTTTTTTTAAAAAATATAATATTAATTTTTTTCCTTTTACTATTTGAGGTGGAGCACATGCCCCACTTGGATCAACATTAGGTCGGACTTCGACTATTTAATATTTATACACAGAAAATGATATGTGAAATTAATTAAAAATTTGCATAAGTTGACTATGCAGGTAGGTACTAACTAACAAGTTGGTAAAACCTTTTTCGTTGTGCAAGATATTTTAAATTAATTTTTTTTTCTCAAACCAAATTAATGGGTGTTTACTTGGATTTATAATTTACTTTAATAAAAAAAGTCGAAAAAAGAGGAAAAAGTTGATGATGCCGACTTAAGATTGCATACTTATCCTTTTCAGACTTGTGTTAAAATGCATTCTCCTATGCGGCAAACAGTAAAACAACACTGTGAAATCAACAATTGCAAGATGGTGACGTATCAAATTGAACTAATATCAAATACAATGAATTTGATCTACAAATTGCAGTCAACGAATTGAAACTATTGTCTTTATTATCCATTAAAAAAATACCATTCGAACTTTAAAATTGTAGATTATAGGGTTTGAATCTGGCATTAATGTTGTGACTCAGACAATATTTTATGAAGCTTTTTGTTGCCACTACTATTCGTTCACACACTGCCGGAATGGATATTATCATTACTCATTTGATTATATGTATTTTATGACTGGACTTTATATGGTTGACTGTTATTCTATTAAAACATTTGCAACCATTAATTTGAATGCTACAATGAAAAAGAATCCTACCTATCGATTAATTCCAAACCTATTCAATCATCATTGAGACGGGAACGATTTCAAGGTATTACTAAGTCGTAATGTTACCAAAACTAATACTAATTAATAGTACTTGAAAAATAGTTCCATAATTCAAAATAATTTATATTTTCGAAAACAGTTACAAAGATAAGATGCAAATGTTGACATAAATATTTTTAAGAATACACTAGTTCGTAACGTGCAGATGACTGACTAGTGTAGTAGTATCCGACTCATAGAGTTTGACCCATTTCAATCAAGTATTTATAGTTCGATCTATACTAAAGATTGTTGAGTTAAGGGTAATTTTTTCACGTAATATGGACTTTTTCTTCCATTTTTGAGAGCTGTAATTTCAAACCACGCTTTAAAAACCCTAATCAAGGGTGTCCGATAAATTATACTGTATATGATACTCATGATATAATAATAATAATAAAAAAAAAACTAGTTCCTAATGTAGTATAAAAAATTCTCTCTCATAGTTTTGGTAAAGATAAAAGAAGACAAAATAAAAATATAGTTTGACAACAAAAATGTCAATTAGAACGTAAATTTGTGATAAAAAGACATACGTGCAAACAAACATGTAAAAGAGAAGTCCACTTTAATGTCACTTTTCGTTTTGTCCCTTCATGGAACCAAATCAGGAAACTAGAAAAAGAAACCAAACCAGTGGAAAACGTCTTTACGCGTGGATTGTTCAAAGAGTGTTCCACAATCCTCACCACTTAACGAACTTTAATTATTAAATAAAACAAAAAAGCAACCGCGTCCTCCTTTCTGATTGGTTGAAACCGGTCAACCTTCGACGACCACCGCCTCCTCCTGGTGTGACACCTGGCTTCTCACCAACCACTGTCCTCCACGTCATTTACTGACATATCGCACGTGGTCCTAAATCTAGATAGCGTCTGCAAGTATGCATAGACCGACGTCTACCACATCTCTACGCGACCACCACTACGATTATTTATTTTAATTAATAATACAAATAAAAAAATAACTCTATTTATCCATTACTTTAAGAAAGCTTTTATTAATATTTATTACTCAGATTATAACTTTTGATATGGATAACTTTATTTTCTTATTTTTTTAATTTATTTTTACAGTTTGATACTAGATTAAATAACTTTAGAAATCTAGTAAGAATAGAATACTATTCCATAAATATAATTTATTTTTTGGTTTTGGTTTGAAAACAATAAATATAATAATGAAAATAATAAATATATATGGATAATTTATATAATAGGTTTTTTGACTTATCTAGTTTATGTTTTAGTTTGGTTTGAAAGCAATAAATATAATTCAAAACGAACATTAATATTCACTAGTTGCTTCATTGTGGATGCAATAACTTTTAGGACCATTAATAAAAGATACGAAGGAGAATTTAATTTTTGCGGCCATCAATGACAGATACAAAGGGGAATTGAATTTTTAGGGCCATCAGTGAAAGATACAAAGGGGAATTGAATTTTTGGACCATTACACTAAACACAATCTAATGACACTTGTGTGTGTGTATTTTTTTTTTTTTTTTAACATAGGAGGAGAAATTAAATTTAAATAAAACTACCCATATATTATGTTTTAAAATAAGAGTAAGACTTCAACTCTTGAATCATAAAAATATTATACTTTAAACCAATAATAAAACTTAAATCCTTAATTTTTTAGGATAAACTAAAGTGTTCAACCTGCAATTTGATAAATCATTAATTATTTTATCTTGTAATCAATTTGACATAGTATAAAGGGAAAAAACAAAATGAAATTTTCATTAATTTGATGGATTAGTCATACAAAATCTGCTTCGTTATCAGTCATTTAATGCACACTGACCTTTGATACGTTCAAACAAATCGAAAGTTCAAATATAATAAATGAAGACTTTTAAAAATTAGAAGAATCCATTACAGATACTAATAATTTAACATAAAAATTGTATATCCAATTACATGTCTTTCACGACTGTATTATTAAGAAAGTATTTAGAGAATAATGTAATATTCAAAATTTGGTATTAGATTGCACGAAAGCTCTTTAGACCATAATGTATGTATTTACTAATTAAGAATTCTCACAAAAAATTAAAATTTTAATTTATAATTGTAACAATTATTAAAATAATTGAAATCGGATTACGTAAATCCTATATAGGAATTAAAAATAAAAAATTTTTATTAAGAGAAACTGAATTCTCCCATTCTGTTTTATTTTCTTTAAAGATCAAGAAACGTGTGATAGTGTCTATTCATATTCTTATAAATTATAATTATTAAAAAAAAAAAAAAAAAACACAGATACGAAATTGATGTCGGCGCTGGTTATCAAGAAGGAACAAGTAGACAGGGGCCTAGTGGTTCCTTCTGTTAAAGTTTTAACACCGACTCCATTGTTTTCACATTTCACACCTTTATAACTTTGACTCTCCTCTCTCAACATCATCTACACCTCCCTCTGTCTGTCTCTCTCTATTTGCCCAACTTGTCCTTCAATTTGATCTTCATGTCATTTCCCATCGTCTCTTAAAAAAAAAAAAAGGGAAAAAAGAACAAAAAACTCAATCGAATAACTTAGCTCACAAGAATCAGAGTGTGTGTCACATTAATAAATCCATTTTTATAATTGGCGGCGCTTCATTATTTTATTAGTCAGATACATAGATAGATAGATTGTCCCCTCTCTCTGTCTCTCTCTCTCTTTGTGTGTGTGTCTATATATATAGCAATCGGTGTTGATGACGAAGAAGGTTGGTGGGTTATTGAAACGAGTTGAAAATATAGAGAGCGGTCGACGTAAACCCAGTTGAGGTTTTAGAGGGTGGAAGTTGAGAGTTACATGTGTCGCTGTGTTTTAAAGGTGGCGAAGCAGGAGAGAGAGAAAGTGAAGGTTGAGGAAGGGGGAGAGGTTGATCATTATAATGATCATAATCGGACGGTTGGCATGTTCTCGAGGGTGATGAGGGAGCGAGAGATGTCGGTTATGGTGTCTGCTTTGACACATGTGGTAGCAGGGGATGCACCTGAAGTACCTGAACCTCAACCTCATCATCAATATTATCAACAACACCATCATGATGCTGCTGGTGCTTCATCTTCTTCTTCGTTTAGTGGTGGTGGCGTTGGACACAAGAGAGGCAGAGAAATGGATAGCGGTGGTGGCGGTGGAGACTTTCCTGCTTTGTTATTTTCAAGGTTGAGTGGAGAATTTGGTGACTTCTCACATGGTGGTGCCGCACCTGGACTGTTGTCCTCTTCTTCCGGTGTAATAGGTAAGCTATCCATCTATCTACTTACCTACTTTGAATTTTAAACCCACCAATCTTTTTTTTTTTTTTTTTTTTAAATATATATTTCATGTATACTATTTACAAAAGTATTCATCAAGCTTCATTACAAAGCTTTCCTTGATTCATAATCTTTCTCACCTCCTTTTTCTGCTTTTCTTTTGAAACATCCTGGTTTTGACTAATATGCAAATCTTATATCGTGTTTTATCTTAAAGTTACTTCTATCTGCATCCAATATTCTAACTTACATCTTTCTTCTTTTAACGTGCACTTCTTAATCATATGTTAGTATAATCACATCACGTAACTATTTATTCTTCTACCTTTCTTCATCTTTTATAGAAACGGAGAATTACTTGCATGCACTATATATATATTCCAATAGTATGCTACTTGCATAATAATTAATTTAGATATTAATAATCATTCTCCAGTCAGAACGTGCAGAACCAGTTTCGTAATGTTACAATATAAAAACTAGTTTAGCACCCTTGCAAAAAGAAGTCTTCTGTATAGAACCTGTTTTGTATTGGTTAGAAAAGAATAGTTCTAGAAAATAATTTTAGGATGTATGTGTTGCAAGAAGTAGTCTTGAAAAACAATTTTAGGACGTCCTGACTAGAGAAGTATCCTGTTTATTACTGTGGTTTAATGGAACAGTATATGCACACTAGAGTTTTTGCACTGTTTCATTCATTTTTTGTATGTTTTTTATCTTGTTAAATTTGTTGGAAGAATGAATTTATGATGATGTTATTATTGTCATGTTGAAAATTACAGCAACAGATGCATCCAAGCCATATACACAACACAATCACCACAACGCAAGCGGATCAAACACAAACACTATTCAGTGCAAGATACGAGTACACAAACGAGAATAGCATACAAGAGCCAAGGAGGAGATACAGGGGAGTGAGGCAGAGGCCATGGGGGAAGTGGGCAGCAGAGATCAGAGACCCTTTCAAGGCTGCCAGAGTCTGGCTTGGCACCTTTGACACGGCGGAGGCCGCCGCCAGGGCCTACGACGAAGCCGCCCTGCGATTCCGTGGCAACAAGGCTAAACTCAACTTCCCTGAGAACGTCAAGCTCCGGTCACCATCTCACAATACGACACTAACCCAGTTGTCCATTTCTGATTCTCCAAGACCCCTTTTGTCGGTTCCAACATCTACTCAGTCTATAATTCACTCTCAGCCTCTCGGTAACGTCCCCAAAACAGAGGTTTCAAGTTCAAGCTCTGGTGTCGACTTGGATTACGATCAATGTTATTTGGATTTCACTGATCCTCAATGGCAGCAGCAGTCGATGAACTTCAATGACCAGATGATGTTTTCGTCTTCAATGGCCTCTCATTTGCAACAGCCTCCTCCATCATCATCATTTGCTGCCTCTCTTTCTTCTTCTTCTTCTTCTCCTTCACCTCCTCCATCATTTCCTATGTATTTTCCAGCGGTTCATCACTTCATGCCAGCCACCACTCAGAGTGGTGGTAGTGCAGATTTTCCAGGCGGATCGTGGCCGGATTCTAGCCATTATTCTTCGTCCTCAGGATAACATTTTGGTTTCCTTCTTTTCCAAGTTTTTGTTCCAATTTTTGAGGCTCTTTATGCCTTGAATTCTGTGTTTTTGATATTTTATTGTTTTGAAGTTATGAGTATGGCAGTTTTGATAGTATTGTTATATACAACTAATCGCAATTTTTTTTTTTACAGAAATACCGCTATCAAAGTAATCATTGAAAATGATCAAATATGGATATATGCAATTTTTTCTCATAATGTAGTTTTGTGAACATATTTAAACGTTCACAAAATAAATTAGACATATTTCTATCTCCCTCATAATTTAAACGTTTTGAGTAAGAAATGAAACGACAAGCTAGGTGCATGAAGACGCAGCCACTTTGACCATTAAAATAGAAACAAAATCCTACAGAGTAAGAAAATGAAAGGACAGAGCTAGGTGCATGAAGCTACAGCCATCTTGACCATAAAAATAGAAACAAAATCCTACAGGTTGATCTATCTTTCTCTACCCTACTAAACATTGATGGATGCTTTCCTACTAAATTTTGGTTCTCTCTTTCTCATTCTATGTGCAATGAGACTCCACTTTTAAGATCATGATATTTAATCAAGAAGGTTTATCAGTTGATGGTTTAAAGTTTGGACCATGCATACAGAATTTGTTTCCAAGCTAGGATTGCATATATTTTCTGTTAACGAAAAGAATGAAGGAGAGAGTGGAGTGAGAGAAGGTGACCGTGACATGAGAGAAATAGTTAAAATATCTATGCATTTTTGACAACTGCAAAATTACAATATCTATGCTATGAAAGTAATCATCGAAAATGATCATGTACATCAACAATTTTTTCTCATAATATAGTCATGTGAAGTACACATTTAAATGTTCACAAAATAAATTAGACATATTTCCATGTTTAGATTTGACATGCGGATATGAATAATATATTTAAAACGTTCACAAAATAACCTGTAGAATATATATTTTATGTTCAGATTATATTATATATTTTTATTATTATTTGACGTTCATGTCAAAATAGGGTACATATATAACTTTTTTTTTTTTTTATAATGTAGATTTGTGAACATATTTAAACGTTCACGAAATAAATTAGACATAATTGAAAGTTCAGATTTGACATGCAGATGTGAATAGCGTATTCAAGGCTTTCACGAAATAATTTGTAGAATATATTTTATGTTCAGACTATATTTTATTATAATTTGACGTCCAAGCAATAGAAGTCTGTACAAGTACAATTGAATGGACAAGAGAAGAGGACTCATCATGGTACTGTGGATGATATGTTATTTCTCAGTGGTAGGAGAAAATAAGTGAATTTGGAGCCTAGGAAATTTAAATGAAGTAGACAATCGATGTTTCTTGTAGGAAGTGTTAGTAGGTGTGAACTGGGATTTTCTGGAGGATATGACTTGGTGCAGTGGTTATTCCTTGCGTCTAAGACTTGGTGCAATAAAAGTACACATGAATATCATCCATGTGAGGACATACTTGTACTTGTTTTGACAGCAATTCATTAGACAACATTTAACAATCCTGATAGATACCTCTCCATTATCTCTCATATTGCTAAGGATATAAAGTAAGGCCAGGCACAAAAACGTGAACCGACCCAAAAGAGACGCTCATTTTTCAGTTTCCTGCTATGCGGATATGTGGAATTTCCTAATGCACTATAGGTTTAGAGCAGCATTGTATCATATTCTAGAAGCACAACTATAAATTATAATAGGTTGTGGCACATCTGAACTTGGCATGTTTTAAGCCAAGATCTTTTAGGTTTTGCTTGCAGACAACGAAAACGAAATCTTCCTTGAACGGAAATCACTGCAGTTAATCCGCCAGTCGGCAGATACTAAACGATCTTTTAACACCCAGTGGAAAATTCCTCATTTCTAGCACTTCGCTTTTCAAGATTTCTTGGCATTTAGAACACAAGGAAACGTTATATTTCATTTTATTAAAAATCTGGAGTTCCGCTTCGAAAGATCTTTTTTCTTGAAAATCTATGGTTCCATCTCTAAAAATCACCTGTGAATGTTTATTGACAGATTATAGATCTGATTCTTTTGACATTATTAGTTGCGAGATACATGAACATGCATTAAGACTTTGCACAAAACAAATATTGGACAGGAATTCGAATGGGGCATTATGCGTTTTTAATACTCTCTTGAATTTTGGCCACTCAGATACGAATCCATCTACACGAGACAAATCAGTATTCCCAACTTTCCAATGGATGGGGAGGGGTTCGTTTGTTTCCCAGAATTGTAAAATAAAGTACAAAAAATCATCCAACGAAGAGTCGAAATCTCGTGCCATCAATGGTAATTTAACTCTAAATAATGGGTGACAAACGAATTCCGATAGAAAGACAAGAGGAAACCACCAGAAACATCAAACTGTTGAACAAAATGGAAAAAAAAATTATTAAAGAACATTTGAAGCATTCAATTTCTTTCCACTGCTATTAACCAGCCCATCCAGGTTTTCACCTTTGTTAGCGGTGGCAAAGTATGTACTTAATAGTATACAACAATGTTTCAGTTTTGGGAAGCAAATCCAAGATCTATATCCCTGAACTACCAATGAAGGAACTTCCAAAAAAAGGCTTGATAATAATTTGCTTGCCTGATCAACCCAAGTTGAAGTTATACTCATCAATTAGGATCACGATTCCAACCTACAAACATAAGCACTGTCAAATAAGTTCAAGCAAATTTGTTTGTTTAGATTTGACTTTCTTGATGCAATGAAAAAATAAATTGACAACCTCTACCTGCAAATTGATGGCTCAAGTCAATTTCAAACTTTCAGAGCAGCTTTGTGAACCATTGTTTCTTTGTGGATTTGGTGGCAACTCTTCTCGACAAGATCAAGTAGTTGCTCCAAGTTCATTGACCATGAGTTGAGGATATCATTGCTATCCTTAGCTACCTGGAAACAGACTATTCCCATTGGCCTGTCAATTTTAGCTACTAGTGCTTTGGAGACAACCATTTCTGAAAGATGCTTCTCAGCTTCCTGGATTACAGAGCTAAACCATTAGATCCCTTCATACTGTCCAAGTAATAAAATTCAATGAACAGATCATGAGTTCATGCAACAGTAGCATAAAACTTGGCCTTAACCGAACAGGTGACAAGGCATAAAGGAGACATAAATCAGGCATTGCAAGAGAACTAAAGCAATTACTTGACCAAAGCAATGCTCATCTACTTCAACATAATCGCTGGGCATGAACCAGCAACAGTCCCAATGCAAAGATTTTTCTCTTCTTTCTCTGTTTACTACTTTTTTTTTTTAATTACTGGGATCAGCCCAGGCTGCTACCGGGACCAGCTGACAGCTGTTATATTATTATGAGACACAGCCCGAGGATCAACTCCCAAAAGACGGGAGGGAACAATCCACATACACAGCAAAAATTGCTCACATTAAATGGAAATTACGAGTTGAACCCACAACCTTTAAAAGCAAGTGAGTGTACTTTTGATTTACCACTAAACAAAAGTCACTTTCTCTCTCTGTTCACTACCTTTAGTAATAAAATAAATTGCATTTTTTTTCTCTGCCGGATAATTTACATAGGTGCAAAGATTAAATCTTGTTCAGACTAATACCATGGGAAGCGGGAAGCCTATCTACAAACATTAAATCTAGTTCAGACTAATTAAGCCATAACTAAAGACTTCAAACGGGTTACCTTTTTCAATAAATTCATAATAAACATTTAATATGGTTCAAGCAATGAACATGGCAAAGGAATCCTCTGTGGGTTTGGGTCTTTAACTTAAGACTTTACCAACAAGTTATTCCACAAAACATTAGTTTGCCAAACTCATGCAATGAGCCACCACCACCTTTGCAAGGTTATAAGTTGAGAAAATGAGATAATCAGGTTGACATAACACACAATTTGAACAAAAATAAACAAAATTTGATATCCCCAGTTTTGCCAACCCCACAGTTGCAACAAGAATTTCACAGATGAAGAATTTTGACATAAGAAATTGATGTATCATAAACAAACCTGGATACTCAGACACAACAGCTCAGCAAGTCTCTTCAAGGTAATCCTTGAGTAATACTTAGAAACAACAAGAATATTCTGAAAAATAAAACGTGCCTTCAGATCAGTACAGCAGTCAACCAATGATAAAAATAATGCTTCAAACCTCAACTCTAGGCCAAACTTACATGCTCAATTATTCTTTGTCTTAGATCTTCTGCAGCTTTATCACCCAAAGAGCCTCCTAGCATGTTATTCTCATTATCAAATTCATCCTTATATGTATTCCAAAGAGATGTCCATTGGATGACCTCCATGGTTACTAGCTGTTTCAAGAGCAACCTATGGCAGAAATATCAAAGGCAGGCAGGCATCAAACCATAACAACATCATAGTTAGATAGATCAGCTAGAGCAGGAAGACGTTCAAGAAACAGTAACCACATAATAGACAAACCTAAAATTTGGAATTTCGGAGAGATTCTTATCCTCTAAAGTGGAGTTCAGAAGACTTGACTGCATTGGATCATGTGGTGCCAAAACTAGATACCAACAGATTTTCCTCAGGACCTACATATTTAAAAAAAAAAAAAAAAATCAATCACATATTCTTAACAAAACTCATAGTGTATCTATTACAAATGAACTCACTGGTATCCACAGGGCTGGGTTTTCTTTGATATATGGAATCTCATATATTGCCTTATAGCAGCGGCAAATTTCAAGGTATTCATTGTTGTGAGAGTAGTACCTACAAAAATGAGAAAGAAACCCATTGTATAATATATGTGCCACCATGGCAAGAGAAACAAACAAAGCTACCATTACTTGCTCTATTAACAATTCTACAGTTGGAAAGCATCAATAATATGCTAATTTCCACAAAAAGATAATACAAAATGCACCTTTCCCTATAGAGAGTTGTTGAAAAGGGAATTCAAAAATATTGATCCTCTCAAGAATTTGTGCTATCGTGTTAAATCAGCCTGAATTTCATCTAATAGCCAAACAACAAACAAAATTCATACAGCTCAAATTCCTATGTTATAATCATCCATCATCACAGAAATTCATTCAAACTGCTCTTACATGAACAAACCAACACAGGTTCACATTATCAGACACTCAAAACTAAACTGGATATCCTTAGATTACGGTGGTTGAAACAGGCAGATGTTAGAAACCAACTTCAGTTGGTTCTAATTGATGCACACTGAAGAACACAAACAATACTACTAAAATTGGCATGCTCTGAAAAAATACATGGTGTATTATTTGCATCGGGCAAAGTAATAAAGTATATGAAACTAAATCCTTGCGTAAGTGTACAACAGGGTATCAAACAAGTTCTCTAGACACAAAACAATAAGGTCCAACCATCCTACAACATGTCAAAGGCTTTATTATTCATGTTCCTCCACGCCACCAACAAAACAATTTATGGTAAGAATTAAGATCTAACAGGAACACCACCAACAACTCCACCCTAAATGAGCTTGATATTTCCAAGAAAAAAGATACGCAACATTTTCACAGACTACCACAAAGAGGCCAAACCTAAACCCCAAAACAACTATAGTCTTTTTGAGTCTTTCAACAAAAAGATTAAATTGCACATGTATGCAAAGGTTTAGATATCTATATTATAATTACTTTTATGAATTAATTTTCTTTTTTGCTTCTATAGCATTAACACTGGTAAGTGACAACCAGGTGTCTAAGAAGGAATAAACTATAAAAGAAAGAATTATAATTAATTTGTGTAGGTCAGAATGATGAAACTACCAAGAAATATAGAAGTTTTCAAAGCATCTCTTCACAGTGTACAATCACAAAAAAGTTCAATAAATATTTTTAAAAATTAATCACATCATATCATTAAAGTAATCACAAGAACATTGAACCAAACAAACAGAATAACCAAAAAAGTTAAGGCAAAAAGATACCTTATCATTAGTTCATAGTAGATCCGTTTCAACTCCAATAGAGATGGAATATCAGCAGGAGCCTCTTCAACAACAGCATCACCTTCTTTGGGCTTTTTCTTTTCTTTTGAAGGATCAGCATCAAAAACTCTTGAACTAATTTTTCTTGAGAGGATCTGTGCACGAACATAATCCTGGCGATCTAAGCATAGACGGACCTGAAAAGTTCAATCACCAACAATATTTAACACACAATTTACTATCACAACCATACACACACACAAAACAGTTAATAAAACAGCATTGACAATGATAGGCAGTATAACAGAGATAGGTCCATACTTGTTCAAGAATGAATGCAATTTTCTCAGTTTTTGCCATAGCACCAAATGTTTCCACCTGTAAATCAAAACGTATTACAAAGAATTCCTCAGAAGAACAAAAAGTATATGAAAGCAATCATCAACAGATAAGAAAAACTGACCGCCACTTCTTGCATCAGATCTGCAGCTTCAGCAATAAGCCCTTGCTCTTCCTTAATCTTGGCAAGTTTTTTAATCAACCTTGCTCGCTCAATTTCAACATATATCTACAGAACAAATAATTTTGTTAGAAAAGGATACTTAAGTAAACAGCGTTCACCAAAATATCCAGAAAGAGAAGTCAAAACATATTGCAATAGGTTCACCTTCCCCGCTGAGACATTGTTGAGTGTTTTGATAAGCTCTATACGAGTATCCAGATCAGGTGTCTCATCAATGTATTGCATTGCCTGCTGGACCATAGCAGTTACAGCCTGTGCAAACAGACACTCCCAATGAATACCAGTGTCGACCAAGTATGCAGCTTAAAACATTCATTTGGATATAACCCAGTAAAATTTGATTGAATCTGATCTAATGGTCACCATATAACTAACATCACATGATAAATTTCAGCACATCAAGTAAAAACATTATAAGAAGCAGAGCAGAATAAATAGACACAAAGCAAGAATATGGAAGGTTCAGTGTGAGATAACATCACTTGTTGTCATTACAGAACGATAGATACAGAAACATATGTACAAAACGAGTACAAAAAGAGAGAATCACATGTATAATATATTACATATACACACTACCAATTCTCTTCATCTAATCTAAGTTATCTATCTTTTCGAGGATTCAATAAATGTACACTATTCAAAATCAACGCCAACAAGAATGCAAAATTATCACTAAAATACCAATAAACATGCGGACAAAACATACAACATTAACCCAAACAGCAAATCCTAAGACACAGGCATACCCTCTGCTAATTTGACAAGAGAGATTAAATACCCAAAAAAAAAAGTCTAAACATTCAATAACAGAACAAAAAGTATCAACCCACAGTACAAATAGAAGAGATTTCCTAAAAATACCATATTTTTATAACCCCATATAGTTTTACACATGAATAAGAACAACTACATACATCATTTTCCACACATGAATAAGAACAACTACATACATCATTTTCCATACTTATAAAACACAGTCCATACTTGAAATCAACATATTACGTGTGAATAGGATATGATCACAGAATATCAGTCTTACTACCCCTTGGCACAGATCCTAAGTAAATTTCAACCAAACCATAAACCAAACTTGACAAAACACAAAACAATTACCCACATGCACATATACATCCAATTATTACTTAAACAACTAAATCTTCAAGCAGGATTTGGCGACCCTACCAGTTTGGGTAAGGTTTTTCAAAAAGAATCTTCAAGACCAACCCTAGGATTGATTGTAAGACTCTTAAATAACCACCCTTACAACCAATCCGAGGGTTGTTATTGAACAAACTGATGTGAGTAACCTAACCAAACCAGTAAGTTAGCAAAACCCACTCACGACCATAAAACACATAGTTCAATTTCAAGATTAAATTTAAAACCAAACATTACTTAACAAAAAACAAAATTCACTTCCTTATGCAAATACCCACATGCACATATACATCCAATTATCATTTAAACAACTAAATCTCTAAAAAACACTCAAAACCCTAAAACACGTCAGTTAAGTTTCAAAATTAAAAGCTCAGACTCTGCAATTACTCAACAACCACACCTAGAACTAAACAAACAAATTCAAAATGGACCTGTTTGAGTTGACCACGTTTTTTGGAGAGATTGAGAATCTGTTCATTGAGAGTCTTCCAGTCTCTGGCTTGGAAGCAAAGCTGCAAGATGTCGGTGACGGCCTTCTTGGTGGCGGAGACGTCACCGGCGAGTCTCATCTGCTTCTCTACATTCAACAGCTGCTCTATTTGCGACTCCAAATTGCCTTTTCCCTCCTGCAACAACAGCAACACGCAAAACGATTTCAAAACACAAAAACAAACGCAAGAGATCACCGCTTAGATCTGATGGAAACGTCGACGACTCACCATTTTTGATTTCCAGTGAGTAAACCCTAAGAGAGAGAGAGAGAGAGATCGATTTTGGTTTCTCACAGAAAAGAAAGTGAATGTAAACCCTCTCCCAAGAAATGTTTCTGCTTTTTTGAACTGTACTTTTCTGGTTTTTGCACATATGTCCCTCAAATTCTATGTTATTCAATCTCTACCTTTTATTTGAGATAATCTCCCTTTTACCTTTATAGTTTGATATAACCAGTAATCATTCTCTTATAGTTTTGATTAATCTTATTTTGCTCCCTAGCATTATTACTGTTATGAAAATTATTAAAATGACTAAAATTTCCTTACAGTTTTATCTTTCCATCTTAACGGTCAAACTTTGATTTTCAAAGTTGACTTTGATAGTAAGAGGTTTATCAATTACAGAGAGTATTTGACATATTTAATAAATTGATAAACGATATTTGTGATTTTTAAAAATACATTTTGATATCATGTCAAATTATAGGGAAGAAAATAAGATTATCCCTTTTTATTTTAATTTTAAAATAATAATTTTTTCAAGGACTTAAACGTCTTCTAATCAAATTTATTCAAAATAAGGTTGTGCATGGTATGGTAATTGCTAACTAATAAGTTTTGTGTATACAATTATAATTTGGTATAAAGATAGATATAAAAACATGTAAATAGTGATTAATCTCCATAAATTCTAACTTATTTGTTGTTATTATTATTATTTTTTTAAAGTTATTCAGATTAACCTATTAATTTTACATATTCATTTAAATTGATGGGTAACAAGCATGAATTAGATTTAAAAAGTTCAAAAATTCCAGTTTAGATTGATCATTCAAATAAATAATATAATTTATTTTGTAATAGATCTGATGTAAAGTGGAATATTTTTTTCATGGATGGTAAAACAACATACACACCCTACTCCTAATGAATTTTCTTTTATTTATTTTAATGTCTAGATTATTTGTGTATCATAAAATTAGTTAAATTCAATTAATAATGAATGGAGATTGTAAAAAATAGCCTATTGGAATAGTCTAAATTGGTTTTAGTGAAAAAAGGAACTTCAATTGTTTTAAACTATGTTGCAAAAGTTATTTTCACTAATCCAATAGTTATAGAAATTTCCTCAATCCTAATTTATATCTTCCTCCCTTTTTTCGCACATTGTCTCTCTTCGAATATAATTTTTATCCATCTTCTCACATAGTTTCATATATGTAGCACCCACATTCTTGCAAACCTAAACACTAATCAACTTGGGATGAAAATAATCTCAAAAATCTAGTTGGATCCTATAAAAAGTTGAATGTTGAGGGAAGAATAATAGTATGTTTACTTCATGGATTGGGGAATGGGAATAAGGAATGAGATTGATTGATAGTGTTTACTTGCTTAAAATTTATTCCGTAATGAGAATGAAAATATGGGCCCCACATTAATTTGGGGTTGTGGAATGAGAATCTCATTCCCCCCAACCTACTTGGGAATCCCATTCTCATTCCTTTTATCAGAATAAAAAGTCTCTTATACCCTTCTTTTTTAAAAAAAAAAAAACTATTTTATTTGATATTAAAAAAAAAAACTACATATTATAATAAAAAAAATGCATACTATTGATTTTTTATTACCAATTTTTTAATTATAATAGTGGACCATTAAAATAATATGCAGTTTTTTTTTTTATTATAATATGTAGTTTTTTATTTGATATTTAAAATAAAAAGTACATATTATAATAAAAAATTGCGTACTAGGTTAGTGGATTATTAAAATAATATGCTGTTTTTATTTATTATAATATGTAGTTTTTATTTGATATTAAAAAAATGCATATTATAACAAAAAAATGCACACTATTATAATTAATCCATAATTTTAATTAAGGACATTTTTGTA
The DNA here is from genome assembly GCA_019925255.1 of Litchi chinensis. Classification (NCBI taxonomy): domain Eukaryota; kingdom Viridiplantae; phylum Streptophyta; class Magnoliopsida; order Sapindales; family Sapindaceae; genus Litchi; species Litchi chinensis. Next base: position 20,453,701 of record CM034471.1, read on the forward strand.
TAATTAATTTATTTCGATTTCAAAACAAAGTAAACAGTTCAATCATTCCGATTTCAGATCATTCAGATTCCTATTCTGATTCTTCCAAATGAAGTAAACACACCATAAGTTTTGGAAAAAAAAAATAGTATGTGAAGAAGTTTGCCTAGTTAAATATACTCAAAATAAATTGTCGTTTTTATAAAAATATGTTGATAATAGTTGTCACGTCATAAATTCATTTTTTATTTTATTTTTTATAAATTTGTATGGTATAAACGTTTGATTAAATTTTGTATAATAACTTGTTGATCTTCATTTTTCAGAACATTTCACATAATTTAAAATGTGAAACATCGTGTCATTAACTCAACTTACTTTCGAAAGCATGAGATAGGGCATTGGAACTCCAATATGGATGTTGTTTGATGAGATGAATTTCTTTTGGATTTAAGTTTAAGGAGATTTCTGAATTATCCAAAAAAAAAAAGAAAAAAATTCTCTCATATTCCTATTTCTAATAGTGTTTCTTTCACAATAATTAAAATCCATTTGCACCGTTTCTTTTAACTTCTAAAATATAAGCAAAATGATTAAAATTTCTATCCTGACGAAATAAATTTTCTGTACTTAAGGAGGTTATTTTTATTTTCTCCCACAATATAATAGAATTAATTAATGTAATTGGATCTCACTACGCTTAAAAATTTATATCATAAATCAAAATAGAATTTCAATTCTCCTTAGAGTTTGGATTGAAATGGGGTCTTATCTAGGATTGAATTATTTTGAATTAGAAATTTTACAAACTACTATACTGAAACACATGTCACTACAAGAAAACTAATTATTCACGACAGAAACTTTACGGCATAAAACTAAAAAATCTCGTTAAAATGCAGCTATGCAATAAAATAATTTTTTTTTATTGTTGTAAAACCATAATCACGGCTTTTGTTTATTACATCCCGTAAAAGCAATGGACAACAGTAGAAAACCACGGCATTGTGTTATAAAATCCCGTAAAATCAAGTAAACTATTCAATTGGTACTTGCTTGTATAAATAAGTGGCTACAATTCAACATTATAAAATAATAAATTTATATAAAACTAATAAATACTTGGTTTCCCACCAGTTCTTTGCCTTTCCCTCCCTACTTTTCCCGCCTCTTTAATTTACTTGTACAATCCCACCAAAACTAATTAATTTTTTATTTGTTTTAACAAAACCCAATATTGGGTTGACAGGATTCCATGAAAGCAAAATGAAAAAGCTTTTCTTTATGGAGCTAGCTAGTTCACTCTCATTGTTTTACCTTCTATTCTAGTTTGTGCTTCATTTTCATCTAGCTTCTACTGATTTTCAGTGATAGCAGCTATGTTTTTCGTTGTGTGATATTACAAAGACCCAAAGTAAGTGTAATTATACTTAGTATTTCCTATGTTTTATTCAGTATTTATGGGATTAAAATTGTTATTGTATGATGTTTTTTGGGATCTTTTCTCTTGAATTGGTTGTTAGGCTTCTCAACTAGGTTTTCTCTCATCTCTTCTCATTCCAAAACAAGTACATCCTTTGTTTCTCTTCTTGTTTAGGTTTTTCAATCCAGATCAATATATACTTTTTCTTTTTTTTTTTTTTACTAACAATTTCTATTCTCTATCCCTATTTTGGATGTGTTTTCTGGTCTAGTTTGTTTATCTTACTTTTTAAATCTATTCCATGGATTTGGACTTGAATGTGTTGATTGGTGTATTTGATTTGATTAACATCATGATTTGAAATAACAAGATTCTTGGTTAGTAAATATATTGATGTATTGAATATTTGTGTGTTTTATGTCAACAGTTTCAGTGGAGTTTTCAACTTACTGCACATACTAATATATTCAAGGTGGGTAGATTTTTATTTTTCATTTTTTCAAATTTAAATATTATGTTGTGTTGTTTATGATTATTGTTAGTATTATAATATTGGAAGTATTATGAGATTAGTGGTATTGTCACATTTGCTGAGATTGATAAGAACTATATCTCATCCTATTCTAACAGTGATACTAATTTTTGTACTACATTATTTAGTTGTTGTGATACAGGGGCTGCCTTAGATATCTGTCCCTTATCCACCTTGTGTGCTCTGCTTTGTTGAAGCCTTACAGCTTGTTGAGTTATTTACCCCTGGTGGCTCATTTGGGTTGATTACGTGTGTTGTCTACTTTGCTTTAGTTGCATTGACTGAGGGTAAGGGCTGGAAAATCAGTGATCAATAAGCTGGAACTTAGTTCATCCTCTGTTTCATCCTCTGCTTCCTTGTTGTGTAAAGAAAAAGTGTCAGTAGCTTTCGGTATGGTCCTTCAATCTCTTTCAACTTCAACTTCTTACTTTTATTAGTTTGTTTTATGGGTATATATTATCCTTTAAAGAACCATTTTCTGCATCTGTCTACTTTCAACAAGACTCATTTTGAAACTGCTTAAATTCAAGACAGGTTAATTTTAGAAAAGCTGATCTCTCCTATTTTTTGTGTGTTGTTCATACACCAAAAGTGTGGTTTTATCCAGTAATATCATTGCAATTGATTAATATTAATTACAACTTTAACTTCCATAAATTGCATTGATCCTAGGGTCTAATACAAGTGGGAGTTTGCAAGAGCGGATAGCCTAAAAAAGAATCTTTGTCTTTTGAAAATCTTCTTTTGTTTTCAGCTTGAACAACCCCGTTAAAACCAATCCCAAGAAAGTGAAGAAAACATTAAAGGTTTGTGAGCCCTTCATGGGATTACGCTGTAAATGTTTTATATATTTTGTATTGTTTGCATTGAATTTTTGTTTTCTTGTGGAAAATTTTGAGGTTGTATGTGTGTCTTGTGGTGAAGTTCATGTTTTGTGTATTTATACTTATTTATTGGTTATAGCAATGAAGAACTTGGTGTGTTATAGAAATATAAAGAGAAAAGCAAAATGGGATCTTTTTGTTTCTTAAATTAAAAAAGCTTGGTTCTATTAAGTATAACTAAAGTTAATGCTTGTAGGAGTGAACTATCAGGTGTTTGAAATCTAGTATAATATGAAATATTAAACTTTAGGTTGCATAATTATATGGTCTCGTGGGAACTTCTTGATTGATAATTGTATGTAGTCTTTCACTCTCTTGGCCTTTTGTATCTTCTTCCTACGAACTGAATTTTATTTTTCTAGCCATTGTATGTAGATACTTTCCTGCATCTGAAAATGAAACTAGTCTATTCAATTTAACAAGCAAATTGGACATGTTTGTAGGCAACTAACTCCATATTCTTGTGAGGTGTAAACATGCTATTTATATACTCATTCTTTATTGTTATTTGCATCATATTTTCCAAAATTTTAATAAATATATGATGATGATGTATGCTATGCTAGTAGATACTCTTTTTATTGCTTAAAAAAACATAAAAAAGAGTTGATACTCTTTTTATGTTTGGCTAATAATAGATACTCTTTTTATTTGAACTAAAGTTATTTAATTTATGAAATCAGGTTATCATCACAAGTATATTTACATTGATGGATAAAGAGTGGGTGAAGCTAAATAGGTTTTAATCTCAAACACTACAATATTTGTCAATAAGAATTTCTTTAAGCTTTCATATTCACTTCATTTTTTGTTTTTTTTTTTCATTTTCCTTCTTGAATGTAGATTTTCTAAAGAATATCATGAAGGAGCCAAAAATTTTGTTAATGTAGCTGTTGATAACCTAGGAAATCCTACGAAGATTATATGCCCTTGTAAGACATGTCGCTGCCTTTGCCACCAATATGCTGAATTAGTATATGAACACCTAGTGATAAATGGGATGGATCCTACATATGATAATTGGGTTCTTCATGGAGAAGTTCCAAATAAATCTTATCCACATATAGATGTGAATATGACAGAGACTTATAGAATGTTTAAAGATGTCTATGTTCCAAATGATTCGATCATAGATAATGAATATGACAGTGTTGATGACACTCAAGAAAACTTGGAAGAAAATGTTTTCTTACAAAAGTTGAAAGATGCGGAAACTCCTTTATATCCAAATTGCTCAAATTACACCAAAATTTCAGCATCAGTAATTTTATATAAACATAAAACTGCTCATGGTTTGTCAGATAAGGGCTTTAATGAACTTTTAGAGATTATTCAAGATATGTTGCCAAGAGATAATGTGTTACCTGATTCTTTGTACAATATTAAAAAATTATTAAAGGATTTTGACACTGGGTACACAAAGATTGATGCATGTGTCAATGATTGTTGTCTTTTTATAAAAGACAAGGCAGATTTGGATACTTGTCCTAAGTGTCATTCCTCAAGATGGAAAGTAAACCAACGGAATAATAAGATTCGAAAAGGAGTGTCTAATAAAATCTTGCGTTATTTCCCAATAATACCAAGAATCAGGAGGATGTTTATGTCATTTGAAAAAGCAAAACAACTAAGATGGCACTTTGATAATAAAAGCGGAGATGGAAAAATGAGGCATCCTGTTGACTCATTGGCTTGGGACACAATAAATAGAAAATGGCCCAATTTTGCATTAGAGCCAAGAAATCTTAGGTTTGGTCTAGCAGCTGATGGATTTAATCCTTTTAACAATCTGAGTTCTACATATAGTTGCTGGCCAGTTTTATTAGTGACATATAATCTTCCTCCATGGGCATGTATGGCTGAGGAGAATATAATGCTAACTTTATTGATACCAGGACCCAAACAGCCAGGAAATGACATAGACATATATTTAGAGCCAGTTATAGATGATATGACAGAGTTGTGGAATAATGGGGTAGAGATGTATGATGCTTTAAGTAAGACTACATTCACATTAAAAGCTATTTTAATGTGGACAGTAAATGATTTTCCCGCATATGGCAATCTAGCTGGATGTACCACAAAAGGAGAATTAGCATGTCCTATATGTGGTCCAAACACATGCTCCCAATGGCTACCATATAGTAGGAAGATGGTTTATTTGGGTCATCGACGTTTTCTTCCGCCAAATCATTCGTGGCGTCATGAGAAAAAAAGTTGGTTTGATGGAGTTGAGGAAACACGACGACCTCCTAAGCCTTTAAAAGGTGATGAAATTTTACTTTCTTTGGAAGCTGTGCAAAATGATTGGGGTAAATTTGATAAGAAGAGGAAAAGAAAACAACATGCTGCACCAAAATGTATGTGGAAAAAGAAGTCAATTTTTTTTAACTTGCCATATTGGAAGGTGACACTAATTTAATATCATTGCTATTTTTCTATTGTTAGTACCTAAATTTTATTTTGTGATTACACACACACACACACACACATATACATTTATACATACATATATACATACATACATATATATTTCTATTGATTCCAGGAATTAGATTTGCGCCACAACTTGGATGTTATGCACATAGAAAAGAATGTTTGTGACAGCATAATCGGAACATTGTTGGATGTGAAAGGAAAATCTAAGGATGGATTGGAATCTCGTAAGGATTTGATGAACATGGGTATCCGAAAGGAGTTGCATCCGCAAGAAAGAGGGAGTAGATACTATTTGCCTCCAGCATCTCACACACTATCCAAAAAAGAGAAACAAATATTTTGTAGGCGACTTTATGAGTTAAAGTTACCTGATGGATATAGTTCAAATATTGCAAATTGCGTTTCAGTAGAAGAATGCAAAATAATTGGCCTTAAATCACATGATTGTCATGTGCTAATGCAACAATTATTGTCAATAGCATTAAGAAATCTTTTACCAAATGGACCAAGGAAGACAATATTTCGACTATGTGCATTTTACAATGAACTTTGTCAAAGAGTTCTTGATAAAAATAACTTGGAGAAATTAGAGATGGATATCATTGAGACATTATGCTTGTTAGAGAGGTACTTTCCTCCTTCATTTTTTGATATTATGGTCCACTTGACAACTCATTTAGGTCGAGAAGCAAGATTGTGTGGACCGGTGCAATACCGTTGGATGTATCCATTTGAAAGGTGAATGTTTTTCTTCTTTTATAAGTGCTATTTATCATTGATAATTAGTCTAAATTTGTTATTTGCTTTTAGGTATATGAAGGTGCTCAAAGGATATGTTAGGAATCGTGCTAGGCCTGAAGGATGCATAGCTGAATGTTATCTAGCTGAAGAGTGTGTTAGGTTTTGTAGTGGATACATGAAAAAAGCAGCTGAAGTAGGTGTATTAAATCATCGCAATGATGAATTTTTGGATGAAACAATTACTCAAGGACGTCCAATCTTGAAAGGGCAGCCACTTACTTTGTCTGAATCTATGCTGAAAATTGCACACCATTATGTATTATTAAACACTTCAGAAGTTGAGCCATATCGTGAGTAAGTATTATGTTGTCATTTTTGTATTCTAGGATTAAATCTTCTTCCAAAGTCTTACAACTACTTCACAATTATCTTAGACTGCATATGGATGAATTAAAGAGATCATGTAGGCGATTCCAATGGGATGTTCAAGAACTAAATAAAAAGCATGCTGAGACATTTAGTTCATGGTTATCTGAAAAGGTAATATAAATATTAAATATAAATCTAAGCTTAGAATAACTCTTCATGTACTTATAAATAAGTCTATTTGATTGTTTAACAGATTAAGGCTCGAGACAATGTCACTAATGTGTCAGACACATTAAAGTCATTAGCAAGAGGTCCAAGACTGCATGCAATGTCATATAATGGCTATATTATTAATGGCATGCGTTTTCATACAAAGAAAGCTGAAAAGTCCACTCAAAATAGTGGTGTTTACATAGAAGCAGAAACTATTTGTAGATCTAGTGTAAAAGATAATGCAGCAATTGTTGGAAAGGTTTCTTATTATGGGATTATTAAAGATATTATTTTGCTTGATTACCACACATTTCGAGTGCCTATATTTCAGTGTGATTGGGCCAATACTGTTAGTGGTGTTAAACAAGTAGATGGATTGACTTTAGTGAATTTGAACCAACGACAAAGTCAGTGGCAAATGGATCCTTTTATATTGGCATCACAAGCAAAACAAGTTTTCTACTCTCAAGATTATGATAATTCAAGTTGGCATGCAGTACTTAAGGCAACACCAAGGGGCTATCATGAACTTGATATGTACAAAGAACATACAAATTCAAATTCTGCCCCTGTAGACATATCTGAACTTGAGTCCATTGATGATGATGATGATACTTGTGTAAGGAAGGACTGTGAGGGTATAGAAGTTTAAGGTATTCAACTGAATTTTTTTTTTTTTTTTTTAATAGGAACATATAGACAAAAAGATAAATGATAATTTTTTTCATTTTATTATCTTTTAGTTTCATCAACTATCTTTATTGGATTGATGCAAATATTTGTGAATTTGGACTGTATTAAGTTATATTAATTCCTTCTTTAAATTGTTGTGGGGTATGCTTTGGATTTGTGGAATTGTTACTACCATTTAGATTTATTACTATTATTTAAATTTTATCATTGTTTTGTTAACAGCTTGATATAAGGCTGTTTCAGACTTGCTCATTTACTTGGGAAATATGACTGAACATTATGCAGAGAAGGTAAACTAGTCCTAATACAATTTATCTGAATTAGTATTACATTATACAGCTGATAACAATTCAATTTCAATAATTATTTTAGCATTTGTTTTTATTTTCCTTTACATTCTCTTAATGCAGTTTCTTGAAAAGAGAAAACAGGGTACAAAGAGAAAGCACCATGAAACAGTAAATGATAAAATGAGAAATGAAAGACAAAGCAACTCAGTATCTACTCATAAGCCAACCTCACATAATCTTGATGAAACACATGAGTCAGTAGCACCAGGTTTTGTATTCTTCCAACATATTTTTGTTGATTTACTTTATATATATACATATAGTTTGGTTATTATTAGTTTTATGTATGTTATAAGAATACAATCAATTGTTTACAAAATTATTGTAAATGTTCTTCTTAAAAGAAAATATTGGTCTTGCATATAGTGTCAAAATAGTTCACACTACAAGTTTTGGTTATATATGATTGTATGTGATGTATATTCTTTATATTATTTTAGAAATCACTATACATTCATGTCTATTTGCATCAATACATGTTCATAGTATTGTATATATTTTTTATTTTCTTGCTATAAATCATATGTTTGAATGCACTATTATAAATTTCACTCTATTTATATATGAAGCTAAAAAGAAGAAAAGAGGCCCAACAAGAATGAATGTCGTGGCAACAAGACAAAGTGACCGTCCTGAGGTTGAGTATAATGAAAGAAATCAACCTATTGGAAAAGCTTCTGTAGAATTGAGTTCAACCATAGGAATAATTGTACGAGAGATTGTGCCTATCGATATAAGGTGTTGGAAGGATGTTGATGCAAACACTAAGGAAATGCTTTGGATTTTGGTTAAGGTATACTTATCTTGGAATTCTTAAAATAACTTGATGTTAGTTATATGATATAAAAGCTTATATATTTTATATTTTTGAGAATATTGCAGCAAAAGTTTCAGATTAATGAAACTCGAAAAGATGGCACACTTAGTCGAATGCGTAAGTTATGGGTAGATCATAAATCAAGGCTGTCAAGACAGATAAGGAAGGTTTCAAAATTGCATAATGCAAAAAGGAAATTGAAGCTGTTGAAACCTGAAACAGTGAAAGATGACGAGTGGAAAAGATTTGTTAAGAACCGATTATCTGCAGAATGGAAAGTAAGTTATTTGAATTTAATTCAGTTAAAACTTTATCCAAATTTGTGCCTAAGACTCTATTTTTATAGGCAAAAAGCAGAAGATTTCGAAGGTTGAGAAAATCACAAAAATTGCCTCACACAACAAGTCGTAAAGGATATGCACGATTAGAGGATGAAATGGTATTTTTTTTTCTTTTAATTTTATTTTTCTTTGTATTAGAGTACATTGCACATAGTTCTTTTTCTTCTTGCCCATTTTTTTTAAAAAGAAAAAAGAAAACAAGAAAGTTTGGAAAACAGTTTATTGAACTAATCCTTAACTATACAACAGTCTATGACAAATTGGATAGGATGTTATACAATTACATTTATTAAATTACACCGTTACGCTATTAAAATATTACAAAATGTTTTTTTACCAATTAATGTTTTATGAGTTGCAGAGAATGGAGACACAAGTGCCATCATCAGTTTCTAGAGTAGATGTTTGGATTAAAGGGCATCTACAAAAGAATGGAAACCCAATTAATGATGCTGTTGGCGAATCAATGGTAATAAATATATTTATAAATTTTATATCAACTAAACATATTGTGTAATATTTCATTGTAAATATAAATGTCACGTTATATTTAAATAAATCTAATATTTTCAATACTTTGGCTACAGAAAAAACTAGATGATTATGCCAAAAAATCTACTCAAGATTCAACTTCAATAAATGGTGATGCATTGACACAATTATTTGGTCCAGAGCGTGCTGGTTGGGTTAGAGGAATGGGATTTGGAGTAACTCCTAGTAAAGTGTCTGCACAAGTTCAAAATAACACTCAAATAAGGAAACTTGAAGATGAAATAACACAACTCAGAGACGTAATTGCTAATTTACAGGAAAACATGTTAATATTTGGGAGAAGATTTACAATGGTAAGTAAATTATTATATTTCAATTTTTTTGAAATATATATTTTAATTTTTATAATTACAGTTGTATACGTTATATTTTTAATCATATTTGGACAGGAACATAATGACTATGGTGAGGATGGCATGCATAATTCTACTCCTATTCAGCAGCCACAGGTGTCTCATTACTTGTTATAATTATTGGTTTTCCATTAATATTTGTTGGTTTTCCATTAGCATTTATTCTAATCAAATTATTGGACAGGAACATAATGACTATGGTGGGGATGACATGCATAATTCTACTCCTACTCAACAGCCACAGGTATTTCATTATTTGTTATAAGTATTGGTTTTCATTTGATATTTATTCTAATAAAATTACTCTCTTATAGCAGGCCAAGGGAGATAGTATTGATGTTCCAAATACTTTAAAAGAAGGAGCTATTTGTAAACTTCTTGATTGGTCAGGAAGTGGAGAGCTGGTTGGAAAAGCAGAATTGGCTACAATTGATTGTGATACCTTAGTACATCATGTGAAGCTTGGACCAGATAATTACAAAGTATGGGTTATTGAAGTCATGGTACCAACATTGCCTTTGCCTCGACCTACCCAAGAGTTTTTTACTCTTGTTGATGCAAAAGGAAGTACAGTTGCTTGGCCAAAAAAATATGTCACTTTTGATTGACTCTATTTCAGGTAAATTATAGCTATTTAGATATTATATATGGTAATCATGACTTCTTTCTTTCAATCCTTAGATTCTATTTTATGAGACTTGTTTTTGGATGTTGTGTATGTTTGTTGGTATATTCTAAAAAAGTTTTGTTACTAAGATAGTTTCTTGTTAGTTTAGATTTTATCTTACAAGAGTTGTTGGATGTTGTGTATATATTTGTTGGGGAATAATTTTAAAAAGGTTTTGTTAGTAGGATTGTTTCTTACTGTTTAGATTTTTTATTGCAAGAGTTGTTGGATGTTGTGTATATGTTTGTTGGGATCATTCCGAATTGTTTCGCTCTAGGATTGTATCTTGTTAGTTTAGATTCTATCTTGCAAGAGTTGTTGGATGTTATGTATTTGTTAGTTAGGATAATTCTGAAAAAGTTTGGTTACTAGAATTTTTTCTTGCCAGTTTAATTTTCAAAATTTTGGAACTATTTTCTGTGATAGCATGATTCTATATTTAGTGCAAATTAATCCTAGATGTGTTAATGGTGGAACTTATACTAATGCATTCCAATATCTTACATGTAAGTTTTCCAATAAGTTAATACTATTCAATGAAAATTTATGTTAATTATATTTTAAGCTAAAATGTGCTAATATATATTTTGTACTTTGTATTAAAACATTGAGTTGGAAATTGCAAGTGGTCTTGTGACTTAGAAGTATTTAAAACCTGATGAAATTCTAATGAAACTAGAAGAACCTATGTTAAAACTGTCTTATAATTTAAAGTTCAACTTTTCATAACCTTGTTTTGTAAAATTTATTAATTTTTTTTTTTTTTCATTTTGCAGGGAATTAGTAAATGGAAATATTGCAGTCAAGAAAGGAAATGTTTTTGGATCTTTTTGCTTTGGACACTTTCTTAATGTATATGGTAACTCATATTTGTGTCATCAATTGGCAATTTGTTAATGTATATGTATATATATTAAATAGAGCTGTATATAAATGCTCAATCTAACTGTGACAACAATTATATATTGTATTCATATATATATTTTTGGGAACATCTATGACAATTTGTTTGACATAGAAACAAATTGTATTGGATGTTTTTAGGATTGAAAGACAACTTTTTGTATGTATCAATTTTATATAATATAATTAGATGTTTACTATATATACATATATGTATGTGTCAATGATTGGATTTATTTCGTTAAATTGATTGACAAAATTAATTGATAGTTACAAAATGATTTAATGATATTGAATTAATTGTATTTACTGAAGAATAGCAACTTGGCATTGCTATCAATGATATTGTAATGACTAGTAATAAATTTCTTTGAACTGCCATAATGAAACTAAATTGGTCTACAAATTTTAATTGATGATTTATTATTCTTCAATATAATGGTAAATTTATTTTGCCGTTAAAGTAGTGTAACGGCATAATTGTGTTGTCGTGATAAATTATTTAACGACTTTAAACTATTGCCGTAAAAATGGTCGAGTTTCCACGACATCCTAAATTACGGCATGCTGAACGAATGCCGTTGAAACCATATGACGGCATTTTTGCTTTGCCTTTATAGGCTCATTCTGTTGTAGTGTGTTCAGATTATAAAGACATACCGAAATCGAGCACTATATAGATATACCCTCACAATACAAATAATATTTACTCCTTCGTGGAGAACTTGCATATGGGATTTGAACCCCCGCAACAAACGTGAAACGGGATGGTGCGTCAAACATCATGATGCTCGGTTGGGACGACGGGATGATCACCACTGCTCTCCTGGTCACCTTCTATTTTTATTGATCGGTCCCTGCCCAGATAATCTGCCTCGCCTACTGGGGTTAGGCTGGTGCCAGGAGTTGGTTCATTTTCTTGTACATTTTCTTCTATGTAAGCATGAAAATCGATTCCTGGCCTTAACTTGGCATAGAATACTTCATGAAAGTTGTTCATCAAGCCACGGTCATAGACACGAAACCTGGACTCACTTCCATACCGGCAGCTCTCATGTGTGGTCTAAAGCAAAATAGAATAGGATCACAACAAAGTTTAATAATTAAGTGAAGCATATCATTCGAAGACAGGCAAAGGAAATTGACCTGGTTTGTGCCTATGAGATATAACTGACAGAAGGTGAGAGCTCCAACGAACCAGAAGAAGATGAAGCAATAGGCCATTAGTATTACTGACACAGGTGATGCTTTCATTGCTTTCCATACAGTTCCGTGATCATCTGTGAGAAATTTGATGTACAAGGCTGACATTGCAAAGACGAAAGAACAGAGAAGAGTCGAGGTAAACACCAACAGAAAAAACCATCTGCGGTTGCGCTGCATGTATAAAAATTAAAAACCCTCAGATTAATTAATTGATGTGACTTTTTAAATATTATCTTTTTGTTTTAGGTTTAATATTATTTCTTTATTAGTTATCCGATATTAATCCCTTTTAAATTTTATTTTCTTAAGTTATTTTATTTATTTTCTTTTTAGATTTTTATTTCCTAAAGAAGATTTGTTTCCTAGGAAAGTTAGAATTGTTTTAAACTTTTAATTCCCAAAGTTCTTTGATTTATTTTCCTTTTAGGATTTTATTTCATAACGAATACATGTTTGTTAAGAAAAGTTAGAATTATTTAAGTATAAATAGGAGATTAGTTTAGGGTTGTTATTATGATTTTATCTTTTGAGAAATATTAATAAAATCTTACAATTTTGCGAGACAAGTATTTTGTATTTTATTTTGGCTTTTTTGGATATTCTTGCTTAGGATTGTTTGGATTAGAGTTAAGTAATATTGTGATACGATTCCAGAGGATCAATTTATCTATTCTATGGGATGAGTGATTCATTATCTGACCTAGTGTATGCTGCAAGTCTGGGCAGCTTGGGTTTGTTATTCGATCTATAGTTAGGTCTTCAACAATTTGGTGCTTTCATTAAAAGTGTTTCGATGATAATTTCATTAGGAGACTTCATTGAGAGTATTTCGACAATAATTTCATTGAGAGACACGAAGGCCAGAAGGGTGGAAGCTCTAGAAGAGAGTCAATCCATAATTTCTAAAATGATAGAGAAAGTGGCTATGTCCATAGTGCAATTAACAATGGTCATGAACCAATCAATGGAAGAGATAAGTAGAACAACCAAGAAAAGGCTAGAGCAGATCAAAGAGTAAACTGGCAGAAGAAAGAGGAAAAGGGCCATTAGACGAACTCATAAAGAAGAATGTTTATCCAAAAGTCATAGACCTGAGATGGATGTGACGGTAGATGGGATTAGATGAAAATATAGAAGAGAAGGTCGAATTAATGCAACCTCTAAGGATAATATTGTTTCGACATTATCAACCTCCCCTGTTGTATCTTATTTTGTCAACCTTGAAATGAAATTCAGACAACTATCACCGTCACTACTTTAGTCATGACATTTTCAGGAATTGCAAGGGATAATCCAACTGTCATTATAGATGCTGAAACAATGAATAATTCTAGCAACTTGTCACTTTATGATGTTGTCGATTTTGTAGATGAAGTCCTAACACCAAATACAAAAGCAACAAGGAAAGTTGTGGTAACAAGTGAAAAAGCTAATGATGTATTGGAAGAGAAAATTGTCCAACAAGAGCAATTAGCTTATGCTAATAAGCTGGATTCTAAAATTGTCCTTAAGGTGCTTTTGAAATCTACAAATATTGAGTTTGAATGGCCTTGGGATCAGACGATGAGAGAAATCATTAAAGCTAAAACATATAGTGCACTAAGAACACTTGGGGAGTGGAAGCAAGCTTTGAATGAGTTCTTGGCCGAAAGTAAAAAACAAATAGTTGAAGAATGATGGGGCAAATTGAAAAGAACATAGAAAAAAGCCAACAAGAAAAGGGAAAACGAAGCTAAGAGACATAAACATTTTGCAGATGAATTTTTTGCTCTACTGCATTCTATCAAGGATGTTTTTATTGTTTGGGAAGATTATGATGACATGGTAAGAGATTTCTAGATTTTACCCTTAAGGACAATGGTATTTTCAAAAAATGGGGGAATGATGAGAATTTTTAGATACTATCTTTTTGTTGTAAGTATTTTATATTATTTCTTTATTAGTTATTTGATATTAATTCCTTTTAGGTTTTTGTTTCCTTTAATTATTTGATTTATTTTTCTTTTAGGTGTTTAATTTCTAAGAAAGATTTGGTTTCCTAAGAAAGTTAGAGTTGTTTTAGGTCTTTAATTATTTGATTTATTTTCATTTTGGGATTCTATTTTCTTAGGAAGACTTATTTCCTAAAAAAGTTACAATTAATTAGCTACAAAGAAGAGATTAGTTTAGGATTGTTATTATGATTTTGGCTTTTGAGAAACATTACTAAGATCTTGCAATTTTGCGATACAAGTATTTTGCATTTTCTTTTGGATTTTTTGGGCATTTTGACTGCTTGAACTAGGGTAAGATCATTATGTAATTTAATTTTGTAGGGTTGATCTACCAATTTCTTAAACTGATTGGTTTAGTATCTAATCTAGCATATGACGCAAGTTAAGGCGGCTAGGATTTATTGTTAAATTTATAGTTAGGTCCTTAGCATTAACACTTCTACTTTCCCTTATCTATCATATTTGTTCTTTATTATAATTAGCTCGCAACGGCCTCTTGATCTTCCTTGTCTGCCTACGGCTGATACATAAAGGGCAACACTAGCTTGAATTGACAACCTCTACGCAAATCATACCCTTTTAAATATCAGTGAAGAGACATTGTCAATTGGAGCTGTAAATGACTAGCATACATTATGGTTTATTATCATAAATTAGACCTGAAATTATACAAAATGAAAGTAGAAGTTGCTCAAAATTTTAAGGCTTGTCTACACCACTTCATCTATAAGCACGTCAAAGGGTTACTAAATCAATCTACTAGGATAGTTAATGCAAAACCGAAATTCGAAATCCTGAAGCACATACCAATCCGATGCACTGCCCGACCCAAGGGCAATGATGATCAAACCGTTCCACACAGTTATCACATATACGGCAATGTGAGCAACGGGGTGGACGATACAAGTTGCATGTATCACAATACTTCACCACCACAGTCCTGTTATTGACAACCTTGTTTTGTGCGGGATATCTCTCCCTCTGGTGGATGTAAATTGCGAGGAATAAAGCCTGGATCTTGCGCTGATGTAAGAAAGAGCATCACCAGTACCTATCATGACCAACTATAGATTACAAGGGGTTTTGTGTGACAAACACTAACATAAAAAGTAGAGGACATGAACGATTATAAAATGTAAAGATTAAAACATATATTTATATAAGCAATTATAAAATGTAAAGATTACAACAAAATTTAACGAAACACCACAGACGATACGAGAGGGTTTTGAAGAGCTAACAAAGATTGTGAGAAAAATTGGCACCAGCAGAATTGTATAGCCTGCTTTATATTCTGAAACTCCATGAAGGAGGTTCCTTGCAACAAATGTAAGAAAGAAGGCCACAGGAACAGTTATAAGCAACAAGGTGACCACTAGGCCCTTAGCATCAGGACCAAATACAAGCCTCCCATTGCAGATGAATATCTGAGCAAAGAGTAACTTATTCAAGTTAATGTTAACAGGGGAAAAAAAGCTAATATTGACAACTCAATAAACTCGGACAAAAAACAGTTTCCAAAACTGATATAATATAGAAGGAAAGAAAAACTGAGGTACCTAACACAGCACTAGTATCCTAACATGCATATAAATTTAGTATCTCATTTATTAATAGTTAGATTTACTTATTTTTACTTTCTTTAACTTAATAATCAATTTATGCTTAATCAATGACCCATATACAATGTACTGAGTTAATTAATTTCAATGTATATATATATATATGTAAAAGACCTCATGTTTGATGACCATACACTAGTTACCATTTAAATATAAAATGGAACTTTGAACACACAGGGGCATGCACATAGACAAAAATTCCTGATCCTCCCAACATGGCACTTAGATTGCTTTTATTATATAATTACAATATAGTTAGAATCTACTAATACTAATGTGAAGAGATTTGATGGGACTTTAATAAGATCAAATACTATGTACGTCTAAAAATCTATTCCTATAACATGAAGAGAAATTTACTATTACAATAAATGGAGAAAGCACTCTATATGTGTTGACAAATAAATATAATGAGGCTCGAGTTCTGATTACAAATGTGAAGGATATGTGTAATAATCACTTGATTTATGAGTTGATGTGCTGGTACTTAGATTGTTGGATGTCAGATTTCATTCACGAAACTTTCTATTAAGTTCTTATCGTTCATTCTAGTAATCAAACGTTAAGAATTTTTTTGTACTCAAATTTTATCGAACACTTGTAAGTCACATTTCCTCACTAAATGGGACAAATGTTTGAAAAGGAGTTTTTATCAATGAAATTCCGAGCAATAACTGTCTGTTTTTCCAAGCACAACTAAACATGTCCAAACCTCAAAATATAACTAATAAGAATTGGAGACAACAATTTACCATTAAAAGCATCAGGATCAAATTTTAAAACGTTAATAAAAGCCCTCTCAATTCTAACATTATACAGCAAATAAGCAATCCTTACAGCAAACAGCAAACCAGAAGCCACAACAATGATAGTATCAAACATTACAGCCAACAGATTTTTTTTTTTTAAATTCATAATAGAGTTATCATTTGCCCCGGACGATTGATGAATCATTATTTCCCCCAAACAATCGATGAATCATCATTTTCTCCTTTGATAATTTTAAAAAGATCGAAAAACCTCTTGAAATACTATTAATTCAAGTCAAAAGAAAAGGTAAAATGATATTTCTTGAATTAACAGGGAGGAAAATAAGGGAAATGATAATAAATCTTTATAATAAGACAAAAACCCCCAATCAAACTCCACCATGAAACAAACAAGCCAAACTAAGTACAAACCATTAGTAAACAAAACCATATTGAAAAACAACTGACTATTATAATAAAATAAATAATGGCAAAACAAAATGAACATCAAACCAAACCCACATCATGTTCCAGCAAAAATTTAAGAAAATTCAGCCATAAACAACATGAAAATATTAAGCTGCAGAAAGCACACATTATTTCCCTTCCAAACTTGGTACACACGCTTAGGCTTAGCCATTGGAGACTAGTCAGAACAAGCGAACTAATGAGTGGAATATTTGGAAACTTGTAGCTTTTGAGTTCATGTTTAGGGATAGAGAGAGAGAGAATAGATTTGCTTTATTTATTCTTTGCTTGCCGACTTCAATGATTTGGCACTTGATTCTTCCAACATTGAAGAATGTTTTGTTTGGTTTTTTTAAGGATGAGCATGTATTACTTTAAAAAGTGTATTATTTATACAAGAAAAATATTAACATGAACATTTAAAACATATATTAAGGTTTTAGAAATTGAATAAAAAAATTATTTATTTTTTGATAAAATATTCTTTTTTAATATTGAAATCAGTTTAAAGTACAATCGGAATTAACAGTGATAAACGTGGTGACACAACTCGAAAATTAGCTCTCAGAAATGAGAGGAACGGTCAATTTTTAGGAATGGGAAGGTCAACCCATAAAGAGTAAAAAAGAAAAATTGTCGTTGCATTGAATGACTTTGGTGAACGTTGAATTTGGCACTCAAAAGTGCCTAAGTGGGTTTGCCTCCACTGGGCTCTTTTGATAAAATATTATATAATAATATATTTGAAAGAATAAATATGAATCATTTATTAAAATTTTATATTGTTAACATCTATCCTATATATAATTTCAAATATAATGATAATTGCTGGCAACCGTCAAGAAGATACTGCACAGTGTAGTTCAAAAATTTATTTCACAACAATAGAAGATATTTACAGTGAAATATCTAACCCACGATAAGGGAAGAAAATTCATGCACATGCTGGTAAGTGGTAAGTAAATTGAGAGATAAATTCTCACAATAAATAAATAAATAAACATTTATTTTTAGATGATAACACTCTCTCAGAAAATGTTTTTCATTAATATATTTCACTTCTGTAGTTTTTTGTAGATGTGTTCCTCAAAAGCACGTTCCTAATTTCTAATGTATATGTCAGGATAGTACTGTATAGTGCAGTTTTTGAAGAGTACGGGCTGTGATAAAGAGGAAACACAAAAGCACATCTCTAATTTTATTTTCAACAACCACAAAAAATTAAATAGATAATCATTAATCTCACTTTCACATTTATAGTTTGATATAATCATTAATCATTCCCTTATAGTTTTGACGAATCTTATTTTACTTCCTATCATTATTACGTTTTGAAAATGATTAAAATGATCAAAGTATTCTTATAGTTTTATCCTTCTATATTAATAGTCAAACTTTGATTTTCAAAGTTGAATTTGATGGGAAGAGGTTTATCAATTACAAAAAGTATATAATATATTTCATAAATCAATAAACAATATTTATGATTTTTAAAAATACATTTTGATATCATGTCAAATTATAGAGAAAAAAATAAGATTATCCCTTTTATTTTAATTTTAAAATAATAATTTTTTAGGGACTTAGACGTCTTCTAATCAAATTTATTCAAAATAAGGTTGTGCATGGTATGATAATTGGTAACTAGTAAGTTTTGTGTATATAATAATGATTTGGTATAAAGATAGATATAAAAGCTTGTAAATAGTGATTAATCTCCATAAATTCTAACTTATTTGCTGTTAGTTTTTTTTTTTTTCCTAAAAAAAAAAGGTCATTTAGATTAACCTATTAATTTTACATATTCATTTAAATTGATGGGTAACAAGCATGCATTAGATTTATTCCAGTTTAGATTGATCATTCAAATAAATAATATAATTTATTTTCCAATGGATCTGATGTAAAGTGGAATATTTTTGTCATGGATGGTAAAACAACATACACACCCTTATCCTAATGAATTTTCTTTTATTTATTTTAATGTCTAGATTGTTTGTGTATCATAAAATTCGTTAAATTCATTTAAGAGATAATCCCAAAAAATCTGTTCTAGTTTACAAAAATGTCAATTTTGCACCCATGGTTTTATTTTTATTCAAAATCTCTTCTAATATTAATAAAAACACTCAAAATACCATCTGAAGTAAGGGTGAGCACAAAAACATGGAACCGATTTGAACACCCTGATTCGGTTCGATCCGTGGGTGTTCGGATCGGATCACATATTCAAAAGTAAGGTGTTCGGATCCTCACTTGTGAAAACACCATGTTTCACGGATCAGATCGGATTGGGGTATCCAAAACCGATCCGATCCGTGAACCCGTGAACAGTGATACATATATAATTTCATATGCCCCTATATAAAGTCCACTTAAGCTAACCCTAACATTCATCTCTCACTTCCTTTCACTCTCATCTCAGCAGCTTGGTGAGTCTATTTGCAATTTTAGCTTGATATTTACATGATGGAGTGTTAGTATTTTAGTGATTTTTATGCTTGTTTATTGTGTTATGTAGTTGAGTTACATATTTCAGTTGCTGATTTTATATGTATATATATATGTTATTGTTGCTGTGAATAAATGAGGAAAAATATAAAGAGTGGTGAGGAGTCTGAATTTGATATTGATGATGTTAATTCGATTGGAAAAAGTTAAAATCTTGGGGTGACAAAAAAAATAAAGAAGAAGCTGAAGAATGAAAGTAGTCGTAGGCTTAAGTCAGATTGTTAGGAGCATTTTGAGTTGTTCGAAACTAAGGATGGTAGAAAAAAGTCTTGGTGTATACATTGAAATTGAAAGTAGGTGTTCAAACATGGAACCGATCCGATCCGATCCGCGACTGGGTGTTCGGATCGGATCGGTTCCTTCTCCTTGATGGATCATGTTCGGATCCAAAAATAGCGATCCGTAAATTTACCATGTTCAGATCGAATCCAGTCGGAATCGATCCGAACATGGTGTTGCCCACCCCTAATCTGAAGGCATGTAAAAGGATGATAATACCCTTGACAGTCGCAAATTCCGTTAGGTTGATTATGTTGACCGTTTGACTTTAAGGACAAAAAAGGAAATGCAATAAAAAAAATTAATTAAAATTAATTAAAATTGATTAAAATAAATTAATAAAAATATAATATGAAAATTGAAAATAGATAAACTTTTTAAAATATAATAATATAATACTAAACTTATTAAAATAATTCTTTCAAAAAAATTAATAAAATAAATAAATAAAATAATATTATAATTAAAAGAAAACCTAAAACCTAGATTTGGAAGCCATTTTTTCATCCTCCTCTTCTCCTCATCCCCGCCGACACCACCCATCTCCTCATGTCTTCTTCTTCCCTTCTCGTTTCTTTTTCTTCTTCTTCCACTGATTTCATCACTGTCGCCACCCATCTCCACTGCCGATGATCGTGGCGCACCCATTCCACCACCGCCTTTCACAGCCAAACCAAACCTTACCTTCCCCTCACCCACTCTTATCTCCTTGTGAGGTTGCTGTCCTTCTCTAGAGTCTTTCCTTACAATCGCCGGTGTTGAACACAAATGACTCATTCCCTCTCGTTCTCCCTCACTGGTCCATCACTTAGACGCACTCTTTCCCTTTCGATATATCCCCTCGCCATGCTTATCCTCGCTAATGGTTGGCTGGTTACAGTGCCGTGCTTCTCTTTAGTTGATTTTAATTGTTGACTTTTATTGATTTTGGTTGTTGATTTTGGATGATTTTGATTTTGGTTGGTAATTGTGTTAATGATTGATAATAATGGTGTTGATGATGGATGATGAATGATGGGGTTAATGTGGCAAAATTTTTTATTGGGTTGATGATAACTGGGTTTCTAGTTGCTAGAAACCCAGAAAGTTTCTGGGTTTTCAACGATTGAAAACTTAAAAAATTGTGGATTCCAGCGATTAAAAATCCACTGGAAATCCTCATTTCATTTCCAGTCACTAGAAACCCAAAAATGGGGAGAGAAAAAAAAAAGAGTGGGAAGAAGAAAAAGAAAGAGGAGGCGGTTGGCGGCAGTGGTCTGATGGAGTCTATGGCTGGTGTGTTGCATGGTTGGTGATGAAGATTGATGATGAAGAAAATGGAGGTTGAAGGTTGAAGATGAAAATGGCATAATGGATTTATTTTTTTTAATCAATTTTTTAAGTAAAAATATTATGTTATAATTATTTTATTTGTTAAATAAAAATGTTTTATCAAGGGTAAAATTATCTTTTAATAATTTTTCCAACTTTTTTGTTAACTTACTACCAGTAGGGGATAATTTGGATAAAAACGAAACTAGAATGGTGAAATGGACATTTTCATAAACTAGGATAGATTTTTTAAGATTATCCCTTCAATTAATAATGAATGGTGATTGTAAAAAATAGCCTATTGGAATAGTCTAAATTGGTTTTTAATTAGGGATTGGCACAAAAAGATGGATCCGGTCTGAACAACCTAATTCGATTCGATCTGTGGGTGTTTGGATCGGATCACATGTTCAAAGATAAGGTGTTCGGATCCTCACTTGTGAAAATACCATGTTTCACAGATCGGATCGAATCAAGTATCCAAAACCAATCCGATCCATGAACCTATGAATAGGGATACATGTGTAATTTCATATACCCCTATATAAAGTCCATTTAAAGCTAACCTTAAAATTCATCTCTTACTCCCTCTCACTCTCAACTTGTGCTCGATAGCCCTACCCTCACTCCCACCTATTTTTTCTTTATTGTCAACATTGACAGCTCTCACTCAACTACTCGGATCTCGATTTCTTCTTCATCGCCGACACTAACAGCTTTGAGCTCATGCCTTCCGGCTCTTATCTCTCACTCTCAACTTGGCAGCCCCACCTCCACCCATTTCTTCTTCATCGCCAACACTGACAGCTCTTATTACAGCAGCCCGGTAGCTTGATTTCTTCTTCATCGTTGATTCACCGTCAACTCTCAGCTCGTACATCTCGACTGTCATCTCTCACTCTTAGCTCGTGCATCTCAGCTCTCATCTCTCACTTTTAGCTCGGCAACCCCACCTATTTCTTCTTCATCTTCGACACTGACAGTTTTCACCCTAATAGCTTGATGAGTCTATTTGCAACTTTAGCTTAATATTTACATGATTGGATGTTAGTATTTTGTAATTTCTATGCCTGTTTGTTGTTTTCTATTGTTAAGTTGCATATTTCACTTGTTGATTTTATATATGTGTTATTGTTGCTATGAATAGCTGAGGACAAGTATAGAAGTGGTGAGGAGTCTTAATTTGATATTGATAATGTTAGTTTGATTGGAAAAAATCAAAATCTTGGGGTGAAAAAAAAAAATAGAGAAGAAAATGAAGAATGAAAGTAGTCGTAGGCTTAAGTCAGATTGTTGGGGGCATTTTAATTTGTTCAAAACTAAGAAGGGCAGAAGAAGGCATTGGTGTGTACATTAAAATTGAAAGTAGATGTTCAAACATGGAACCGATCCGATCCGATCCGCAAACTGGATGTTTGGATCAGATTAGTTCCTTCCTCTTGATGGATCATATTCGGATCCAAAAATAACGATCTGTAAATTTACCATGTTCGGATCGGATCCAATCAGAATCGATCTGAACATGGTGTTGCCCACTCCTATTTTTAATGAAAAATGGAGCTTCAATTGTTTTAAACTATGTTGCAAAAGTTATTTTCACTAACCCAATAGTGATAGAAATTTCCTCAATCCTAATTTATATCTTCCTCCCTTTTTTCGCACATTGTCTCTCTTCGAATATAATTTTTATCCGTCTTCTCACATAGTTTCATATATGTAACACCCACATTCTTGCAAACCTAAACACTAATCAACTTGGGATGAAAATAATCTCAAAAATCTAGTTGGATCCTATAAAAAGTTGAATGTTGAGGGAAGAATAAATTCTGGGAAAAAAAAAATCAATATGTGAAGAAGTTTGCCCTGTTAAATATACTCAAAATAGATTGTAGTTCTTATAAAAATAGGCTGATAATAGTTGTCACATCATAAATTCATTTTTTATTTTTTATTTTTTTTACAAATTTGTATGGTATAAACTTTTGATGAAATTTTGTATAATAACTTGTTGACCTTCATTTTTCAAAACATTTCACATAATTTAAAATGTGAAACATCATGTCATTAACTCAACTTACTTTCGAAAGCATGAGATAGAGCATTGGAACTCCAATATGGATGTTTGATGTGATTAATTTCTCTTGGATTTAGGTTTTGAGAGATTTCTGAATTATCAAAAAAAAAAAAAAAACTTTTAGATTCCTATTTCTAATAGTATTTCTTTCACAATAATT
This sequence comes from Litchi chinensis, assembly GCA_019925255.1. Lineage (NCBI taxonomy): Eukaryota > Viridiplantae > Streptophyta > Magnoliopsida > Sapindales > Sapindaceae > Litchi > Litchi chinensis. The sequence continues at coordinate 20,477,331 of CM034471.1, forward strand.
AAACTCCATTTGCACCATTCCATATCCATTGAAATTCTTTTAACTTCTAATATATAAGCAAAATGATTAAAATTTCTATTGTGACGAAATAAATTTAATAGAATTAATGTAATTGGATTTCACTACGCTTGAAAATTTATATCATAAATCGGAATAGAATTTCAATCCTCCTTGGAGTCTAGATTGAAATGGGGTCTTATCTAGGATTGAATTATTTTGAATTAGAAATTTTACAAACTATTATACTGAAACACATATTCAGATTATAAAGACAGACCAAAATTAAGCACTATATAGACATACCCTCGCAATACAAATAATGTTTACCCCTCCAACATGGAGAACTTACAAATGGGATTTGAATCCCCACGACAAACGTCGAACGGGAAGTTACGTCTAACATCATGATGGTGGGTTAGGACGACGGGATGATCACCACTGCTCTCCTGGTCACCTTCTATTTTTATTGATCGGTCTCTGCCCAAATGATCAGCCTGACCTACTGGGGTTAGGCTGGTGGTAGGAGTTGGTTCATTTTCTTGTACATTTTCTTGTATGTAAGCATGAAAATCGATTCCTGGCCTTACCTTGGCGCAGAATACTTCATGAAAGTTGTTCATCAAGCCACGGTCATAGACACGAAACCTGGACTCACTTCCATACCGGAAGTTCTCATATGTGGTCTAAAGCAAAATAGAATAGGATCACAACAAAGTTTAATAATTAAGTGAAGCATATCATTCGAAGACAAGAAAAGGAAATTGACCTGGTTTGTGCCTATGAGATATAGATGAAAGAAGGTAAGAGCTCCAACGAACCAGAGGAAGATGAAGCAATGGGCCATTAGTATTACCGACACAGGTGATGCTTTCATTGCTTTCCATACAGTTCCGTGATCAGCTGTGAGAAATTTGATGTACAAGGCTGACATTGCAAAGACGAAACAACAGAGAAGAGTTGAGGAAGACACCAACAGAAAAAACCATCTGCGGTTGCGCTGCATGTATACAAACACTCAGATTAATTAATTGATGAGACTTTTTAAATATTATCTTTTTGTTTTAGGTTTAATATTATTTCTTTATTAGTTATTTGGTATTAATTTCTTTTAAATTTTATCTGCTTAAGTTATTTGATTTATATCTTTTTAGATTTTAGGAAAGTTAGAATTGTTTTAAACTTTTAATTCCCTAAGTCATTTGATTTATTTTTCTTTTAGGATTTTATTTCCTAACAAAGACATATTTGTTAATGTTATGGGCATTTTTACGACTTGGATAAATGGACTGTTAATGGTCCAATGGATGAGCCCAATGGTAATAAGCCTCGAAAGCTCAGTGCTCAGGTTGCAGTATTGAGTTTGCTTCCTCTTTCTTCGGCTTGTGTCTTAAACTAAAGCTAACTTGATTCATTTTCAACTCGCGAGAATGATGTGTCAACTCACTAAGCTTGTGCCAAATAATCTTCTAGAAGCTTATAGCAATCTAATCTGAGACGGACTCAAACTTCCTAACTTTGTGAAGATTAAATCCCTACAATCCCAGAATCAATTTCGAAAATCTTTTCTGATTTAAAGGAGATTGTTATAGAAGTGCAATTAATATAAAATTTACTTTCTAATTTGTGTTACACTCAAATTGTAAATCCTTACACTATAAATAGGGGTGAAATTTTTTGTATTAAAGGAGAACTTTGATTAGTAATACCATTACTCTACCAAATTATTCAAAGTGACCCATGTGAACGTAAGCATACTTGCTAAACCACGTAAAAAAATTATCTTCTTTGCATTGTTCTTCCTCTCCCTCTTTCACTCTTAGTTGTTTTTATCCGCTTTATGGCTTCTTGTTATCAAAATTGTAGTCTGGACCTAGAATCTCTAAATCGGCTAAATTCCAACGTCAATAGTTAAGAAAAGTTAGAATTAATTAATTATAAATAGAATATTAGTTTAGAGTTATTATTATAATTTCAGCTTTTGAGAAATATTAATAAAATCTTACAATTTTACGAGACAAGTGTTTTATACTTTATTTCAGTTATCCTGGGTATTCTTGCTTAGAATTGTTTGGATTAGAGTTTAAGTCATTTTGTGATATGATTCTAGAAGATCAATTTATCCATTCTATGGGCTGAGTGGTTTATTATTTGACATAGTGTATGTTGCAAGTCAGGAGGCTAGGATTTGTTATTTGATCTATAGTTAGGTCTTCAATAATTTGGTGCTTTCATTAAGAGTGTCTCGACAATAATTTCATTAAGAGATTTCATTGAGAGTATTTCGACAATAATTTCATTGAGAGACATGAAGGCTAGAAGGGTGGGAGCTCTAGAAGAGAGTCAATCCAAAATTTCTAAGATGATAGAGAAAGTGGCTATGTCCATAGTGCAATTAACAATGGTCATGAAACAATCAATGGAAGAGACAAGGAGAATGACCAAGAAAAGACTAGAGCGGATCAAAGAGGAAATTGGCATAAAGAAGAGGAAAAGGGTCATTAGACGAACTTATAAAGAAGAACGTCAATCCAAAAGTCATAGATGTCAGACGGATGTGACGGTAGATGGGTTAGATGAAAATATAGAAGAGAGGGTCGGATTAATGCAACCTCCAAGGATAATATTGTTTCGACATTATCAACCTTCCCTGTTATATCTTATTTTGTCAACCTTGAAATGAAATTCAAACAACTATCACCGTCATTACTTCAGTCATGACATTTTCAGGAATTGCAAGGGATAATCCAACTGTCATTACAGATATTGAAACAATGAATAATTCCAATAATTTGTCACTGTATAATGTTGTCAATTCTGTAGATGAAGTCCTAACACAAAATACAAAAGAAACAAGGAAAGTTGTGGTGACAAGTGAAAAAGCTAATGATGCGTTAGAAGAGAAAACTATCCAACAGGAGCAATTAGCTTATGCTAATAAGCTAGATGCTAAAATTGTCCTTAAGGTGCTTTTGAAATCTACAAATACTGAGTTTGAATGGACTTAGGATTAGACGATGAGAGAAATCATTAAAGTTAAAACATATAGTGCACTAAGAACATTTGGGGAGTGGAAGCAAGCTTTGAAAGAGTTCTTGGCTGAAAGGTAAAAACAAAATGTTGAAGAACGATGGCGCAAATTAAAACGAGCATAGAAAAAGGCCAACAAGAAAGGGGAAAACGAAGCTAAGAGACAAACATTTTGCAGATGAAATTTCTGCTCTATTGCATTCTGTCAAGGATGTTTTTACTATTTAGGAAGATTATGATGACATGGTAAGAGATTTCCTGAGTCTACCTTTAAGGACAAGGGTATTTTCGAAAAGTGGGGGAATGATGAGACTTTTTAGATATTATCTTTTTGTTGTAAGTTTTTAATATTATTTCTTTATTAATTATTTGATATTAATTCCTTTTAGGTTTTTATTTCCTTTAATTATTTGATTTATTTTCATTTTAGGTTTTTATTTCCTAAAGAAGACTTAATTTCCTAGGAAAGTTAGAATTGTTTTAGGTTTTTAATTCCTTAAGTTATTTAATTTATTTTCATTTTAAGATTCAATTTCCTAATAAAGACTCATTTCCTAAAAAAATTAGAATTAATTAGCTATAAATAAGAGATTGGTTTAGGATTGTTATTATGACTTTGGCTTTTGAGAAATATTAATAAAATCTTGCAATTTTTCAAGACAAGTATTTTGTATTTTCTTTCATCGGGTATTCTTACTTGAGACTGCTTAAACTAGGGTTATGTCATTCTGTGATTTGATTCTAGAGAGTCAAATTACTCATTTTTTGATTGATTGGTTCATTATCTAACCTAGCGTATGACGCAAATTAGAATGGCTAGGGTTTATTGCTAGATCTATAATTCGGTCCTTAGCATTAGAACTTCTACTTTCTCTTATCTATCATATTTGTAATTCTAAAAAACCACCTAACTTTTGAAAGATTATTCATTTTTCCCGATGTAATTTCGTTTTTATCCAAAAAACCTCATTCTGTCACTCTGATAACAAGAAAGTTCAATTAACATATGTAGATGGTAAAAAAACCAAATTGCCCTTGATAAGATATTTTAAAAAATAAAAACAAACTAAATTAAAAAATAAAAAATAATTGGAGATCCATATTGGATCTTCACAACCATGATCCATCCCCATCTTTAACCTTTCACACTACTGGATCCTTTCTCTCACTAACTCTTTTTCTTCTCTCTCCCCATTTCTGGATTTCCAATGTTATTCGAAACCCAGATTTTTCACCATCAAACTCCCACAATCACCAAACATCAATCTTTCACAATTATCAGCAAACACCATTAAAAAAAAAAAAAAAAAAATCACTAGTCTCCACTCGTTAGAGACCCAACACTTTAACAGTCTCCACCATGGAGATCCAAAAGGATCCCCAATGTTGGAGACCTAGACCTGAGTGGGTCTCTAACGATGGAGACTCAGAAGGGTCTCGAGTCTCCGATAGTGGATACTTAAAGGGTCGCCAACGGTGGAGACCCAGAAGGGTCTCGGGTCTCCATCGTGGAGACCCAAATAAGTCTTTAATTGTAGAGATCCTTTTGAGTCTCCATAATTGGGTCTCGAATAAGTCTTTGGTGTCTCCACCATGCCACCGTTGTTGAATCCACTTATAAATCCGATTGGAGATAGAGAAAGAAAGAGGAAAAGAGAACAGAGAGAGGGAGAACAGAGAGGGAGAGAGAGAGAAACTGGGAGGAAAAATAAAAATATTTCATATATATTTTGTATTTTTTATTTTAAATAAAAATATCTTATTTTAATATTACTTATTTTATTTTATATTTTTATTGAATTTTTTTTTTTACCCCTGAAGTCAAATGGTCAACTATAACAACCTAACGGAATCTGTTACTGTTAGGGACATTGTCGTCTTTTCACACACTTTTAAGAGATATTTTGGATGTTTAATTTAAAGTCAAACATTTTTTTGATAAAAAATAAACTACATGAGGAAAATGGATAATCTATCAAATGTCAAAGGTTTTTTGGGATTATCTCTTGTTATAATTAGCTTGCAACAGCCTCCTGATCTTCCTTGTCTGCCTACGGCTGATACATAAAGGGCAACACTAACTTGAATTGACAACCTCAGCAGGCAAATCATACCCTTTTAAATATCAGTGAAGAGACACTGTCAATTGGAGCTGTAAATGATAACATACGTTATGGTTTATTATCATAAATTAGACCTGAAATTCTACAAAATGAAAGTAGAAGTTGCTCAAAATTTTAAGGCTTGTCTACACCACTTCATCTATAAGCACGTCAAAGGGTTACTAAATCAATCTACTAGGATAGTTAATACAAAACCGAAATTCGAAATTCTGAAGCACATACCAATCCGATGCACTGCCCGACCCAAAGGCAATGATGATCAAACTGTTCCACACAGTTATCACATTCAGAGCAATGTGAGCAACGGGGTGGACGATACAAGTTGCATGTATCACAATACTTCACCACCACAGTCCTGTTATTGACAACAACTTGTTTTGTGCGGGATATCTCTCCCTCTGGTGGATGTAAATTGCGAGGAATAAAGCCTGGATCTTGCGCTGATGTAAGAAAGAGCATCACCAGTACCTATCATGACCAACTAAAGATTACAAGAGGTTTTCTGTGACAAACACTAACATAAAAACACAAACACTAACATAAAATGTAGAGGAAATGAACACTTATAAAATGTAAAGATTAAAACATATATTTATATAAGCAATTATAAAATGTAAAGATTACAACAAAATTTAACGAAACACCACAGACTATACTAGAGGGTTTTGAAGAGCTAACAAAGACTGTGAGAAAAATTGCCACCAGCAGAATTGTATAGCCTCCTTCATATTCTGAAACTCCATGAAGGAGGTTCCTTGCAACAAATGTAAGAAAGAAGGCCACAGGAACAGTTATAAGCAACAAGGTGACCACTAGGCCCTTAGCATCAGGACCAAATACAAGCCTCCCATTGCAGATGAATATCTGAGCAAAGAGTAACTTATTCAAGTTAATGTTAACAGGGGAAAAAAAGCTAATATTGACAACTCAATAAACTCGGACCAAAAAAAGTTTTCAAAATTGATATAATATAGAAGTAAAGAAAAACTGAGGTACATAACACAGCACTAGTATCCTAACGTATATATAAATTCAGTATCTCATTTATTAATAGTTAGATTTACTTACTTTCACTTTCTTTAACTTGGTCAATAATCAATTTATGCTTAATCAATGACCTATATACAATGCACTGAGTTAATTAATTTCAATATGCACTAAGGTGAAAATTTTATATATATATATGTGTGTGTATCTCTGTGTGTGTGTGTGTGTGATGACCATACACTAGTTACCATTTAAATATAACAGAGAACTTTGAACACACAGGGGCATGCACATACACAAACATTCCTGATCCTCCCAACATGGCACTTAGGTTGCTTTTATTAAATAATTACAATATAGTTAGAATCCACTAACACTAATGGGTAGAGATTTGATGGGACTTTAATAAGATCAAATATTATGTATGTCTAAAAATCTATTCCCATAACATGAAGACAAATTTACTATTACAATATATGGAGAAAACTCTCTACATGTGTTGATAAATACGTATAATGAGGCTCGAGTTCTGATTACAAATGTGAAGGATATGTGCACTAATCACTTGATTTATGAGTTGATGTGCTGGTACTTAGATTGTTGGATGATTTCATAGATCATTTCATTCACGAAACTTTCTATTAAGTTTTTATCATTCATTCAATTAATCAAACGTTAAGGATTATTTTGTACTCAAATTTTATCAAACACCTTTTAAGTCACATTTCCTCACTAAATGGAACAAATGTTTGAAAAGGAGTTTTTATCAATGAAATTCCGAGCAATAACTGTCTGTTTTTCCAAGCACAACTAAACAAGTCCAGACCTCAAAGTATAACTAAAAAGAATTGGAGACAACAATTTACCATTAAAAGCATCAGGATCAAATTTGAAAATGTTAATAAAAGCCCTCTCAATTCTAACATTATAAAGCAAATAAGCAATCCTAACAGCAAACAGCACACCAGAAACCACAACAATGATAGTATCAAACATTACACCCAACAGTTTTTTTTTTTTTTTAAATTCATAATAGAGTTATTATCATTTTCTCCCGAAGATTAATGAATCATTATTTATAATCATTTACCTCTTTGATGATTTAAAAAAGATAAAAAAATCTCTTGAAATAGTATTAATTTAAGTAAAAAAGAGATAAAATGATGTTCCTTGAATCAATAAAAGAAATGATAATAACTCTTTATAGTAAGACAAAACCGCCCCATCAAACGCCATCATGAAACAAACAAGCCAAACTAAGTACAAAACATAAGTAAACAAAACCAGATTGAAAAACAACTATTATAATAAAACAAAAAATAGCAAAAAAATGAACATCAAACCAAACCCACATCATGTTCCAGCAAAAATTTAAGAAAATTCATCCATAAACAACATGAAGATATTAAGCTGTAGAAAGCATACATTATTTCCCTTCCAAACTTGGTACACACGCTTAGGCTCAGCCATTGGAGACTAGTCAGAACAAGCGAACTAAAGAGTGGAATATTTGGAAACTTGTAGCTTTTGAGTTCATGTTTAGGGAGAGAGAGAGAGAATAGATTTGCTTTATTTATTCTTTGCTTGCCAACTTCAATGGTTTTTGCAGTTGATTCTTCCAACATCGAAGAATGTTTTGTTTCGTTTTTTCAAGGATGAGCATGTATTACTTTAAAAAGTGTATTATTTATACAAAAAATATATATATATACCATGAACATTTAAACATGTATTAAGGTTTTAGAAATTGAATAAAAAAATTGTTTATTTTTTGATAAAATATCTTTTTTTTTAATGATTGGAATCAATCCAGAGTATAACTGGAATCAGTAGCGATAGGTATTGTGACACAACCCAAAAATTAACTCTTAGAATTGGAAAGAGTGATTAACTTCTAGGAACGAGAGAAATCAACCCACAAAAAGTAGAAGGAAAAACTACCGCTACATTGAATGGCCTTGGTAAATGTCGAATTTGACAATCAAGTATGCCTAAGTGGGGTTGTCTCCACCGGCCTCTTTTGATAAAATATTATGCAATGATATATTTGAAAGAATAAATATGAATTGTTTATTAAAATTTTAGATTGTTAACATCACACTATCCTATATATAATTACAAATATAATGATAATTGCTGGCAACTGTCAAGACAGTAATGCACAGTGTAGTTCAAAAATTTATTTCACAACAATAGAAGATATTTACAGTGAGATATCTAACCCACAATAAGAGAAGAAAATTCATTGACATCCTGTTTAGTAAATTGAGAGATAAATTCTCACAATAATTAAAAGAAAAAAAATAAATTTTTAGAGGATAACACTCTCTCAAAAAATGTTTTTCATTAATATATTTCACTTCTGTAGTTTTTGCAGATGTATTCCTCAAAAGCGCATTCCTAATTTCTAATGTATATGTCAGGACGGTACTGCATAGTGTAGTTTTTGAAGAGTAAAGGTTGTGACAAAAGGAAACACAAAAGCATATTTCTAATTTCATCTTTAACAGCCACAAAAAATAAATAAATAAATAAAAATCAAGTCCAACATTTTTGCAGAAGATACATGTGATTACTAGGTAATAACTCTTGACCATTTGTTCATTGTAAACAAAAGTATCTGTAGGTATTGTGTGTATCAATGTCTTAAGGCTATTTGAAAACAATAACTGGGGATGATTTTTTTTAAGCTCCTGATTCAAGTGAGACTCATGGTCTAAATGAGGTGTCTGCATGCAGCCAATGGTGGCCAATCTGATTTTCAGATACAGCTTTTGAAGAATATAGGGATAACCACATTGCTACCTCAACTGGACTGGACATGTTCTAAGACACTTCAACGTCACGGCGCTGGGATATCTTGAGTAGATCACCACCTATCTCCCGGTCGTCTTCCACTTTTGCTCGTCGGTCCCCACCCGGATAATCTGTCTCACCTACTGGGGTTAGGCCAGTGCCAGGCCTTAGTTCGTTTTCTTGTACGTAAGCATGGAAATCGATTCCTGGCTTTACCTTGGCGCAGAATACTTCAAGAAGGTTATTCAATACACCTCGGTTATAGACACGAGCCGTGGATTCATTTCTATAGCGGAAGTTCTCATATGTGGTCTAATGGAAAATATATATACATAAGTGAATCAGAAGAATTCATATAATAAAGTGAAGCATATTGTCCAGACAAGAGAAGGGAACAGACCTGGTTTGTGCCGATGAGATATAAATGAAAGAATGTGAGACCTCCAACAAACCAAAGGAAAATAAAGCAATAGGCCATTAGTATTACTGACACAGGTGATACTTTCATTGCTTTCCAAACAGTTCCGTAATCATCTGTGAGAAATTTTATGTACAAAGCTGACATCGAAAAGACGAAACAGCAGAGAATAGCCGAGGAAGAAATGAACAGAAAGAAGTATCGGTAGTTTCGCTGCACATGTATACATATTATCGCGATTAACAAACATAACACTTCCAATAAACGCAAACAAAGAAAGAGAAAAGGTGAAGAGAAATCCTAACTAAAACATATTTTCGGGCTAGTTCAATGTCTTACTTCCTCTAATTTGAATATGTAGCAATTCCAATTAGATTTAAGAAGACCCCCTAACCCCAAAGAAATTTTTCTAAAAATAAAAGGAATGGATGTAGACTGTCTATGAAAGGAAAGCATTCTTCTTTTCGAACTTCCGATTTGTTCTACCTCATTAGAAAACCCGTCACAAATCTCTCTACCTAAAACACTTGTACTAGGGGTATTTCGCTTTTCTCTAACATATCATATTTGTTTTTTATTATTATTAGCTCTCTACAGCCTTCTGATCTTCCTTGTCTGCCTACAGCTAATATGTAACCCTTTCGAAATATCTGCAAAGAGATTCTGTCAACCGGAAGTGTGAATAACTAACATACATTTTTGTTTATCATCATAGATTAGACCTGAAATTCTACAAATTAAAACAAAATTTGCTAAATTTTTGGGGCTTCTCTAGACTACTTGATCCAAAAGCATGGGAAATGGTTACTAAATCAATCTATTAGGAAAGCTACCAGTAGTAAAAAATATGAAATTCTGAAGCACATACCAATCCAATGCACTGGCCGACCCAAGGGCAATGATGATCAAATCGTTCCACACAATTGTCACATACAGAGCAATGTGAGCAACGGGGTGGACGATAGAACTTGCATGTATCACAATACTTCACCTTCACATTCCTGTTATTGATAACAACTTCTCTTGTGCGAGGTACTCGAGGGACTGGCGTAGGTGTTCCATTAGCATCAAAAGACGCTGGAGAGCTAAAAACCATCTCTTCCTCTGGTGTGTGTGATTTGCGAGGAATATAGCCAGGGTCTTGTGTTGACGTAAGAAAGAGCAGCGCCAATACCTATCATGACCGACTAAAGATTACAAGGCGTTTTGTGCCAAACACAAACATAGAAGTAGAAGAAAAGATGAATATATACTAAGTATATGATAACAAATAAGTATATTATGCACAAAGTGATGATAACTTAAACAGAAGGATGGCGTCCATTTGAAATGTGGCAGGATATCAAGTCATCTGATAGAAATAGCCTTGATGTGTTTCAAGCAATATTTCATTATGCTTCTCAAATCACAATTTATTCTTTTATTAACTGAGAATAAGAAGAGCACTTATGCAAAGAGTTATTTACTCAAACAAATCTAAAATGTCAAGATTAAAACAACACTTAATGAAACACCACAGACTACACTAGAGGGCTTAGAAGAGCTAACAAAGACTGTGAGCAAAATTGCCACCAGCAGAATTGCATAGCCTGTGTTATATTCTGAAACTTCATGAAGGAGGTTCCTTGCAACATGCGAACAAAAGACGACGACAGGAACAATGATAAGCAATAAGGTGACCACCAGCGACTTAGCATCAGGACCAAATACAAGCCTCCCATGGCAGTAGAATTTCTGTGCAAACAGAAATTTATTTAACAGTTAAAAATGCTAATATTTGCAAATCAACAAACATAGAGACAAAAAAAAAAAAGTTTCCAAAATAAATATAAGATAAAAGCAAAGAAAAAATGAGGTGCATAACATTACACAAATGCTTGAAAGATGAACAGGCAGTAGAATGGTGGTAAAACTATAAGGAAGTTATGAATCATCATTTCAGTACTTGAGTATGTGGTGCATAATATAATACAAATAATATAACAGATAGCCGATAATATATGCTTTTACTCATTGAAAAAATCATAGCTTAATGTTCGATTACCATACACTAATTACAATTTGAATGTAGCATAGAATTTGAGCACACATGCGCAACTGTATATACAAACATCCCTGATCTTCATCACATGGCCCTAAGATTAGGGGATATTAGATTTCCCTCACCAAACTTTCCATAAATTTTATTCATTCATTCTAGTAATTGAATGATAAGGAATTTTTGTACATAAATTTGATTGAACACTTTGGAAGTTGCATTCCTTGCTATATATGGAAAAAGAAAGGAGTTTGGACGTTACTAATGAGATCAGAGCACATAACAATCTGTTCTTTCAAGCATAATTTAACTAGTCCAGACCCCAAAATTTTGTCAAAAATGAATTGGAGAAAACAATTTACCATTAATAGCATTGGAGTCAATTTTTTTACAATGTTAACAAAATTTAAACATTATAAAACGATCCAAGAAGCAAACATTACACAGCAGCTATAACTACAAATTCAATGTAACTACAAATCATGACATAAGTAAAAAACAAAACCAACTATTATAACAAAAAACAGCAGAAAAATAAACATCAAACCAAAACCCAAATCAGCCATAAACAAGA